>CP136058.1:27096194-27646486 GCA_032464435.1 Aegilops umbellulata | reverse complement strand
ACATTCTTCGACGTTATGGTGCATCTGCTGGTCCATATCGTGGAGGATATCATCCAACTCGGGCCGACGTTCCTGCATAGCATGATGCCGTTCAAAAGGATGAATGGTGTCATCAAAGGATACGTTCGCAACATGTCACGTCTAGAGGGAAGCATAGCCTGGAGCTTTCTGACCGAAGAGTGCATCTCCTACTGCATGAATTATCTAGGCATCGAGAACCCCATTGGTCTGCCCGTCAACAGGCACCTCGACAGGCTCGCTGGATGGGGTCACCGTGAGGGTCGCCGCGAAATGCATGTCGACTTCGCGGGTCGACTCGCCGAATTTGAAAGAGCAAACCTAGTCTCGCTATAACACATAGACGTGGTCGATCCTTGGGTGGTAGAGCACAAAACCTTTATCGAGAAGACGTACAATGACCGAGGCCAACAGAGTATGGACGGAGATATAATCAAAGAGCACAACTCATGTTTCACGCGTTGGTTCAAGCAGAAGCTTCTGTCGTACCCTTTACATGAGGATTCTTCCGCGGAAGAACAACTCATATTCGCCTTGTCACAGGACGCCGAGCACAACCTGATGACCTATGAGGCGTACGATATCAACAGCTACACATTCTACACCGAGGACAAGGACATGAAGAGCGATGGTTATCAGAACTCCGGGGTAACGATGGAATCCTTCACTGGTAACGACAAGGACAAATACTACGAAAGGATCGAGGAGATCTGGGAGCTGAGCTACGCTGGAGAGAAGGTCCTGATGTTCCGTGTCAGATGGGCCAAGAGCGTACTAAAAGAAGACCGGTATTTCACCACCATGGTTATACCCGAAGCCAAATCCAAGACCGCGGGCGCAAACGTCACCGCGAAAAATGAGCCATGGGTACTGGCTTCCCAAGTGGACCAATGCTTCTTTATTACCGACCCGTCAAAGCCTAGTCATGTTGTCGTGAGGAGAGGCAAAAGGAAGATCATCGGAATGGATGGAGTAGCCAATGAGCAAGACTTCGACAAGTACGGCGACCCGAAGATCGAACATGACGACGACGATGAAGTAGCAGCACACACCACAAGAAGAAGCAGGACCACCCTACCTAAAGGACGTCCGTTCCACAGAAGAACTCCATTTGCGAAAAAGAAGGGCAAGAAGATTGTGAACAGATAGCTAGCTAAGATCGATTGTATTTAAATTGTAGTCTTCATTTCTCGATTGTATTTCATGGGCACTTTTTGATATCATGAATATTTTTAAATTTCATGGGCACTTTTTGAATTCATGAATATTTTTTCAAATTTGATGATATTTTTTCATATTCAATATGATAAAATATTGAATATTCATGAGGACACTCGATCTCGATCCCCCTCCATCTCGATCTCGATTCCCCCTCCATCTCTATCTCGATGCCCCTTCATCTCGATCGCTATCCCCCTCCATCTCGATCTCGATCCCACCTGCACCCTCCCCCGCTAGCTCCATCACCGCCGACGAGCACCCCCCGCACCCTCCCCCGCTCCACCGCCGCCGACGAGCACCCCCCGTTTCATATTCATATTCATTTTTTAATAAAAAAGTGTAGACTACAATTGTTGTTAAACAACAATTATTACTGTTTTTATAAAAAAAATATTACCGTTTCATATTCATATTCATTTTCTAAAAAATTATTACATGCAACAAAAAATAAAAATAAATTACTTATGGCGCACCTCTGGCTGGTGCGCCATTGCTATTTATATAAAAAAAGATTACTAATGGCGCACCTCTGCCTGGTGCGCCATTGCTATGTAAAAAAAAAGATTTCTAATGGCACACCGACCGCGGGCACGCCATTAGTAAGATTCCCCACTATCTAATTCCCTCCCTCTCGCCAGATCCCCTTCGTCCGTCTCCCTCGCCAGATCCACCCGCGCGCTGCCCCGACGCCGCTGCCCCGACCCCCGCCGGACTCCACCCCCACCGCCCCCGCACCCCCGCGCCCCCCACCACCGCAGCTCCCCGCACCGCCACCCCCACGCCCCCGCGCCCCCCACCACTGCAGCTCCCCCGTGCCCCGAGCCGGAGGAGGAGGACTAGGAGGAGGACGAGGAGGAGGAGGAGGAGGAGGAGGAGACGACGACCGCCTCTACCCCGCCGGACTCCACCCTCGCCGCCACCTCCCCTTCTCCGGATGCAGGACTTGGAGATGATCTGCAGTAGTGGAGAAAACCTGTAGCCGTCGCTGCTGCTACCAAGTGAGCAGGCGCGACCCACTGGATAGCCTAACCGCGGTGTCGCAGGCGCGGGTCTTCCACCAGAGAAACAACGAGGAAGACGCCGCCGCGATCATATTCCTTGTGGAGATGTCGTTGTCATCTTCCACGCTCGCAAATCGACGGCCTTTAGCTTACCGTCGTCGTCGGGCTCGTCGGCGTTTAGCTTGTTGCATCTCCTGTCGTCGACGGGCTCGTCGGCCTCGTCGGCCTTTAGGTTGTTGGTGGTGGACCGGACCCAGTGCCTCCGGGCTCGCCGACGCCGGTTCCGACGCAGCCGGAGCAGAGCGCGGCTGTAGCTAGGGAAATCAAAGGTTTTTTGAGGAAGGGGGGAGCTTGGGGAGGCAGCAGGCAAGTGGCAGTTGCGGTGGCGGAGCAGGAGGCAGCTGCGACAGGGGAGCGGGGGTGCAGGGAGCTGCATTAGCAGGGAGCAGGCCAGCTGCAGCGGCGGGGAGCAGGGCAGCTGCGGCGGCGGGGAGCAGTGCAGCTGCGGCGACGGGGAGCAGCACAGCTGCGGCTTCTGTCGGAGGAGGACGACGAGGGAGCACGGGTTTGGTCGGGAGAAATTAGAGGGGGGTTTTGCAAAATTGCCCTCGCAACAATAATTTCGGGACGGAGGGAGTCAGTACACCACGACACCACAAAGACGACATGCATTTGTTGGTAAAATTGAGCATCGCCGACACTTTTTTTGTCCCAAACTATACCGACACATAGTATGATAGTGTTATATAACCTCATAACACATTATCTGTCGCCGAAGCACCAGCAAAGCACCGACCTAATTTCTGTCGACAGTTACCATCTTTACTGATTGTTCGTGTGTCGCTGATTCATAGAGACAGAAAAAATGTCGGGGTTGTTTCCTTCCATCCACACCCGAAAAATAAGGCGCGGAAAGGGAGCCATGCGTGCGCGATGGGAAACACCCAAGTCAGACCAGACCAGCAAAAGAAAAGAAAAACACACCCGGCCACTCCCCAATCCCACCCCCTCTCTACCCAATTGCACCGCCACCCCTGACCTAAACCTAACTCAACTACGCCGTTGTGACGCCCTCGATTCAATCGTACACTAATCATACACGCAAATGTGTACGATCACGATCAAGGACTCACGGGAAGATATCACAACACAACTCTAGAAACAAATTGAAAATAATACAAGCTTTATATTACAAGCCAGGGGCCTCGGGGGCTCGAATACATAAGCTCAAAAACACAAGAGTCAGCGGAAGCAACAATATCTGAGAACAGACATAAGTTAGACAAGTTTGCCTTAAGAAGGCTAGCACAAAAGCAACATCGATCGAAAAGGCAAGGCCTCCTGCCTGGGAGCCTCCTAACTACTCCTGTTCGTCGTCGGTCTCCACGTAGTAGTAGGCATCGGCGGATGGCATCTGGCTCCTGGGCTCCGACATCTGGTTGCATCAACCGGAAAAAAGAGGAAAGGGGGAAAAGGGGGAGCAAAGCAACCGTGAGTACTCATCCAAAGTACTCGCAAGCAAGGATCTACACTACATATGCAACATTATCAAAGGAAGGTTGTATATGTGGACTGGGCTGCAGAAATGCCAGAATAGAGAGAAGGCCTAGTCCTACCGAAGACTAGCATCTTCTGGAAACCACCATCTTGCAGCAACAGGAGGGAGTAGAGTAGCTTAATGTAAAGTAGTAGTAGTGCTATCAACCTCGGCCAGAGATCCTTTCTCGACTCCCCGCGAGAAAGAAATTCCCAGAGCCATACTATCCAGTTATCATCACAATCCAATGCTCATCACCATCCAGTTCTCATCACAAGTATCCAGTTCTAGTTGTATCGATCGGGATACAACTCCAAGTGTCCGTTACCGTAGGACAGGCTATCGATAGATGTTTTCTTCCCTGCAGGGGTGCACCAACTTACCCACCACGCTCGATTAACTCTGGCCGGACACACTTTCCTGGGTCATGCTCGGCCTCGGCCAAACAATACGCCGCAACCCGACCTAGGCTTAATAGAGAGGCCAGCACGCCGGACTAAACCTATGCCCCCAGGGGTCATGGGCTATCTCCCCGGGAACTCCTGCACGTTGCGTGGGCGGCCGGTGAGCAGACCTAGCTACCACCTTCAACAAGGCAGGCGCTTACGCAGTCCAAACCCGGCGCGCGCCGCTCAGTCGCTGACATCTATTAAGCTTCGGCTGATGTATACGACGCAGAACACCCATACTATGCCCCCGTGATGGTTAGTGCTATCAGGCCAGAGGCCGCTCGGATCAAATATCCAAATCGTAGTGGATTAGGGACGCGCGGTAACAAGCAAAGACTCACGAAATATGTGACCCCGTTGTCCCGTCTCGAGGACTTGTGGCAAGGGCTAGGAATGCCCGGGCACGCCTCGTAATTATCTCGCGGGCACCTTCCAGGTCAAGCCGTCTCCACATCACTTGCAATTAAGCTCGCGCGGGTACCCCTCAGGGTCGACCCGTCTTTCAAAGTAACAGTGGTAAAGTCCAAGTATCCGTGTGTCCAAACATCAAGGGGAAAACCCGAGGAATCACCCCCGATGAATTCCACTAGATGTAATCATCAAGGTGAACGTAAGAGGAATCACCCGCGAGGTTCACACTTGAGGGGTTGCACGACCGAGTCGTACCGAAAGTGTTTAAGGAGGAAATCACCCTCGATGACCACGACCGAATGACTACACTACAGGGTTAACATCAGAAGTGCTGAAGAGGTTCACCCTCGGTACTCGATAGTAACCCAGTAGTGTCGAGCAACTAAGGGGAAGTGATGTGCAGTGTCGGAGCCTGGTCTTCGATCACGTAGATCGAGTCGTCGATGATGAAGCAGGGGCAACAAGGACAAGTGGGGGTCTCTGATGGATCACTAACCAACCTATACTAAGCAGCCTTAGGGGAGGCTTACTCAAAACGCGTCCAAACTTTTACCACACCCTACAGAGGCCCTGTGATGACACCATGCCAGATCCTGAGCAATCCTACCATCGTATGATTTTCCGAGGATTTCAACGGTTGCATCAGGAATGACACCGAGGTACTTTTGGTAACCCGGTGATAGGGCATGCCCTCCCTCGTCTGTGCAAGGCGTAGGCATGCCACAAGGACATCACAAATGATTCCCCATACCGCCACCCGACATGATTTCATGTGCCACCTTGCTGATCTGCAATTCCCGGCGATGAAACCCTAGCAGAGCAATAAATTTCTTGAATATTGCGCTCATCCCCGAAAAATGCTAGGCCGTGGCATGTGCCATGCGGTTGGCCCCTCCTAGAGCACGAGAAGTTTCGAGGCCAATGGAGCAACAGGACCAGCACTTCCTGAACAAATCGTACATGTTCCCTCTCGATACCCAGATAGTAGCTCGGAGACGGTGCGGTTTACAAGCGGCCTCAGGGGAGGCTTACTCGAAACGCGTCCAAACTTTTACCACACCTTACAGAGGCCCTGTGATGACACCGTGCCAGATCCCGAGCAATCCTACCATCGACATCACAAATAGTCCATCTCCTTAACAAGAGTGTAATGAATACCGAATCTTACTGCATCTGGACTATCCCACTATTTATATTTAAATAGGTCTTGTTGCTTGTCTGTAGGCGAGGTGGGACTAAACTTTGATGGTGGCCTTATCTTTACTGAGAGCCACTCTCGGCAACTGCTCGTTTACCGAGAGCCACTCTCGGGTAACAGCCACTAGAAGATTCATAGTGACTGTATGGACTCTTAATGAGAGAAGACCGAAGCTTACTGCGGTTGGACTATTGAACTCTTTAAACATGTCATTTTGCTAGTTGGCAGGCGAGGTGGGACTAAATCTTTGCCGAGCGCCACTCTCGGCAAAGAGTTGCAACCGTAACCGTGTCGTTAGTCACCGCCGAATGTGCCACGTGGCAAAACTTTGCCGTGTGTGGCCGGATGGCCCTCGGCAAATAGTACCTTTGCCGAGTGTAGCCTGTTTGCCGAGCAATACTGTCGGCATTGTCGTGTGTTTGCCGACTTACTCCCTTTGCCGAGTGCGACTCTCGGCGTTCTTTACTTTGCCAAGTGCCCGTGTTTTGGCTCTCGGCGAAGACGCCGACACTCGGCGTATACGAAAATTCAAGTAGTGATGACACATCGATGCCTCATGATGACCGTGTCGAGCTCACGATGAAACGTGGAGATTGCTGGAATGGTTGGTGGCCATTGGAGATGAGCGGCAACAAGACCACAATCACCAAAAGTGCAGTCATGGTGAAGCTTCGTCAAGGCATCGTCGGTGCTACTCCCCTGTAGCAGAGACATCGCCTTTCTCTGCACTGGTCATAGTCATGTGACATCACGTGGAGCTCCCTCAACTGCTCGCCGGGGGCGCGGCTGTGAAGCCACCCACCACACCTAGGTGTTGATCGAGCTCTTGTGCCCATGCCGGACCTTCCAAGAGATGCTCGCGCTCGTCGGGAACAGCCAGTGATGTGGCAGGCACACTCGTGCTTGCGTCAGCGTGTTGGGCTGGCTCGGCAGAGCCTTCACAATCCACCTCGCCTCTCACATCACAGATAGCTTCCTGGGCATCGTGTCCATCGACTCACTTTCGGGGCCATGCATGTGTCGCTCCCCTCAGAGGTGTCCCTGGGGGTGGCCCCTCCAGATCTCGATGGACCCAAAGTGACTCTTCCCCGCCGCTGGGGGCACCTCAGGGCATGGCCAATACTCCACGCTAGAGTGCTGCCCCGCTGTTCTACATCGGATGCATGACGAGAAAGAGAAAAAGAGTGATGCTTGTAGAGGCTAGCGGTCTCTTGCAGAAGAGCCTGGTGCTTGAGCCAAAAAGAAGAGGAAAGGGAGCAAAAGCAAGGAGTAAAAGCACCAGGACATGCACAGCCATTGGTTTAAAGAAAGAAGATGATCGTAAAGAGAAGGAGTACAAGATGAATTGTACATGCCCTCATGCCAACCCGCCGCCAGCGTGAACCACCAGGGCCCACCAGCCCACATGAGCTGAGGAGCCGGGTGTCACCACGTCCACGCCGCTACCCAAGCACTGGACCGACGCAACAGAGCGCCACCGCGCAGACAGCAGCCTCCGTGAGTGTCGTGCAAACTAGATGTGAGAGGGTCCTGATCGAGCAAGCGGCGAGCTCCGCTGCCACCTTTCGTGGTGCTCGCCCCGACTTCATCGACGGCCCCTCAAGTGGCGGTGGTGCAAGACGAGAGGGGCTAGATGTCATAGGAGGGCAACAGTGAACGAAGGGGTGAGTACAGGATATCATGTCAGCAACAACTACTTTGACATTATTTCGTTTGAGCAAAAGAAATCACATCATCGATCATTGCGTCGCTTGCATGTAAAGTATCCGTCTGAATGTAAATAGATCATAGTAACACTAGTCGATCATATCCAAACTTTAGGCAACACTTTTGCAAAATGTATAGTAAATAATTAATAGTATCGATAGATCGACGGCTCTAAATGGACCCCGATAAATTCCGAACGTTCGGATTTTAAGCATGACATCCCGAACGTTTTTTCATGGCAACTTTAGTTGAGCCGAGGTGGCAACTTTGCCTCAATTCGGTTTTTTTTGTCAGAAAATTGACATGTTTGCCAACTCGCGTGAACTAAAGTTGCCATGAAAAACGTTTGGATTGCCATGTTTAAAATCCGTATGTTCGGGATTTATCATTTCCGGTAAATTATGAGTGCATAGGTATGAAGAACTGGTAGACAGATGAGATACTCAGACATTTGAATAGTATTACTAAATTGTGGTGGTCGCTATACTACAGAGAATAATGATAGATACACCTCTAGATGGTATGTAAAATAACAAAGCCCTCCCTCCAATTCAGATTGAGTAGAGCTCAGGTGGTGGAGATGCTCAGGCGCCCTTGAGTAGCTCAGGCGGCGGATCGGTGCCAAACACACTACGGTATGCCCGCTTGTACCCCTCAAGTCTAATTTCTGCGGCCTCTTCCTCGTAGTTGTCGGGGACCTCCACATAGCCCTTCTCCTGCACCCTGTGTTTTGATTTTCGGCCGCAAAAAGTGGATTTCGGCCGAATTTCGGCCATCTCGGCGTGAGGCAAAAAGTATATTTAGGCGAAAAGTTAAATTTAAGTCAAATTGCAGTCAACATTTGGTCAAATTTCAGCTGAAATTTTTGAAAATGACCGAAATTCGGCCATCTCGGTCTAGGGCGAAAAAAAGCTCAAACCGAAAATCAAAACACAGCCTGCACCTCCTTCAAGACATCCTGCTGGAACTCAGCGAAGCTGTCGTCCATCTCGTTGAAGAAGTCAGCGTCTTCGTCCTCCTCCGGGTCGCGGCGGGCGGGCTTCTCCCAGGACAGGATGTACTCAATCCTCTCCAGAGACATCATGTTCTTCACCGGAGGATGAGGACCCACCTTGCAGCTGGGGTCACCACAAGCGCCCTCTTCTCCATCAAGACGCGCCGCCGGCATGATCACAGCCCCCTCCTCCTCCGCCGCCATGGAGGACCCGTTCTTGTTCTCCACCGGAGGAAGAGGACGCTCTGGCGTGGTCACAGCTGCCGCCGCCACCTCCTTCCCCTCCGCCGTAACGGTAGATCCAACGCCGGCACCTGCCATCGATCGATCCAAGCAGTTTGGAGCGTTTTCGATTTGGAACCCCTTCTTCAGCCATCTTATAGTCGGTGTCGGCCCCGGATATCGATGAGTCTGCCTCGACCCGGACTCTCCGCCGTCCAGGAGGGTTCCGATTAGGGCTCCTTCCTTCAGGGTCACGCCAACAGCTGGCTTTGGATGAGCACCGGACACGGACCGGCCGAACGTACGTGCGCCGCCCTCATGTAAGAATTTTATTTTACGAGTGCATACCACCCATTCAAATATGAAATATCACATCATTTTTTTTTCTAACAAAACAACGAGTTTTATTCCTCAAGTTTTTTTTTTTGAGAATCTGTTTTATTCCTCAAGTAATATGGTTAGCCCCGCTCATGATTAGCTAAAGAATGTGCAATGCTACTTTGGTCCATTTTAATCTTCCCAAGGACAAACTCGGGAGCTTCCATTAAACCTCTTATTATTATTACTATCTCTTAGCATTAGCATATGGTCGTGGATGTAACGATCAAGTAACGAGCTAGAGAGCGCACCCAGGGCTACTTCGCAATCCAAATGTATGGCCACAGGCAGGTATGCCCATTACAAAGATAATGGCATGCCTTCCATGATCGCTTATATCTCAGTTTCTAGAGCGTCGCTATATATAATTGAGCAAGTGTCGGTTTGCCGAAAGAATTACACAGCAAGCAGTGGCGGAGCGTGAACCAAATACTAGGTGGGGCCAAATGAGTTTATGACATAGAAAAGGCTAGGGTATTCAGAGACGCCGGAGGATTAGTAGAGTAATTAGCAGAAAAGTGAGCATATATGGCATAATTTCCTTTACCAAGGGGGGGCCAGGGCCCGGAATTGTCCCCACTACGCTCCGCCACTGAGAGCAAGCGAAGGTGCATGTGCCCGTGCCTGTCGTTCCTTCCGCCTCCATAAAGCAGACATCAACGGACAATGCCGCCCAATCAACATTTCTTTCCATACTTTAGCTTTTCTTTCCTCTCTCCCGAGACGTCTTAGGAAAGCATTCCTTCCCTCGATTTCCGTTGGCAAGCCCGTGGATTTGCCTTCCCTCGGCCTGCCGCTCCGGCGGCCGGTTGCGGGGAGGAGAATCCTGGTGTCTCGACCCCCGCTAGTAGATGCGTAGGGTTTTAGTCCTCGCACGGGCGGCTTTTGAGCGCTCCTTCATCGAGTCAGTCTTCCGGGCTCCGGTCCTCCTCAAGTTTGTCCGTTCGGAAGGATTAGACGGAGCTCGGGCGGAGATTCCCGCCGGTTTCTTGGGGCTGCGTGGTTAGGGTTTCTCGTCTTGCTTATGCAACAACGATATTTGGTGTCGGGTTCTTCATATCTATCCAAGGATTCAACGGCGGTGACTGCGCCTCCAGGGTGATGGTCCTTAGGGGCACGTGCACGAGGACTTCCCGGCTGTCATCGACAAGGTCAGACCAGTTTCGGTATAGGAGCGGCGACAATGATGCGTCGGTGGATTGTTCTGACAATGGCAATGGTCGTTCGGTGGTCCATGAACCTTGATGTAATTTTTATTATGTTTGAGGTGCTTTGTACTTTCTCTCTAAACTAATATAAGAGTGTTTAGATCACTACGTTAGTATTCTAAATGTTCTTATATTAGTTTACGGACGGAGTACTTTTGATGAATCTTTGATCTGATCCTTTTCCAAAAAAAAATGCCGCCCAGCCAGCTGCTGAATGACTAAATGTCTTTCTACTAGGTAAGTATAATATGGTTGGTGCCTTTCCCCTGATGCACTTCCTCAACATATCTTGACCGAATCTGAAGCCAAATGACTGCACAACTGCTGGCGGATCACCTCAACCAGAGGTACATAGTCCCCAGACGCACCAGATTGTTCCGCATAATCCAGATTTTCTAGACCAACAAGATGATCATCGCTCGCACATCATCAAAGCTCTCTGACAGAATATAGAGAATATAGAGGGGTCGCTCTTTTCAAGTATGCACTAATTTTTCACGCTTAGTAAGAGGCCATTCGGCATGCGTCGGATCCCAAAAGCAGTGTAGCATTCATTCTCTACAGGATATGAGCAGCATGGGAGAAGTTCTCATCTTCCATCCCCGTTGCATGTGTCGTGGGCATGCGCAAATTATAGAGAACAGATATGAACACAAACAGATATATAGGTAGTGCTTTACAATGCTTCACAGTTCACACAGATAGATGGCAATTTTTGATAGATAGACGTAAAAAAAAGAACTTGATGTTCAGATGATTCATTAATCAGAGAGAGCAGAGCTCAGGCGGCGGTTCGGTGCCAAACACCTTAAGGTACGCCTTCCTGTAGGCCTTAAGGTCAGCTTCCTTGGTGTATTCCTCGTAGTCGGCGGGGAGCTCGGCGTAGCCCTTCTCCTCCACCTCCTCCTTGACCTGCTGCTGGTACTCGAAGAGTTCATCCCTCAACTTGTTGAAGAAGCCGGCGGACTTGAACATTGTGAAGCGGGGAGGCTTTTCCCAGGACAGGATGTCGTTCACCATCTCTACAGGCATCCTCTTCTTCTTCTCCTCCTGCTCCGAGCCGGCCTTCCTGAACCCCTTTTTCCCATCAAGACGCCCGGCCTCCTCCTTGGGAAACCGCTTCTCCTTACCACGCCGCGACGATCCCTTCTTTCCACCACGACGCGACGGCACGGGCACCTCCTGCGAGCGGGCACTGGAAGAAGACCCCGTCTTGTTCTTCGCCGGTGGAAGGGGAGTAGTAGACTCCTCCTTTTGCCGCGCCGGCACGGGCATCGCCACCGCCTCCTCGTCCTCCTCAGGCACACCCGCCAACTGATCTTTCTCGCCGGCAGTTGCCATCGCTCGATCTAAAGCAGGTTTGGTTTGGGTGTTTTTCGTTCAGGAGTGTCCATCTTATAGACGGTGTCGGACAAGGCGATCTGTCCCGTCGTCTCGGCCAAGACTCCAATTGGTCTCCTCAGGCCGCACGAAGTTCGGTTAGGATGAGCGCCATGACGTGGCCCGGCCCAACGCGGATCGCATACGTGATACACCCTGTCTCTCCTCACCGACGCAAAAGAAAGAAAGAAAAAGTAGGATACGTGATTGGCAAATATTGATGAACTACTGTTCATTGAGTGTTCGATCAGCGGAAGATTAAAACAATGTGTTCCATGAAACGATGCGTCTGGGCATTGGTAGATAGGGCATTGCTAGAGCATATGATGGCCACGAATGAACCCTAGCCCCAAGTCATGGTTGTTCTCCATGTTATATCACATGAATAACTCGTCCGTTTGGTAGTTACTTTGTGGGCGATCTGGACGGCGAGGAAAAAGGCGATCCACCAGATTGTTTTCCAAACTCCTGTCGCTACGCATAAATTTGTAAATCGGTATATCTCCAAGCTTGATGATCTGAGAAAGTTTAAGCTAATAAAACCATCCGTGCATGAGGCACCGGAGGACAATACTCCGGTTTGGGAATTTTCTCAGGCAGTGTATGTAAAGATCAATGTGGCCAGCGGAATTTCTAGGTCTGGCCGTCTGGGACGACTGGTGTTGCTGCTGCGGTATGCAGGGATGACCAAGGCCTTTACTTGGGTGCTTAAGTTCTTGTTTTACCGGGGTAATAGACCCTCTCCCACTCTAGAAGTGTTAGCATGTGGAGAAGGCCTTGCATTGACAATGGATCTTAACCTACAGAGTTTATACACTGCCGGATTACCAAAGTGCGACCAATGATATTGCCGCTTGGCAGGGTGGCAAATATGAAGCCGTGATCAGAGAAATTGTAGCATCAAGATCCTCATTCACTCTTTGTAATTTCGTCCATGAAAAAAAAAGCTCAAATTATGAAGCCCGCAATCTAGATAGGTTTGCTTCTACTCTAGTTCAGGGGAGGCACACATGACTGGCCTCCCTCATGATACTCTTTATATTCTGATGATCATTAATCAATAAAACCTAGTGGATTGTGCTAAAGAAACCACTGCTCAATATATGCATTATTACTTTTTCTTTATTTTTTTGAATGAACTGTGGTTCGATATTAATTAAATAAACATCATCATTACCAGAAATCATCAAAGCAAAAAAGAAACTAGAACCCACTCCTAAAGGAATCCTCCACCTCTCCATCCCACACATGCCGATGGTGCACATAAGTTATTGCCGCTGGAGTTTTGCACCGTCGTCGGAACAATTAAAGTTGTAATTCACTAGTCTCTGTCAACAAGTGTCGATGATGTCAATATCAAAGGATTCATGTCCAGACGAAGAAGAAGATGGCGCTGGGTTGGTCACACCTAGATGTACGGCCAGATCAATGGAAGGGCCAAAGCGAAGGACATCCGAGACGTACATTTCCATCACCGCCGGAAGGGCCAAAGCGAAGGACATCCGAGACGTACATTTCCATCACCGCCAGAAGGGCCAAAGCGAAGGACATCCGAGACGTACATGTCCATCCAATCTAGCCGCAGGTTCCAGCGTTTCACGAGTCACCGGAGCTGTAGAAAAAGTTGAAGGAGCCTTTTATTAAGCGATGTTGTCACCGCCCCAGGAATGGCCGAAGCAGCGGACAACGAAGACCTACCAAAAGCTCCAAGACGGGAGGAAACTAAAACTCCCACTCAAACATTTTTAAGTGCAGATCCATTATATTCAAACATCGCATACTTTCACTTAATACACAAGTAGGGTGGTCGTGCGTCACAATGGATTACCCAATAGTCATTTAGTGTGATGTCAATTACACTAAACTCACATGTATAGAAAACATAATCTTAGACTACTTGAAAATATTAAAAATAAATTTGTTTTTTGGATGAATCAAGGAGCGAATCATTTTTTCCTCTATGTCGTGACATGGCCGCCGCAAACAAGGAACAACACCCTGAACTGCACATCTCCTGGGTCCCTCACCTCCACCACTGCTTCGGCTGCGGCGAGAGGAAGGGGGGCCCGAGATATTGTTTCCGGCCGTGTTTAGTAGTCTAGTGTCATAGTTAGGTCTCTCTTTGTCCAGTGGTGATGCTGGTGTTGTATAACTTTCCTCCGGATCTCTCACTGAAGTTGTGATTCTCTCGGTTATGAATGTTGTCGGATTTGGGAGGCCATGTCTATGCCGTCTCGGGTCCTTCGTATCTAGGCAATCGCTTCTTGTGCCTTTTGTGTTGTTTTTTAGGTAATGGTCTTTTCCTTTCTACTCTTTGCGGTGGTGATGTTGCAGGTAGCCAGCGGCTTCGACGGCAGAAGGCTGGCCCTTGGGGATTGGGGGTGATGCTCTCCCGGTCGTATTATGGGCAGCAACGAGGTCGTGGCCTCCTTTTCTTCCCTTGGGTGTCTCCCTGATGCGACAGGTCGCTCTATGGTGGTTCGTGCTCTCTCTATATATCGTGACGACATTTCTTCCGTGTTGTTGCAAAGTTGGCGGAAGTTTTGTTCAGGAAATGGTTCGGCACTGGCGTCTTCAATGTATGCAAAGCTTCTACGATGGTGACTTCTTCGAGGTGTTGGTCCAACTGGACCTTAGCATGACGACTTCTCAACCGTAGGATATAATGTCATGATGACTTTGGTGATGGGGTGGTAGCGGCTGCACGCCTTCGGTTCATACTGCAGATTTATTTTATTTGGCTTTTCGAGAATCTGGTTATCATTGTCCTGTTTTTTGAGATGTCTTATATCAATCTATATCTATACCTAATAATCAATAACAAAGGGAGAAAGATTTCTTAGTGCTCCTTCCGTCACACATTTATATCCGTTAATTTTGTGTTAACCATAAAGATTGATGATTTTGAGATTTAAAAGAAGGACTCGGTACATGCGCCTGGTTTTCTTTATATTTTTTGACTCGGTTTATACGTATCCCACGCACGGCTAATAATCTGGGTTGGCTCCAACATAATTTCATTGTTAGGATTAATAAGCATATGAAAAAGCAAAAGATGATAGACATAGTTGCTTGTAGATGAAAACGGCCGAAGATGTACAGCTGGATCCAAAAGAACAACAATGGAGCCGAACAGGTACCGCGGGATCCAAAAGAACAACAATGGAGTTGCAAATCGAGAAAGGCAAATACTGGAAATTTTTGGGTAGATATTAATACAAATACTGCAAACTATAGTGCTCCAGAAATACTGCAAACTATACTGCTCCAGTCAATACTACTACTAGCGATAGATAGACGGTGAAATAACAGTGCTCCTCCGATCTAGACTAGAACTGAGCTGGCGGTTCGGTGCCAAAAACCTTGAGGTACGCCTTCCTGTGAGCTTCACGCATCATTCTGTTGGTGTCTTCCCGGAAGTTGTCGGGGATCTCGACGTAGCCCTTCTCCTCAAACTCAGCCTTGATCTCCTGCTGGTACTTGAAGTTTTCATCCCTCAACTTGTTGAAGAAACCGGCGTCCTTGCTCTTCCTTCGGTCGAAGCGGTCAGGCTTTTCCCAGGACAGGATGGACCTCACCTCCTCTTCAGACATCATGTTCTTCTCCTGAAGAGGACCCTTCTTGCACTTGCCATGGCCCCCCTGCGAACCGGCCTTAGGAAGCCTCTTCTGTCGACCTTGACGCCCTTGCATGGTCACAGGACTCCTCCTGCGAACCGGCCTTCGGAGACCCCTACTGTCCACGACGACGACGCGTCGGCTTGGTCGCCGCCGCCACCACCTGCACCTCCTCCGACGAAACGGCCGAGAAAGAAGGCCCCTTTGGAACCCTAGCTTCCGACTCGAGGCGATTCAGATTGGGGAGGAGACGACGCCGCGTCTTCCATCTTATAGGAGGCGGCGGAGGCCAGCCTAGTCGGTGTCGGCTCGCTCTTGGTCTCCAGCTGGGCTTCTCGTGCCACGCCAGGTAAGATGAGCGCCCGATGCGGCCCGGCCAGCCCAGCGCCCAGGCGAACGATTCTCATACGAGACAGACCATCCATCCTCTCTCGCCTGAAGAGACATTGTAATGGGCCAGCCCAGTAGCGCTGTTTGTTCATCTCGTTTTAAGTTCGTTCGCTTCGTTACTATTCTATAAGTGGCTAATACTGCATGGTGCATGGCGTTCCCATTGCATGCACTTGAGCACAAAGGAGCAGCTACATCCGATCATATCTCCATTTTGCTAAAATATCAAGATGTCCATGCACGCAGGAGAGCACCCAAAGCATTTAAGTATGAGCTGATGTGGGAAAGAGAGCCAGACTTGTTTAATTGTGTAGGCACGGGATGGAAGGAGAAATCTGCGGACTCGGTTGCAGACATGCATGGAAAGCTGCAGCAATTGGCGGGGAACCTATCTGCTTGGGATCGGTCGCATTTTGGTTTTATCAGGGGCGAGATACGCTAGCTGCAGACGGAGCTTGATAGGTTACGGGGGATCCTAGGAAGAACTGGACCCATGCACAGGGAACTAAAAATAAAAGAACGCCTGGTGGAGCTCTACCACCGAGAAGAGCTGCTGTGGCGCAAACGGGCCCGGTTGGAATGGCTGCAGCATGGCGACAAAAATACCTATTATTTTCACCTTCGAGCGAGCAGAAGGCGCCGTAAAAATCAAATTAAAAATCTGCAACGCCCAGATGGTCAGTTAACAGCCGATGAAGTGGAGATGGAAGAATTGGCTACAGCCTTTTATAAAAATCAGTATACGTCTGGGGGAGTCAATGATATGGACCGGGTTCTTGATACAGTGCCATGCAGGGTCACATCTGATATGAATGAAAAGTTAAATGCTCCGTACAATTCGCAAGAGGTGAAGAATGCACCCTTTCAGATGTTTCCTTTAAAGGCCCCGGGGCCCGATGGTTTTCCGGCGCATTTTTTCCAGGGTCATTGGGATGTTTGTGGCGAAGAGGTGACTAGGGCGGTGCTGAGAATTGTTATGGGTGCAGAATCAGCAGAATGCATCAATGAGACCATATTGGTTCTGATCCCGAAGGTAAAAAACCCTACCCTCTTGTCACAATTTCGGCCCATTAGTCTTTGCAACGTGCTGTATAAAATTGCATCCAAGGTTATCTCAAATCGGTTGAAACTTGTTCTGCCTGACATAATTTCTGAGGAGCAGTCTGCTTTTGTCCCGGGGAGATTGATAACAGATAATATAATAACTGCGTATGAATGCCTTTATTTTATGAAACGCAGCAAGGCCAAGGGAAATCAGCATTGTGCTCTTAAGCTTGATATGATAAAGGCCTATGACAAGGTGGAGTGGACTTATCTGAGGGCAATAATGCTCAAATTGGGCTTCACCAACAATTGGGTTGATATAGTAATGGGACTGGTAAGCACTGTAAAATTTTCGGTGTTATTCAATGGAAAAAAGTTGCAGGAGTTTAAACCTTCTTGTGGTATACGGCAAGGGGACCCCATATCCCCATACATGTTCTTGATTGCGGCAGAGGGCCTTTCGTGCCTCCTAAAATCTAGAAGTGAGTCATCTAATCTTCATGGTCTGAAAGTGGCGCCTACGGCACCACCAGTCAACCATCTATTATTTGCAGATGACAGCCTGCTGTTTTTCAAGGCGAATGGTATGGGTGCTCAGGAGGTGCACCAGCTGTTGGATATATATTGTAATGCAACTGGTCAGCGCATCAACTATGATAAGTCCTCTATCTTTTTTAGTAAGGGAGTTCCAGAGTCGGTGAGAGATGAAATTAAAGGAATCCTTAATGTGCCAAGTGAAACCCTCAATGAAAAATACTTGGGCATGCCATCTGATATTGGGACATCAAAGAACGGGGCCTTTAAATATTTGAAGGACATATTGTGGAACAAGATACAGGGCTGGATAGAGAGAACAATGTCATCTGCTGGGAAGGAAGTTCTGGTCAAAGCGGTAGCTCAGGCAGTACCAGTTTTCTCTATGTCTTGTTTTAAATTGCCTAGAGGACTCTGCGAGCATCTCAATATGTTAATTCGGAAATTTTGGTGGGGTAGTAAAGATGGTCACCATAAACCACACTGGGTCTCGTGGAAGGAAATGACAAAACCAAAAGGCATGGACGGTTTGGGCTTCAAAGATTTTGAACTGTTCAATTTGGCTATGCTAGCGAAGCAAGCATGGCGCATGTTGCAAGATTCAGAGTCATTGAGCGCCCATGTGGTAAGGAGTGTTTATCATCCAAACTCATCAATTTTGCAGGCTGCCCTCGGCAACCACCCTAGCCAGATATGGAGAGCTATCATTGAAGGAAGAGATGTTCTGAAACAGGGTTTGATCAGGCGAATTGGCAATGGGACAACAACTAATATATGGAACGATAACTGGATACCGCGGGACGAGATGCTGAGATTGTATGGGAGTAGGGTTCCAAACCCCCCGGTGATGGTGTCTGAACTAATAGATGCCACCTCGGCAACGTGGAATCTTCAAAGGCTGCATGAGGTGTTTATGCCGATGGATATTCCGGCCATCTTGGGCATACCGCACAAGGAACGTGGAGGATTGTTGGGGCTGGCATTTTGAGAGGAGCGGAGTATTCGCAGTAAAATCAGCCTATAAAATGCCTATGGCAACGAAATTGAGAAGGGAGGCGTGGCTGGAGGAATTGGTCGGATCCTCGAGTATAAACACCGAAGAGAAGCCTTGGAAGATGTTGTGGAAAACTCAAGTACCGGGTAAGATTCGGATGTTTTTGTGGAGGTTGGCGAAGCACTCAGTCCCAACAGAAGATGTTCGTGCTCAACGCCATATGACAAATTCTGATGCATGCGGGTTATGTGGAGGACCAGATTCTTGGAGACACTCATTGCTGGAGTGCACTGTTGCTCGGTGTACACGGGCGCTGGTGGATGATGACATCGCTCAGCACCTCATTGCAACGACGGAACCGCATGCTCGTCACTGGCTCTTCTCACTAATGGAGATGTTACCTCACATGCAATTCGTTAAAGTTGCAGTAACACTCTGGGCAATTTGGTACTCTAGGAGAAAAGTTATTCATGAAGGAATTTTTCAAAGCCCTCAAGCAACACATATGTTTATCGACAGATATATTAGAGATCTTGAGATCCTACGGGAACCGAGGGCGTCACCCGGTACAGGCGCTGCAGCAGTGTCCAGGGGAAATAGACGACAAAAGGCACCACCGGCAGGATACGCCAAAATCCATGTTGACGTCGTGGTTTCAGCCAGGGGAGGTGTTGCAGCTGCAGTCTGTCGAGACGACCAAGATAACTACATGGGTAGCTCGGCTCTAGTTGTACGGGGACTCCAAGACCCGGCGACGTTGGAAGCGATTGCATGTAGGGAGGGAGTAGCGTTGGCGGAAGACCTGCTTGTGCAGAATTTTATATTAGCATCTGATGCGAAGCAGGTGGTCATGGATATCCACAATTCCAATCGTGGAAAATATGGAACCATTGTTTCAGAGATACTTCATAGAGCTACCAAGTTTACTTGTCATTTCGTTTTTGAAAGTCGAGACTCGAATAACGATGCTCATAGCATAGCCAAGTTTGCTCGTTCTTTAGGTCAGGGGCGCCACGTGTGGCTTGGCCAACCCCATGATCCGAGATGTATTCCACTATCTGTGGCTTATGAATGAATAAACTTGGTTCCCCTGAAAAAACTCACTTTTGTTTTTTATTTTCATTTACTTAATTTTTCTTGTATTCTAAAATATATATCTAAATACACATATTCCCAAAGAAGTACTCCCTTCGTCCCAAATTTTTTGTCTTAGGTTTGTCTAGATACGGATGTATCTAATACTAAAATGAGACTTGATACATCTGTATTTAGACAAATCTAAGACAACAATTTTGGGATGAAGGGAGTACTTAAGTATTGAAAAATAATATTTATGCAATGTTAAAAAAATGCCGGTGCAACTTTAACCAAGTTTTGATTGCATTTGAAAAAAATGTTTCAACCTGTATTGGAAGAAAATGTTTAACACAAATTAAATAGCATGTGTTTGAAAAATGGATAACTATATATTTGACAAATTATAAACTTATATAAATAAATGTTTCAATGTATGCAAAAAGTACAATGTGTATGAAAAAAGTAGACATCAAAACATGTATTTGAAAAAGATCATGGTCTTCGAAAAAATAGTAAAAATATATTTTAAAATTGCTACACATTTATGAAAATGTGTTTCTGACATATACAAAAAAAGAACAACGTCAATTAAAAAATAGACATCAAAACATATATTTGAAAAAGGTTAATACTGTATTTTAAAAATGTTAGGGTAGTTTAATCAAATGTGGATATGCTTCGAAAAAGTGTTTTAAATTTTATTTGAAAAACGATTAACATGTAATCAAAAACATGTATTCGAAACAATGTTAACCATGTATTGAAAAAGAATTTACGTGCAAAACAAATGTTTTAGGTATATACGGAAAATGTCCAATCTATATGGAAAAGAATAGACATGAAAACGTATATCTTAAAACATGCTTAACATATATATTTTTCATGTGTACAGAAAAATAGAAAATATGTATAAAAATGTAGAAATCAAAAGATATCTTCAAAAATAAAGTAAATCATGTATTTAAAATATGTTAAACATGCATAAAAATGTTTCTTGTATATAAAAAAATGTACAATTTGTATGAAAAAAGAAGGAATCAAAACATATATATTAAAAACCCAAAGAGAACTGTAGGAAAAAAGCAAAATAAAAAAGAAAAAAACCAAAGAAAAAAGCAAGCTTATGAGAAACATAAAAAAAACATGTAGACAAAGAATAGAAAGAGAAAACAATGAAAACCGTAAAAGGAATAGACAAAATAAAGAAAAAAACAAAAAATTGAATGAGCCTAGCCAATGTACAGTAAATAATAAGAAAAAACTAATACAAAACTATGTCCGAGTGAGCGAACGAACCCAGCAACCTAGCAAGCGGCCGAGCAAGCATTCACTCTAATGGGCCAGCCCATACCTGCCGACGCCATAATACGAATCACAGTAAGCGATATATAGTTGTAGAGAGCAACTAATCAAAGAGTTCTCCTTTTGGAGGACCAGTAAGGGTCACTTTTGATGGGCTGGGAGGCACCACTTGCCACCACGTGTCGTGGGCGCACCCTCCGGGTTTTTTCTGTACGCATTTTCAGCTTTTAGACCAAAAAATTTGGTTTTCCGGGTTTTCCCTAGATTTTGGACAAAAAAGTCGAAACAAAAATAATTTCAGGAAAAATGTGTGTTTTCTTTTTTCTTCTTTTGCGAGAGACACAGATTTACTTCTCGTGAAGGCACAGATATGCTTCGATGAGAGGCATAGTCGTGCCCCTCAGAAAAGAAAAAAAATGTGTTTCCTTTTTTTTTCCTTTCGCAAGAAGCACAGATTTACTTCCCCTGAAAGCACGGATTTGCATCTGCGTGGGGCTCAGTCATCTCTCTCGGGAAAGATAAAAAACATGTTTTTTTCCTTTCGCGAGAGGCATAAATTTACTTCTCATGGACTCATAGACTTACTTCCACGAGAGGCACAGTCATGCGTCTCAAAAAGGGAAAAAATGCGGGATTTGCTTCCGCGATAGGCACGGCCATACCTCTCAAAAAGGAAAAGAAATGCGTTTTTTTTACTTCCGCAAGAGGCACAGATGTACTCTTCGTGAAGGCACGAATTTGCTTCCGCGAGAGGAACAATCATCCCTCTTGAAAAGGTAAAAAAGACGCATTTTCATTTTTTTTCCTTTTCGCGAGAGGCAAAATTTTACTTCAGATAGAGTCACGACTTTCTTCCGCGAAAGGCACAGCTGCACCTCTCGGAAAAGGGGAAAACGTGTATTTGTTTTTACGAGAGGTATGGATTTTCTTTCCTTAGAGACACAGATTTGCTTTCGCAAGATGCACAGTTGTGCCTCATTAGAAAGAAAAAAACATGGTCCCAGTTTAGTTTTTTCGTCTAGTTTTTTCGTAAGAAAAAAAGATCGTCGAAACATATCAACATGGGATCTAGTTTTACAGATCTCGACGCAAGGAATCCAACGGTGAAAACGATTTGAGATTTTAATGCATGCTTTAAGAGATAAAATGTTTTAAATAAATGAATCTACGAAAGGGAAAAACTCGCAGGTTGCAACAAGACTTGTTGCAATCAACAAAGGTGGAAATGACCTTTGCAAAGAATACTCATTAGTTAGTGATTTTGGTAGCTATAGCACTATATGTCGCCTGTACCGATTCCTAATAGGAATCGCCTATAGCCGACGTTTAGCAGGCCGGCCTAGTAGCGCATATTATTCGCGGTCTGTAGGTTTGGTTTGCTCCAGTTTTCTACTTCTTTTTTCTTTGGCTATTTGTTTTTTATTTTGGATTTTATTTTATTTTCTGTTTTGTTTTCATTGCTTTCTCATCGGTTTTTGGGTTTTATTTTCTTTATTTCACGTTGCTTTTTTTTTTACTTTTTCTTGGTTTTCTTTGGTTTTTTGCTTTTTTTAGTTTCTTTGTCGGGTTTTATCAGCTTATTTTCCAAGTACATGTCTACTTCTTTTCAGTACACAATGTACATTTTACGAGCATCTATGAAACATTTTACGATACATATTGCACATTCTTCAACTACATAATGTATATTTTTCAATACATGTTTTGAACACTTTTCCTAATACACTGTAACATTTTTCCAAATACATTTTGCACATTTTTAATGGCAATAAACATTTTTTAAAATATACAATTATTTTTTTCTTGTTTAAACATTTTTTAAAATATCATGGACAATTTATTAAAACATGTGATATTTCTTTAAAATATCATGTCTATTTTTTGTAACCTACTCAAACATTTTATACATTGTATATAGCATTTTAAAATGTCTCCCATTTTTCTAAAATGTAGGAACATTTTCCTTAATTGTCACGTACATTTTTAATGGTATGAAACATTTTTTTACATTACACAAACAATTGTTTTACATTGTATACACATTTATAAAAAACAATTAAACACGAAAACAAATTTTATTGGCATGAACATCTTTTTGAGAGTTTTATTAAAATTGTGCTCACATTTTTTTGTATTAGGTTAACATATAATGAATTTATGTTTTTGAACTTTGTTAATTAATTTTAAGGATTTGAAATATATGCATTAAACTATAATAAAAAAATATCGAGTGAAGTCCTCCTAACTTTCAAACTTTATAAAGCGCAACCATTCTTCTGGATATTCCAGTGCATATATAAATTTTGTTGGTAGTATTACAAATAACTGAGTGCATTGCCGACATTCTAACACTACTAGGATAAGGGCTATAGATGGGATGGACACTAATGGCGCACTAGAAAAGTAGTGCGCCACTACTATATACTAATGGTGCACCATTTGGTAATGCGCCAATAGTGTGGAAGACACTAATGGCACACCAGACACAAGGTGCGCCACTAGTAATATTTTTTTTTCATTTTTCCATACATACTAATGGTGCATCCGAGCGAAGTGCGTCATTACTACTTAACCACAGAGTGCGCCAGTACTGTATTCTTTTTTATTCTTTTTTTTGCAAAACTATTAATGGCGTACCATGTCACAGAACTAGTAATGGCGCACTGCTACACGGTGCGCCATTAGTGTATATATATATATATATATATATATATATATATATATATATATATATATATATATATATATATATTTGTAATACTACTAATGGCGCACCACCTACTAATGGCGCATCACCTGCAAATGCGCCATTAGTAACCTGGGACCCCAACAAGATATTTTGGACAGCCACACCTACCCACTCACTTTCACCACTTCATTCCCTCCATCTCCTTCTCCAAGCTTTCGGCTGCCTCCTCCAACTCACCTCATTTGCACCATAGATTCATCAAAATTAAGTGATGAAATTACCTTTTTTTGATAGGTAAGTAAGGGGAAAGCTATCTTCATGTTGTAGATCTACTTTTTTTCTCTCTAGCTCGCTCCAACAATGTGCACATGCACTTTTTGTGGCCTAGCTAGATCTATGTATGTTTGTGGTGTTGCATATGTTTGTGGTGTTGCATATATGTTTGTGTTTGCAGGTACCGGTATTTGAAATGTGATAGTTGCCAATATTTTGCCGGAATGTTGATTCATTTCCGTTTCGGCGAGAATTTTGGCACTATGCATTCTTTTTGGTCCTATTTTTAGGAAAGGTCATGCCAAATTTTTTCTTGGTTCTAAAATATCGTTTTGCTCTACCCCGCAGGCGACCATGGTCCGCACGATGACCGAATGCATCTTGAATAGGTTTTTGAGCTCCGCGAAGGCCGAGATGCTTCAAAAAAAACGAGACGGAGATAAGATGTCCGTGTCGAAGATGCAAGCTGAAGAGCCTTACTGCGGACCCGGATTCCGGGCAGGTGCGGGACCACCTGCTCTTGCATGGTTTCATGGATGGCTATCGGTGGCAAGGTGATGAAGATGACTATGAAGTCCTCCATGGGGGCCGGGCAAGAAATGAGGAAGGGCAACAAGACAACCACCGCGGCGAGGGCGGGCGAGAAGACGAAGAATCTCCAGGACATGATCATGACGGCGATGTTGTACACAGTCATCATGTAGAAGATGCCGTACATGATGATGAGGAAGATCAAGACGAAGGGCATGATCATGAAGATGAAGATGCCGGAGCAGACGACGATGGAGGCTGGGTGCAGGACCCTCATATCCAAGAGCTGCTTCTCAAGCAGACGAATAACGCAAGAGCTGTCGCCCGAGAGAAAGCCAAGCTGGATCAACTGGAGATAGACGCGGTTACTCCATTGTATGAAGGATGCAGGCCCGAGGATACCCGCCTGAAAGTAACGCTCATGGCTCTGGAGATGAAGGTAAAACACAAAATGACCGACGCATGCTTCAACGAGAACATGTCATTCTGGCACGAACGTCTTCCCAAGGGTAACAAGTGCCCGACCAGTTTCGAGGAGGCGAATAAAATCGTGTGTCCTCTGGATTTACCACACGTGAAATACCATGTGTGCATGAACAATTGCATCATTTATCGGGACGAGCACGCGGAGTCTACCATATGTCCGGTGTGCGGCGTCACTCGATACAAGAAGAGGAAGAAAGCTCCTCGAAAATCGGTGTGGTACTTTCCGATCACTCCTCGTCTGGAGCGGTATTTCGCGGATCCTAAGGTAGCAAAGCTCCTGCGTTGGCACGCGGATAGGGAGGAGAAGAAGCGGGAAGATGACGGAAATGATCCGGAGATGAATAAAAAAGACAAGATGCTGAGTCACCCTAAGGATGCGAGCCAGTGGCAAGCGTTGAACTTCGAATACCCAGAATTTGGGAAGGATCCAAGGAACATCGTGCTGGGCGCGAGCACCGATGGAGTCAATCCGTTTGGCAGCCAGAGAAGCACACATAGCACCTGGCCTGTGTTTGTGTGGATGTACAACCTTCCCCCCTAGTTGTGCATGAAGAGGAAGTACATTCACATGAGTATGCTAATTGAAGGGCCGAAACAACCAGGGAACGACATCAATCTGTATCTGGGGCTGCTGAAAGAGGAGCTAGACACGCTGTGGAAAACGCCAGCCAATACGTGGGACGCCGCAGAGAAAGAATATTTCCCTATGAGAGCCGCACTACTCACGACGGTGCACGACTATCTCGGTTACGGATATCTCGCGGGGCAGGTAGTCCACGAATTTTCTGGATGCGTAAGGTGCATGGATGACACAACGTATCGCCAGCTAGATAGAGATCCCGGGGTCTTCGAAAACCGTGTTCATGGGACATCAAAGGTGGCTTCGCGACGATGACCCGTGGAGGAAACGCAAGGATCTGTTCGATGGTGAAACCAAACCCCGAAAACGCCCGCGTACGAGGAGCGGCGAGGAAATAGACGAGTTGTTGAAAAATTGGAAAGATTGCCCACTGCCGGGAAAGAAGCAAAAGGCGCCAGAGCCGGGAAAGAAGCGAAAGGCGCCAGAGCCGCTGCTGAAGGTATGGAAAACGAGGTCTGTTTTCTAGGACTTGCCGTACTGGAAGATCCACCGTGTGCCTCACAGCCTTGATGCCATGCATATCACGAAGAACGTGTGCGAGAGTCTGCTTGGTACCCTGCTCAACATGCCAGAGAGGACCAAAGATGGGCCGAGAGCAAGGGCAGACTTGAAATCAATGGGCATCAGGCAGGAGCTTCATACTATGATGATGATGATGATGATGATGATGATGATGATGATGATGATGATGATGATGAGGCGAAGCAGGACACAAAAACTCGTCGCAAAGGCAAAAAGGCCAAGAAGACCGGAAATGACTACCCTCCCGCGTGCTTCACTCTAAGTCAGGAGGAGATCGAGCAGTTTTCACCTGCCTCGTAGGAGTAAAACTTCCTTACGGTTACGCGGGGAAGATAAGCAGATACCTAGACCCAGCGAAGCAGAAGTTCAGCGGGATGAAGTCTCACGACTGTCATGTGCTGATGACGCAGATACTTCCAGTTGCAATCCATGGGATCATGGACGCGCACGTCCGTGAAACGCTATTTGGCCTATGCAACTTTTTTGACGTCATCTCTCGGAAGTCGATTGGCGTGAGGCAACTCAGAAGGCTACAAGAAGAGATCGTGGTGATATTGTGCGAGCTTGAGATGTACTTCCCGCCCGCATTGTTCGACGTTATGGTGCATCTGCTGGTCCATATCGTGGAGGATATCATCCAACTCGGGCCAACGTTCCTGCACAGCATGATGCCGTTCAAAAGGATGAATGGTGTCATCAAAGGATATGTTCGCAACATGTCACGTCCAGAGGGAAGCATAGCCTGGAGCTTTCTGACCGAAGAGTGCATCTCCTACTGCACGAACTATCTAGGCATCGAGAACCCCGTTGGTCTGCCCGTCAACAGGCACCTCGACAGGCTCGCTGGATGGGGTCACCATGAGGGTCGCCGCGAAATGCATGTCGACTTCGAGGGTCGACTCGCCGACTTTGAAAGAGCAAACCTAGTCTCGCTATAACACATAGACGTGGTCGATCCTTGGGTGGTAGAGCACAAAACCTTTATCGAGAAGACGTACAACGACCGAGGCCAACAGAGTACGGACGGAGATATAATCAAAGAGCACAACTCATGTTTCACGCGTTGGTTCAAGCAGAAGCTTCTGTCGTACCCTTTACATGAGGATGCTTCCGCGGAAGAACAACTCATATTCGCCTTGTCACAGGGTGCCGAGCACAACCTGATGACCTATGAGGCGTACGATATCAATGGCTACACATTCTACACCGAGGACAAGGACATGAAGAGCGATGGTTATCAGAACTCCAGGGTAACGATGGAATCCTACACCAGTAACGACAAGGACAGATACTACGGAAGGATCAAAGAGATCTGGGAGCTGAGCTACGCTGGAGAGAAGGTCCCGATGTTCCGTGCCAGATGGGCCAAGAGCGTCCTAAAAGAAGACCGGTATTTCACCACCATGGTTATACCCAAAGCCAAATCCAAGACCGCGGGCGCAAACGTCACCGCGAAAAATGAGCCATGGGTACTAGCTTCCCAAGTGGACCAATGCTTCTTCATTACCGACCCGTCAAAGCCCAATTGTGTTGTCGTGAGGAGAGGCAAAAGGAAAATCATCGGAATGGATGGAGTAGCCAATGAGCAAGACTTCGACAAGTACGGCGACCCGAAGATCGAACATGACGACGACGATGAAGTAGCAGCACCACCACAAGAAGAAGCAGGACCACCCTACCTAAAGGACGTCCGTTCCACAGAAGAACTCCATTTGCGAAAAAGAAGGGCAAGAAGATTGTGAACAGATAGCTAGCTAAGATCGATTGTATTTAAATCGTAGTCTTCATTTCTCGATTGTATTTCATGGGCACTTTTTGATATCATGAATATTTTTAAATTTCATGGGCACTTTTTGAATTCATGAATATTTTTTCAAATTTGATGATATTTTTTCATATTCAATATGATAAAATATTGAATATTCATGAGGACACTCGATCTCGATCCCCCTCCATCTCAATCTCGATTCCCCCTCCATCTCGATCTCGATGCCCCCTCATCTCAATCGCTATCCCCCTCCATCTCGATCTCGATCCCACCCGCACCCTCCCCCGCTAGCTCCACCGCCGCCGACGAGCACCCCCCGCACCCTCCCCCGCTCCACCGCCGCCGACGAGCACCCCCCGTTTCATATTCATATTCATTTTTAATAAAAAAGTGTAGACTACAATTATTGTTAAACAACAATTTACTGTTTTTATAAAAAAATATTACTGTTTCATATTCATATTCATTTTCTAAAAAATTATTACATGCAACAAAAAATAAAAATAAATTACTTATGGCGCACCTCTGGCTGGTGCGCCATTGCTATTTATGTAAAAAAAGATTACTAATGGCGCACCTCTGCCTGGTGCGCCATTGCTATGTAAAAAAAAGATTTCTAATGGCGCACTTTCACAAGTGCGGCACCCCAAACTTATAGCACTATATGCATCGGCTCCGAGTCATGATTTTGGTCACATGTTGGGTTTGCCCGGCTCCTATGTTTTGGTGCCTTACGTTCCGCTTTATCGGCTAAGGTAGCACTAGGAGAACCACTGCGATTGTGCCCCAGATCAGGTGGGTTGAGCACCTCAGTGGAGAAAGCTAAAACAGACTGTCATGATAAGGCGTGAGACCGGTCGCTGTTCGAGAGGTTTTTCGAGTCCTTAAAGGCTTATGCCGCTTTGAGCGAGGAGCTGGCTATGTCCGGCCAAAGGCGTGGATAGCACCCTGAATTCGGCCTTCCGAACTAGGGGCTTCGCCGAAATTTAAAATTATAACATTCTATGGCTAAGTGAGAGTGTTCAAGCATTATAGTCCGATTGCCTGGTTCGTTGTGCTGAGCGCCTCCCTCGAAGGACCCAACTATGGGAACAAGAGCCCTCAGGTTTATCCCGAACACCCCAGCACTAGTGGCATGGGGGCAGAAGCCGACGACTGGCCATCTCTCAAATTTTTGATAAATGGCCGCACAGAAAATAATATTTTAAATTCAATAAGCATTGCTTTGCGCATATGAACAAGTTTTCAGCGCACAGGATACAAACGAGCGAGTTCACTCAAATATTACATCTTTGGTACATTCATCCGCGACAAGGCGAGCTCCGGCAAGAACTTCCTTGTAGTAGTTCTCGGGCTTGCGATGCTCCTTCCCCTGCGGTGGCCCGTCCTTCACCAGCTTCTCTCCGTCCAGCTTACCCTAGTGTACCCTTACACGGGCAAGGGCCCTCCGGGCACCTTCAATGCAGACGGAGCGCTTGATGACCTGACAGGCCTCCACCAGCCGCCGCACCAGCCCGAAATAGCTCCGAGGCAGGGCCTCCCCAGGCCACAGCCGAACTAGTAAGCCCTTCATGGCCTGTTCGGCCGCCTTGTGGAGCTCGACCAGCTGTTTCAGCTGATCGCTTAAGGGCACAGGGTGTCCGGCCTCAGAATACTGAGACCAGAACACACTCTCCGTCGAGCTGCCCTCTTCAGCTTGGTAGAACGTGGCGGCGTCGGATACGCTGCGGGGAAGATCGGCGAACGCCCCTGAAGAACTCTAGATTCGGGTAAGTAATAGGTAGTTTACTTTTATATTCCTACTTTACATTGAGAATGCCTTACCCGTTGCTATCTTTTTCACCTCCTCCAACTCTTGGAGGGCCTTTTAGGCTTCGGCCTTGGCACTCTTGGCGGTCTCGACGGCCGACACGAGCTCGGATGCTTGCGTTTTTGACTCAAGCTCCAAACCCTCATGTTTTGTCATGAGAGCTTGCAACTCTTGCTGCACCTCGTCGACCTGAACTCCAAGCCTTCCTCGCTCGGCGCGCTCCTCGGCCGTTTTATTTTCGGCCTCTGCCAGCACCTGCTTCAGGGTTGCCACCTCGGTTGCGGCCCCTACAATAAGCAGTACAATCCTGTTATTTCTTTCTGCAATCAAGCCTCTCTATAGGCACCTTTTTTTTAGGTATTTCTTACCTTCCTTTCCTCGAGCTGCCGTTTGGCAAGGCCGAGCTCTTGCTCGGTCCGCCCGAGGTCCTTTTTAAGGACATCCACCTGCGCAGTCAGTGCGGCGGTGGACAGCAGTGAAGCCTGCATACGCATATTTGACCTTTTTTGTTAGACTCCTGCGAAAATTACTAGATCCTCTATCCGGCTTTTCTTTCCGAACACCGAACAGAGCATCAGGGGCTACTGTCTATGCGGTAAATAATTTGACATATTTGTACTTACCTCGAAGCCTGTTAGAAGGCTAGCGCAAGCTTCATTCAGTCCGCTCTTGGCGGACTGAACCCTTTGGATCACCGTACTCATAACAGTACGGTGCTCCTCATCGATGGCGGCGCCCTTAAGCACCTCCAGCAGATTGTCCGGCGCCTCCGGTTGGACGGAGGCCGTCGGCTCAGACGGCTTACTCCTCTTGGAAGGAGTTCGCCCACCGCGGACCGAGACTGTCGAGTCCGGCGCGGTGTCCGGCACAAAGCCGGACTTGGAGCCCTGGGGGGTTTCATCCACTTTACTCCTAGGGTCCGGAGGATTGCCTTGTGGCTCCTCCAGGACCATCTCCTCCTGCCCCGAAGCTTGGCGGGGCGCCACTTCGGCGTCGTCCACCCCGCAGGGGGAGACCGCGGGCGGAACAGAGTTCACGTCCGACAAATCCAGGGAGCCGCTCGACGAATCGTCGAGTCCGGCCCGGGGAGGGCTGCATAAATTACGTTCGATATTAGGGAAAGCCGCGCATTAAAAGAATATCATGAGTCACTCTGGTATGTAAACACTTACGATGTCGCCGGACGCTTGGTTCGGTCCAGCCACTCCTCTTCGCCCTCTTCGGCGTCGTGGGAATAGTCCGGCAGAGGGGTTTTCCTTTTCCTTGACCCCTCGGCCTCCCCTGTTGGGGCGGCCTTCTTCCTCTTTGCTCCCCTCACTGGGGGGGAGAGCTTCCTTGTTCCTCCTCCTCGTTTTCACGAGAGGAGAGCGTTGCGGACTCGTCAGATGACGAGTCCGATACCACCATGTTGCGGGAACTTTTTCGAGTCCCGGTGGTTTTCTTCTTCTTGGCCTTCCTCTCCGGCACCACGTAAGGTGCCGGAGCCATCAGCTTCACCAAGAGAGCTGGGGTCGGGTCTTCGGGCAGAGGAGCCGGACAGTTAATTGGTCCGGATACCTCCTGCCAAGCCTATCAAAGGTAAAGGGAGTTTAGTTTCCGCATAGAGTTACTCTATGAAGAAGAGCTTAACGAACCTATCAAAGGTATAGATAGCTTACCTCGCTAGCGTTACGCTGCGAGCTGTATCCGCGATCCTTGGAGGCGGATGTGGGGGACTCGGCGCCTTTGGTGAGCACCTTCTAGACGTCTTCATACGTCGTGTCGAAGAGCCTACTGAGGGTTTGGTGCTGCGCCAGGTCGAATTCCCACAAAGTAAAATCCCGTTCTTGGCACGGGAGGATCAGGCGAACGAGCATGACCTGGACTATATTGACAAGCCGGATTGGCTTGTTCACCAGGGACTGGATGCACGTTTGCAACCCAGTCACTTCTTCCTCGTTGCCCCACGACAGGCCTGTCTCTTTCCAGGACATGAGCCGCGTGGGGGGTCCGGATCTGAACTCGGGGGCCGCGACCCATTTCGGATCGCGGGGCTCGGTGATATAAAATCACCCGGCCTGCCACCCCTTTAGGGACTCCACAAAGGAGCCATCGAACCAGAGGACGTTGGCTATCTTGCCAACCATAGCGCCTCCGCACTCCGCCTGGGCGCCGGACACCACCTTGGGCTTGACGTTGAAGGTCTTGAGCCAGAGGCCGAAGTGGGGGTGGACACGGAGAAAGGCCTCACACACGACGATAAATGCCGAGATGTTGAGAACAAAGTTCAGGGCCAGATCGTGGAAGTCCAGGCCGTAGTAGAACATGAGCCCCCGGACAAATGGGTGAAGTGGATAGCCCAATCCGCGGAGGAAGTGGGGAAGAAAAACTACCCTCTCATGGGGCCTTGGGGTAGGAAGAAGCTGCCCCTTCTCAGGAAGCCGATGCGGGATGTCCTTGGACAAGTATACGGCTTTCCTTAACTTTTTTACTTGAGCCTCCATAACGGAGGAGACCATCCACTTGCCTCCCGCTCCGGACATTGTTGGAGAAGGTTGAGGAAGGAAGAGCGGACTTGGGCGCTGGAGCTTGAGTTCGCGAGATATGGATTGTCAAAGGAGGAAGAAGGCGTAGGTTAAAAAGGTGAATCCTTATCCCTTTATATAAGCAGGTACGGTTAGGCGTCCCCACCTACCTAATAAAACTCACTTGCCTCCCAAACGCCATGGTAAATGGCGTGGTTGGGTTACCCACGTCCGTATTAATGAGAATCCCGTTAAAGGGGGCACATGATCTCTGCTTTGACAAGACGTGCCAAGGAAACCGCCTCGCTAAACACGCTAAGGTGGAACAATGAAAGCAATTTATATAGAAGGCTTGGTCGCAGTGTTATGACGCACTACGGAATACGTCAGCGGATTTGATTTGTGTTAATTCTCTATATGGCAATATGTGGAAACTTATTTTGCAGAGCCGGACACTATTTTTGGTGTTTATAATCTTCTTGAAGAACTTGGAGGAGGAACCCGCCTTACAATGCCGAAGACAATCTGCGCGCCGGACTCGTCATTATTGAAGCCTGGTTCAGGGGCTACTGAGGGAGTCCTGGATTAGGGGGTGTTCGGATAGCCGGACTATACCTTCAGCCGGACTCCGGGACTATGAAGATACAAGATTGAAGACTTCGTCCCGTGTCCGGAAGGATCTTTTCTTGGCATGGAAGGCAAGCTAGGCGTGCGGATATTCGAGATCTCCTACCATTGTAACCGACTCTGTGTAACCCTAACCCTATCCGGTGTCTATATAAACCGGAGGGTTGTAGTCCGTAGGACAACCATCTTCATATACAATCATACCATAGGCTAGCTTCTAGGGTTTAGCCTCCTTGATCTCGTGGTAGATCCACTCTTGTACTACCCATATCATCAATATTAATCAAGCAGGAGTAGGGTTTTACCTCCACCGAGAGGGCCCGAACCTGGGTAAAATAAAGTGTCCCTTGTCTCCTGTTACCTTCCGACCTTGACGCACAGTTCGGGACCCCCTACCCGAGATCCGCCAGCTTTGACACCGACATTGGGCTTTAGCTTTCTCAAAACAACAGAATCATCTTCTTCTTCTTCAGCAGCTTGAGGCACTGGGGCTTGTTTTTCTCCTCAGCAGGGATGTTCCTAGTGCTCCTCTTGGGTTTTGGCTTTGGAGCTGGAGCAGCAGCCTTGGGAACAGCTTTGGGCTTAGATGGAGCAGCCCCTGATCTGATTGCATCTCACATGAGCTTTTGAGCTTTGGGTGCTGGTGCAGCATCCTCTTCCTCTTCCCCTTCAGAATCCTTCCTCGTTGAGGGCTTGCCAAGAACTCTGGCAATAGTGGTTCTTGCCCTCTTCTTCCTATCTTCTCCAGCTGCCTCTTCTTTAGACTCAATGGCGAACTTCATAGTTTCACCTGTGGCAACTTTCATTGGCTTAGACATGGGTTGTCTTCTTGCTGGCATCTTTGTTTTCAGACCTGGCTTAGTTGCAGTAGCTGAGCCATACTCTTTCTTCAGCACTTCCTTCTTCGAAGTGGCTTCATCTTCAACAGCCACATAATCTTCATCTTTAGAGTCAGAAGTTCTCTTCTTCCTTGTCCTGGTAGCAGCCTTTGGCAGATTGCTTGGTGTGCTCCTGCTGCCATCATCATAGCTGCTAGAGGGACTAGTGCCCTCACTCAACTGAACTTGTTCCTCTGACTTGTTCTGGCTATCACTTTGGTCAAACATCTTGCAGGCAAACTATCAGTAGACCCTGTGAATAGGTTATAGATGAGGTAGAGTAGATGAGCATCACAAAGTACAGGAGTTTTTGCAAAAAGAATGACTTAAAAACTTAGTTTTATTTCTTCACAGAAAGCATTTCGGATCTACCGATTTGTAAACTCGGTGACACCGAAGCAGCTTTTGGAACCTAGACTAGTGAACTCGGTCAGACCGAGTCACAGTTAGGTGGTACCGAGACTGCTAGGGTTTCACAAAGAATCGAACTCGGTCACACCAATTTGCAATTTTTGCTCAGACCGAAAACGCATGTGCTCTGGCCTAAGCCAAAATCGGTGAGACCGATTTCTACAACTCGGTCGGTCCAAGATGAATTCAGCAGAGACCTAACCCTAAATTTTCAAATCAAAACTAATCTACGGGATGTTTTCGCTGGACAGGATGATTTCAACCGTGGCAAAGATCATGGCAAAACAATGTGCTAAGAATCGGAGTAAAGGATTAGCGCAATGATCAAGTTTGTACCCTAGTTCGGCGACGAACTTGCTACGGCGGCAATGGCGGTGAAGATTTCCGTTGACGGCGGTGGAGACCAACGGCAGGAGGTCGCTGGCGACGAGAGGACGATCCGGAGACCAGAGGAGGCAGAGTAGGTTACGGGCGGGCGAAGGGGTTCGGAGAAATTTCCAAAATTTGGCCCGTCGGTATATATAACCTGACCCTGTCGGTGTGACCGAGTGGAACGACTCGGTGGCACCGAGATGCAAAACTGCAAGCAGTTACTGCAACTCAATGTGACCGAAAAGTTCTAATCGGTTGCACCGAGATTGAAAACCCTAGATCAACTTGGTGACTCGGTAGGACCGAAGGATGAATCGGTCAAACCGATATGCACAAAGAGGTTTTGGAGGTTTAAGTCTATGACGAATCGGGATCTCCGAGTGCTCCTCACACAGAGTGGTTCGAATCTGACTAGATCAAACTTTGTGATGTAGCATGAATAGAGTTTGAGACGAGAAAAGCATAGATAGCTAGAGAGTGTTCTTAGGCATTCTTGTCCATCCATTTGGCAAAAAGATAAAAACCCAAACAATCAAAGCAACAAATGGATGTCCTCGAATGAGTAAAATATGCAACCAACATGCTCACACAATAGAATGGCAAATGAAATATGTGACAAAGCATGCACAAACATTCTAGCATCTATCAAGCAATTAGCGATGACTAGGTCATCTATATATGAGTATATTGACTTAGGAGTCAAATGAGAACACTTGATCATAGGTCATACTCATCGTTTAAGCACAAGTGGGGTTACCACTTTTACATAAAGCATTGTTGTGATCACACCATTAGAGTTTCTTTAGCTCATTGGTTTGAGTAAAGCTCCCCCTAGATGTGATATACCCCCTTAAAGGGATGAACTAACCTTGGGTTTTGTCGATGATGACTTCATGTAGGTGTTGAAGATGTAGATGCTCAATGTTAATGTAGATCATTCGGAGCAATCCTTTGGAGTGAGTTGCACTTTCAATACCTACACGGGTTAGTCCCACAAGGAACAAACAAGGATATCCATAGACATAGAGTGATGCACACACAAGATGATGTCCATGAAATCATTAGGTTACCTTGTCCCTTGTCTTACCAACAAGAGGGTTTGTGACTCCTTGAACTAGTGCAAGATATGGAAGTTGTTTGCACTTGTCCTCGCCAAAATGATAAGAGTGAAGTATGTTGGCGGAGTCACCCTCAAGAACTCTCTAGTTCTTCTTCTTCGGGATCCACATCATTTTGATGGGAATCCTTGGAATCGTAGTTGTGCTTGATGAAGTAGAACTTGATGTAGTCTTGGGAACCCACTTGACCAAGGCCTTAGGTGCTTCTTCAAATGCATCAATTTTCTCTTGAAGCTTGTCCTTTCCTTTTTTCTTGTGGTCTTGTGGTGGAAGATCATCTTGAGCTTGTGTCCCTTGGAAAGAAGTAGGATCATACTTCTCTTGTTGAGGAACAAACTTTGTCTTAGGGTATTGATCTTCTTCCCACTCAACTCCATTGGCATTGAACTTTCGTTCAAAACCAACACCTTGATTATTTCGGTGTCTTCCTTGCTTGCGCACAATTTCCTCAAATTTCTTACTTCCGGCAAGGCTCTTGTAAACACCTTTCTCTATAATTCCCTTCAATAAACTATTTTCTTGCTCAAGTGTAACTTGGCTAAGAGAATCATTAGTGGAATCAAGAGAACTACTAGAAGCAACAACATTTGATTTAGCATGATTATTGTTACTACTAGATGAAGAATCTTTCTTGTTCTTGTTGCCAGATTTAACTTGTGGCATGTAAGTACACAAGAGTAAGCGCTTGGCAATGTAAGAAGAACTTTTCTTGCGAAGATCATCATTGATTGCCTTTAAAAACTCATGCTCTTGCTAAAGGTTGAGCTTTTCAAAGCATAGCTTATCATGAGTCTTTAAAAGTTCTCGATGATTTTCCAAGGTAGTTTCATGAGCTAACTTAAGAGTGTTTAGTTCTTTAGTTAGACCCTCAATATCCTTCTTATCGTCATCATTCGTTTTATCTTGATTAGCATGATTAATTGACGTTTCATCATAGTCTTCATCACCAGAGTTGTCAACCAGTAAATCATCATCACCTAGAAAATCATCTTCATCACTATTGAAATCAACATACTCGGGATGTGTTATCTTTGGACCTTTGTCCATGAAGCATCTTCCAATTCCTTCATTTGGTGAGTCAAATATGTCGTAGGAGTTGGTTGACACAAGTGCTAGACCGGCAACACCTTCATCTTGAGTATATTCGGAGTCGGAGTGATAACTTCTTTCGGAGTGATTGTCGGAGTCGGAGCCGGATACCCATTCACCAACATGAGCTTGATGTCTTCTTTTTGTGTAGCTCCTTAATGACTTTTCCTTCCTTTCCGAATCCTTGCTTCTCCGAGAGGGTCTTCGTTCATAATGATCATATCTACTCCTCCTTTCTCTTGGTGGTGATTCTTCTCTTCTACTTCTTCTTTTGGGGAAATCTTCTCTTCTTTTGTAGGGGGTCGTACACTCATTGGAGTAGTGTCCGGGTCTTCCACAATTGTAACAATTTCGCTCACGACTAGAAGATCTTTTTTCATTGTAGGACCTTGACTTGGAGCTTCTTTCTTTGCTTCTACTCTTGTAGAACTTGTTGAAGTTCTTCACCATTAAGCTTAATTCTTCATTGAAGGTTTGCTTCTCACTTGATGATGTGGGAGCATCACACGAGGCTTTGTAAGCACCACTTGACTTGTTGTGAAGCTCTTCCTTATCCTTGAGTGACATCTCATGAGCAACAATTCTTCTAATGACTTCTGTTGGCTTGAGATCTTTGTAATTGGGCATCATTTGGATCATGTGCACACGGTGTCATATTTTCCATCCAAGGCTCTTAGGATCTTCTTGATGATGAATCTATCGGTCATCTCTTCACTTCCTAAGCCGGCAATCTCATTTGTGATGAGAGCAAGCCTAGAGTACATTTCAGCGACACCTTCACCATCCTTCATTTTGAACTTGTCAAGTTGACTTTGAAGCACGTCCAATTTGGATTCCTTGACGGAGTCGGTAACTTCGTGCATATCAATCAAAGTATCCCAAATTTCCTTTGCATTCTCAAGATGGCTGATTTTTTTGAATTCTTCGGGGCACAATCCGTTGAAGAGAATATCACAAGCTTGAGCATTGTATTGTAGCATCTTCAATTCTTCCGCGGTAGCTTCACGGTTCGGTTCTCTCCCATCAAAGAATTCACCTTGCAAGCCAATACACACAATAGCCCAAACGGCGGGGTTATGTCCAAGAATATGCATTTTCATCTTATGCTTGCAACTAGGAAAATTAGTACCATCAAAGTAAGGACCTCTACGGTGATAATTTCCCTTGCTAGACGCCATACTCTCCTAGGTTGTGAAACCAAGGCTATGACCACCAAAAGCTATGGAAATCAAAGCAAATGGAGACCAAAGCTCTGATACCACTTGTAGGATCGGAAGTATATCTAGAGGGGGGTGATTAGACTACTTGACCAAATAAAAATCTAGCATTTTCCCAATTTTAGTTTTTCGCAGATTTTAGCAACTTAGCACAAGTCAAGCAATCAACCTACACATGCAATTCTAAGAGTATAGCAGCGGAATGTAAAACAATTGCATATGAAGGTAAAGGGATGAGTTTGAAGGAGCAAACGCAATGTTTACACAGAGATTTTTTATCCATGGTTCCGATAGGTGGTGCTATCGTACATCCATGTTGATGGAGACTTCAACCCACGAAGGGTAACGGTTGCGCGAGTCCATGAAGGGCTCCACCCACGAAGGGTCCACGAAGAAGCAACCTTATCTATCCCACCATGGTCGTCACCCATGAAGGACTTGCCTCACTCGGGTAGATCTTCACGAAGTAGGCGATCTCCTTGCCCTTGCAAACTCCTTGGTTCAACTCCACAATCTTGACGGAGGCTCCCAAGTGACACCTAGCCAAGACACCACTCTCCAAGAAGTAACAAATGGTGTGTTGATGATGAAATCCTTGCTCTTGTGCTTCAAATGATAGTCTCCCCAACACTCAACTCTCTCTCATATGATTGGATTTGGTAGAAAGAAGATTTGAGTGGAAAGCAACTTGGGGAAGGCTAGAGATCAAGATTTATGTGGTTGGAATGGGATATCTTGACCTCAACACAAGTGTAGGTGGTTCTCTCTCAGAAAATATGTATTGGAAGTGTAGGCATGTTCTGATGGCTCTCTCCACGAAAGAAGAGTGGGTGGAGGGGTATATATAGCCTCCACACAAAATCTAACCGTTACACACAAATCACCAAACTCGGTGGGACCGAATCATGAAACTCGGTCGGACCGATTTAGTTCAAAATGTGATTGTTAGGATTCTCAATGGGATCGACTGGATCAACTCGGTGGGACCGATGTCATTAGGATTAGGGCATAACGTAATCTTGGTGAGACCGATTACACAAACTTGGTGAGACCGATTTTGGTAATAGTCAAACAGAGAGTTGGTCAGGCAAACTCGGTGGGACCGATTCGCTCATTTCGGTTGGACCGAAATGTTACGAAAGGGAAACAAAGAGTTTGCATTGCAATCTCGGTGGGACCGATCGCTCATCTCGGTTGACCGAAATGTTACGAAAAGGAAACAGAGAGATTACAACCCCATCTCGGTGAGACCGAGATCCCTATCAGTGAGACCGAATTGAATAGGGTTTCTGGCAGTGGCTATGTCAACTAAACTCGGTGGCTCCGGATATGAAATTTCGGTGGGGCCGAGTTGGACTTTTTGGATTAGGACATATGTGGATATGAGAAACTAGTGGAGGGTTTGGAGCATATCACTAAGCATTTTGAGCAAGATCCTCATTAAGCAACACCTCATCCCTTCTTAATAGTATTGGCTTTTCCTATAGACTCAATGTGATCTTGGATCACTAAAATAGAAAATGTAGAGTCTTGTGCTTTGAGCTTGAGCCAATTCTTTCTCCTTAGCATTTTGAAGGGTCCACTTTCTAATCCATGCCATGCCAATCATTGAGATTTCCTGAAATATTTATCTTGGAATAGCATTAGCTCAATGAGCTATATGTTGTTAGGAATTACCAAAACCACCCAGGGATAGTTGCACTTTCAGTTCACATAGATGAAAAATGGTTTAACATGACGAGAGTGAAGAATAGTTATTATGTACTTCCAGGAGAACCTAAACCCAAGCGCACTGTGTCAAACACTAACATCATTTGGAAGGTAATGTTCCTAACTGTTGTGGCCAGGCCACAATATAACCATGAGGGGGAGCTAACATTTGATGGGAAAATTGGCATTTGGGCATTCATCGAAGAAACTAAGGCGGTGTGGACAAGTCAGAATAGAGCAAAGGGAACAAAAGTGTTGACATCAGTGAAAGTAACCAGGCCTGTGTGCAGAGATTATCTCATCAATAAGGTTATCCCGGCAATTCAAGATAGGTGACCTGACGATGATGAGGGAGCAATAATATTCATCCAACAGGATAACGCAAAGCCTCTTGTCCTTTCCAATGATGTAGCTTTTTGAGAAGCTGTGGAACAAACTGATCTTGACATCCGATTGCTACAACAGCCCCCAAATAGTCCTGACTTCAATTGTTTGGACCTCTGCTTCCATAACTCTCTCCAGTCTCTAACCGACTGCAGGTCACCTACAAACATCTAGGAACTGGTACAGGGTGTGGAAGAGGAATTCAAGAACTATGATCCCCACAAGTTGCATAGAAGCTTAATCACATTAGAAGCAGTTATGTTTGAAGTTATGAAAGATAAAGGAGGAAATCAATATAAGTTGCCACATTTGCACAAGGATCACTTTCAGAATGTTGGCATGGAAATAATCAGTGTATATTGCGACAGACAGGTAGTTGTTGATACCAGGGCCATTATAGAAGAAATGGAAATTGCAATAGGAAAAGAAAATGAAAGGAAAGAATTAGCTATAGAAGGGAAAAGAAAGAAAAGTAAAGGGAAGGGAAGAAGTAGTAACAGAAGGGAAATGAAAGAAAAGTAAAGCGAAGGGAAGGGAAGAAGTGGCCAGAGAAAGGAAAAGAATGTAGTCAAGAGGGGACAAAGAGGACCTTGTGTCATGTAGCCAGGTGCTCCTTGTGTATGTCTTGTGTAATCTTGTGTCAAGAGGGGACAAAGATGCCCTTATGTCATGCCCTTGTGTATGCGTTGTCTAATCCTTGTATATAAACTCCTTGGTGGAATTTATTGGAATTTGGGTTATTTGGAATTTGAATTATTTGAATTGATTTGGATTAACGAAGTAAACGCCTGCAAGGGAAGGGAAGAAGTGGCCAAGCTTGTGTGCAAAAGTAACAGATTAATTTTAGTTATTTGAATTAATTTAAAATATTTGGATTAATTTGAATAATTTGGATTAAAACTGAATTTATGCTAACTTACTTTGCAATTTGTGCTAACTTACTTAATTATTTGTGCCATAATGTTTAAAATTTTAGAAATGCACTAATTAAATTTCTAAAATGAAGCTATAGATATACAATGTTCTGTTCTGACAATAGCTAGGTACTGTAGATATGATAGCTGAAGTTTCAGAACAACTGCTCTACAATCAACTGGTTCTCATCAGAAATGGCACCAAGATTAGAAACTTCAGCTGCTGGCAGTGGCACCACATGAGGATTTAGTGATGAAGTGCCATACTTTGGGCATGTGCTCTACTGCATAAGCCACAACCACAAGTGTACATATTTTGAATTATTTGGAATTTTCTCATTTTTTTAATTTATTTGGATTATCTCCTAATAAAATGTACTCCATGAGCTACAAAACTCTTGCAGGGAAAACTTAGTCCATCTGCTCAAGTAGGGACCTAACTTAGTCTATTTGCTCAATTAGGGAATCCCTTGCAGTGCCATGCAAATGTACTCCATGAAAAACAGTATCAAAGACATCACTTCACAGGGTTACCTAGTACCATCAAAAACAGAATCAAAGATGGCATGGCATGCTTGGCAATAGTAGAAGTGACATGGACCAATATGGAGTAGCAAAATGTAACACACACCAAAATCCATCAAAAACATAATCAAATATGGCATGTCATGCTTGGCAATAGCAGAAGTAACATGGACATGGACCAATATGGTGGCATGACCACTGACCTGTGGCTGGCATCTAGACAGCACACACACATACAGTACATTAGATGTAATATATATTCAACTCAAAATTATTTGAATTATTTGGATTTATTAAAATAATTGGAACTTAAATGACAGGACTGACAAAATTTTGTTTGCTGAATTTTGCTTGCAAAACTGCTACTGATCATGGATGGTCATTTGCAATCTTCAAAATTTGGCTTGAAGATTTGTGTTTACCAGCAACCTTCAGCCTTCTACAGAGAGGAGCACAACTATGTTTGGATGCACAACTTGGCTGATCTTTCACTATGTTTGCATAACTAACAGTCTTAACATCCTCAAGGGTGCTCCTAAAGCATTGTGTCGCGGCGAGCCTGAGCAGTGATGTGCACTGGAGTAGCCCTGCTGACATAACGAACAGTCTTGAAGATTTATATAAATCAATATGTTACTTCTGCCACCAACATCCAGCCACATCTGCACTGGAGTATCATCTACAGAAAGCTTTGCCTCATAGCAATAGGTATTTCAGCTGCTGCCACGGCACAAATTCTAGCTAGGCATAGTCTTCTTGGAGTACTAGCGGAACTAGTGCTTACAAAATTGTTCAGTTAACTATGTAAAATACTCCAAATCTAAACTAGCGGAACTAGTGCAAATATTCCGACCAGACAATGAACAGATTTTACTCGCATTGACTAAAATTCACAAGTTGACAACACACATTACAATAGTACTCCGCTCATGTGCCGTGGCATCTCAGTACATCTCAGTTTATTGAGTGAAATTCAGTGGTACATCTCACATTCAATGAAGTGGTTCAGAAACTAAAATTTAGTGGTAAATTCAGTAAACATAGAGTAGAGAAGAGAGGTCCAGACCCAGGATGCAGGACTTGGAGATGATCTGCAGTAGTGGAGAAAACCTGTAGCCGTCGCTGCTGCTGCCAAGTGAGCAGGCGCGACCCACTGGATAGCCTAACCGCGGTGTCGCAGGCGCGGGTCTTCCACCAGAGAAACAACGAGGAAGACGCCGCCGCGATCATATTCCTTGTGGAGATGTCGTTGTCATCTTCCACGCTCGCAAATCGACGGCCTTTAGCTTACCGTCGTCGTCGGGCTCGTCGGCGTTTAGCTTGTTGCATCTCCTGTCGTCGACGGGCTCGTCGGCCTTGTCGGCCTTTAGGTTGTTGGTGGTGGACCGGACCCAGTGCCTCCGGGCTCGCCGACGCCGGTTCCGACGCAGCCGGAGCAGAGCGCGGCTGTAGCTAGGGAAATCAAAGGTTTTTTGAGGAAGGGGGGAGCTTGGGGAGGCAGCAGGCAAGTGGCAGTTGCGGTGGCGGAGCAGGAGGCAGCTGCGACAGGGGAGCGGGGGTGCAGGGAGCTGCATTAGCAGGGAGCAGGGCAGCTGCAGCGGCGGGGAGCAGGGCAGCTGCGGCGGCGGGGAGCAGTGCAGCTGCGGCGGCGGGGAGCAGCACAGCTGCGGCTTCTGTCGGAGGAGGACGACGAGGGAGCACGGGTTTGGTCGGGAGAAATTAGAGGGGGGTTTTGCAAAATTGCCCTCGCAACAATAATTTCGGGAAGGAGGGATTCAGTACACCACGACACCACAAAGACGACATGCATTTGTTGGTAAAATTGAGCATCGCCGACACTTTTTTTGTCCCAAACTATACCGACACATAGTATGATAGTGTTATATAACCTCATAACACATTATCTGTCGCCGAAGCACCAGCAAAGCACCGACCTAATTTCTGTCGACAGTTACCATCTTTACTGATTGTTCGTGTGTCGCTGATTCATAGAGACAGAAAAAATGTCGGGGTTGTTTCCTTCCATCCACACCCGAAAAATAAGGCGCGGAAAGGGAGCCATGCGTGCACGATGGGAAACACCCAAGTCAGACCAGACCAGCAAAAGAAAAGAAAAACACACCCGGCCACTCCCCAATCCCACCCCCTCTCTACCCAATTGCACCGCCACCCCTGACCTAAACCTAACTCAACTACGCCGTTGTGACGCCCTCGATTCAATCGTACACTAATCATACACGCAAATGTGTACGATCACGATCAAGGACTCACGGGAAGATATCACAACACAACTCTAGAAACAAATTGAAAATAATACAAGCTTTATATTACAAGCCAGGGGCCTCGGGGGCTCGAATACATAAGCTCAAAAACACAAGAGTCAGCGGAAGCAACAATATCTGAGAACAGACATAAGTTAGACAAGTTTGCCTTAAGAAGGCTAGCACAAAAGCAACATCGATCGAAAAGGCAAGGCCTCCTGCCTGGGAGCCTCCTAACTACTCCTGTTCGTCGTCGGTCTCCACGTAGTAGTAGGCATCGGGGGATGGCATCTGGCTCCTGGGCTCCGACATCTGGTTGCATCAACCGGAAAGAAGAGGAAAGGGGGAAAAGGGGGAGCAAAGCAACCGTGAGTACTCATCCAAAGTACTCGCAAGCAAGGATCTACACTACATATGCAACATTATCAAAGGAAGGTTGTATATGTGGACTGGGCTGCAGAAATGCCAGAATAGAGAGAAGGCCTAGTCCTACCGAAGACTAGCATCTTCTGGAAACCACCATCTTGCAGCAACAGGAGGGAGTAGAGTAGCTTAATGTAAAGTAGTAGTAGTGCTATCAACCTCGGCCAGAGATCCTTTCTCGACTCCCCGCGAGAAAGAAATTCCCAGAGCCATACTATCCAGTTATCATCACAATCCAATGCTCATCACCATCCAGTTCTCATCACAAGTATCCAGTTCTAGTTGTATCGATCGGGATACAACTCCAAGTGTCCGTTACCGTAGGACAGGCTATCGATAGATGTTTTCTTCCCTGCAGGGGTGCACCAACTTACCCACCACGCTCGATTAACTCTGGCCGGACACACTTTCCTGGGTCATGCTCGGCCTCGGCCAAACAATACGATGCAACCCGACCTAGGCTTAATAGAGAGGCCAGCACGCCGGATTAAACCTATGCCCCCAGGGGTCATGGGCTATCTCCCCGGGAACTCCTGCACGTTGCGTGGGCGGCCGGTGAGCAGACCTAGCTACCACCTTCAACAAGGCAGGCGCTTACGCAGTCCAAACCCGGCGCGCGCCGCTCAGTCGCTGACATCTATTAAGCTTCGGCTGATGTATACGACGCAGAACACCCATACTATGCCCCCGTGATGGTTAGTGCTATCAGGCCAGAGGCCGCTCGGATCAAATATCCAAATCGTAGTGGATTAGGGACGCGCGGTAACAAGCAAAGACTCACGAAAGATGTGACCCCGTTGTCCCGTCTCGAGGACTTGTGGCAAGGGCTAGGAATGCCCGGGCACGCCTCGTAATTATCTCGCGGGCACCTTCCAGGTCAACCCGTCTCCACATCACTTGCAATTAAGCTCGCGCGGGTACCCCTCAGGGTCGACCCGTCTTTCAAAATAACAGTGGTAAAGTCCAAGTATCCGTGTGTCCAAACATCAAGGGGAAAACCCGAGGAATCACCCCCGATGAATTCCACTAGATGTAATCATCAAGGTGAACGTAAGAGGAATCACCCGCGAGGTTCACACTTGAGGGGTTGCACGACCGAGTCGTACCGAAAGTGTTTAAGGAGGAAATCACCCTCGATGACCACGACCGAATGACTACACTACAGGGTTAACATCAGAAGTGCTGAAGAGGTTCACCCTCGGTACTCGATAGTAACCCAGTAGTGTCGAGCAACTAAGGGGAAGTGATGTGCAGTGTCGGAGCCTGGTCTTCGATCACGTAGATTGAGTCGTCGATGATGAAGCAGGGGCAACAAGGACAAGTGGGGGTCTCTGATGGATCACTAACCAACCTATACTAAGCAGCCTTAGGGGAGGCTTACTCAAAACGCGTCCAAACTTTTACCACACCCTACAGAGGCCCTGTGATGACACCATGCCAGATCCTGAGCAATCCTACCATCGTATGATTTTCCGAGGATTTCAACGGTTGCATCAGGAATGACACCGAGGTACTTTTGGTAACCCGGTGATAGGGCATGCCCTCCCTCATCTGTGCAAGGCGTAGGCATGCCACAAGGACATCACAAATGATTCCCCATACCGCCACCCGACATGATTTCATGTGCCACCTTGCTGATCTGCAATTCCCGGCGATGAAACCCTAGCAGAGCAATAAATTTCTTGAATATTGCGCTCATCCCCGAAAAATGCTAGGCCGTGGCATGTGCCATGCGGTTGGCCCCTCCTAGAGCACGAGAAGTTTCGAGGCCAATGGAGCAACAGGACCAGCACTTCCTGAACAAATCGTACATGTTCCCTCTCGATACCCAGATAGTAGCTCGGAGACGGTGCGGTTTACAAGCGGCCTCAGGGGAGGCTTACTCGAAACGCGTCCAAACTTTTACCACACCTTACAGAGGCCCTGTGATGACACCGTGCCAGATCCCGAGCAATCCTACCATCGACATCACAAATAGTCCATCTCCTTAACAAGAGTGTAATGAATACCGAATCTTACTGCATCTGGACTATCCCACTATTTATATTTAAACAGGTCTTGTTGCTTGTCTGTAGGCGAGGTGGGACTAAACTTTGATGGTGGCCTTATCTTTACTGAGAGCCACTCTCGGCAACTGCTCATTTACCGAGAGCCACTCTCGGGTAACAGCCACTAGAAGATTCATAGTGACTGTATGGACTCTTAATGAGAGAAGACCGAAGCTTACTGCGGTTGGACTATTGAACTCTTTAAACATGTCATTTTGCTAGTTGGCAGGCGAGGTGGGACTAAATCTTTGCCGAGCGCCACTCTCGGCAAAGAGTTGCAACCGTAACCGTGTCGTTAGTCACCGCCGAATGTGCCACGTGGCAAAACTTTGCCGTGTGTGGCCGGATGGCCCTCGGCAAATAGTACCTTTGCCGAGTGTAGCCTGTTTGCCGAGCAATACTGTCGGCATTGTCGTGTGTTTGCCGACTTACTCCCTTTGCCGAGTGCGACTCTCGGCGTTCTTTACTTTGCCAAGTGCCCGTGTTTTGGCTCTCGGCGAAGACGCCGACACTCGGCGTATCCGAAAATTCAAGTAGTGATGACACATCGATGCCTCATGATGACCGTGTCGAGCTCATGATGAAACGTGGATATTGCTGGAATGGTTGGTGGCCGCCGGAGATGAGCGGCGACAAGACCACAATCACCAAAAGTGCAGTCATGGTGAAGCTTCGTCAAGGCATCCTCGGTGCTACTCCCCTGTAGCAGAGACATCGCCTTTCTCTGCACTGGTCATAGTCATGTGACATCACGTGGAGCTCCCTCAACTGCTCGCCGGGGGCGCGGCTGTGAAGCCACCCACCACACCTAGGTGTTGATCGAGCTCTTGTGCCCATGCCGGACCTTCCAAGAGATGCTCGCGCTCGTCGGGAACAGCCAGTGATGTGGCAGGCACACTCGTGCTTGCGTCAGCGTGTTGGGCTGGCTCGGCAGAGCCTTCACAATCCACCTCGCCTCTCACATCACAGATAGCTTCCTGGGCATCGTGTCCATCGACTCACTTTCGGGGCCATGCATGTGTCGCTCCCCTCAGAGGTGTCCCTGGGGGTGGCCCCTCCAAATCTCGATGGACCCAAAGTGACTCTTCCCCGCCGCTGGGGGCACCTCAGGGCATGGCCAATACTCCACGCTAGAGTGCTGCCCCGCTGTTCTACATCGGATGCATGACGAGAAAGAGAAAAGGAGTGATGCTTGTAGAGGCTAGCGGTCTCTTGCAGAAGAGCCTGGTGCTTGAGCCAAAAAGAAGAGGAAAGGGAGCAAAAGCAAGGAGTAAAAGCACCAGGACATGCACAGCCATTGGTTTAAAGAAAGAAGATGATCGTAAAGAGAAGGAGTACAAGATGAATTGTACATGCCCTCATGCCAACCCGCCGCCAGCGTGAACCACCAGGGCCCACCAGCCCACATGAGCTGAGGAGCGGGGTGTCACCGCGTCCACGTCGCTACCCAAGCACTGGACCGACGCAACAGAGCGCCACCGCGCAGACAGCAGCCTCCGTGAGTGTCGTGCAAACTAGATGTGAGAGGGTCCTGATCGAGCAAGCGGCGAGCTCCGCTGCCACCTTTCGTGGTGCTCGCCCCGACTGAATGTAAATAGATCATAGTAACACTAGTCGATCATATCCAAACTTTAGGCAACACTTTTGCAAAATGTATAGTAAATAATTAATAGTATCGATAGATCGACGGCTCTAAATGGACCCCGATAAATTCCGAACGTTCGGATTTTAAGCATGACATCCCGAACGTTTTTTCATGGCAACTTTAGTTGAGCCGAGGTGACAACTTTGCCCCAATTCGGTTTTTTTTTGTCAGAAAATTGACATGTTTGCCAACTCGCGTGAACTAAAGTTGCCATGAAAAACGTTTGGATTGCCATGTTTAAAATCCGTATGTTCGGGATTTATCATTTTCGGTAAATTATGAGTGCATAGGTATGAAGAACTGGTAGACAGATGAGATACTCAGACATTTGAATAGTATTACTAAATTGTGGTGGTCGCTATACTACAGAGAATAATGATAGATACACCTCTAGATGGTATGTAAAATAACAAAGCCCTCCCTCCAATTCAGATTGAGTAGAGCTCAGGTGGTGGAGATGCTCAGGCGCCCTTGAGTAGCTCAGGCGGCGGATCGGTGCCAAACACACTACGGTATGCCCGCTTGTACCCCTCAAGTCTAATTTCTGCGGCCTCTTCCTCGTAGTTGTCGGGGACCTCCACATAGCCCTTCTCCTGCACCCTGTGTTTTGATTTTCGGCCGCAAAAAGTGGATTTCGGCCGAATTTCGGCCATCTCGGCCTGAGACAAAAAGTATATTTAGGCGAAAAGTCAAATTTAAGTCAAATTGCAGTCAACATTTGGTCAAATTTCAGCTGAAATTTTTGAAAATGACCGAAATTCGGCCATCTCGGTCTAGGGCGAAAAAAAGCTCAAACCGAAAATCAAAACACAGCCTGCACCTCCTTCAAGATATCCTGCTGGAACTCAGTGAAGCTGTCGTCCATCTCGTTGAAGAAGTCAGCGTCTTCGTCCTCCTCCAGGTCGCGGCGGGCGGGCTTCTCCCAGGACAGGATGTACTCAATCCTCTCCAGAGACATCATGTTCTTCACCGGAGGATGAGGACCCACCTTGCAGCTGGGGTCACCACAAGCGCCCTCTTCTCCATCAAGACGCGCCGCCGGCATGATCACAGCCCCCTCCTCCTCCGCCGCCATGGAGGACCCGTTCTTGTTCTCCACCGGAGGAAGAGGACGCTCTGGCGTGGTCACAGCTGCCGCCGCCACCTCCTTCCCCTCCGCCGTAACGGTAGATCCAACGCCGGCACCTGCCATCGATCGATCCAAGCAGTTTGGAGCGTTTTCGATTTGGAACCCCTTCTTCAGCCATCTTATAGTCGGTGTCGGCCCCGGATATCGATGAGTCTGCCTCGACCCGGACTCTCCGCCGTCCAGGAGGGTTCCGATTAGGGCTCCTTCCTTCAGGGTCACGCCAACAGCTGGCTTTGGATGAGCACCGGACACGGACCGGCCGAACGTACGTGCGCCGCCCTCATGTAAGAATTTTATTTTACGAGTGCATACCACCCATTCAAATATGAAATATCACATCATTTTTTTTCTAACAAAACAACGAGTTTTATTCCTCAAGTTTTTTTTTTTTTTGAGAATCTGTTTTATTCCTCAAGTAATATGGTTAGCCCCGCTCATGATTAGCTAAAGAATGTGCAATGCTACTTTGGTCCAGTTTAATCTTCCCAAGGACAAACTCGGGAGCTTCCATTAAACCTCTTATTATTATTACTATCTCTTAGCATTAGCATATGGTCGTGGATGGAACGATCAAGTAACGAGCTAGAGAGCGCACCCAGGGCTACTTCGCAATCCAAATGTATGGCCACAGGCAGGTATGCCCATTACAAAGATAATGGCATGCCTTCCATGATCGCTTATATCTCAGTTTCTAGAGCGTCGCTATATATAATTGAGCAAGTGTCGGTTTGCCGAAAGAATTACACAGCAAGCAGTGGCGGAGCGTGAACCAAATACTAGGTGGGGCCAAATGAGTTTATGACATAGAAAAGGCTAGGGTATTCAGAGACGCCGGAGGATTAGTAGAGTAATTAGCAGAAAAGTGAGCATATATGGCATAATTTCCTCTACCAAGGGGGGGCCAGGGCCCGGAATTGTCCCCACTACGCTCCGCCACTGAGAGCAAGTATCAATGCGAAGGTGCATGTGCCCGTGCCTGTCGTTCCTTCCGCCTCCATAAAGCAGACATCAACGGACAATGCCGCCCAATCAACATTTCTTTCCATACTTTAGCTTTTCTTTCCTCTCTCCCGAGACGTCTTAGGAAAGCATTCCTTCCCTCGATTTCCGTTGGCGAGCCCGTGGATTTGCCTTCCCTCGGCCTGCCGCTCCGGCGGCCGGTTGCGGGGAGGAGAATCCTGGTGTCTCGACCCCCGCTAGTAGATGCGTAGGGTTTTAGTCCTCGCACGGGCGGCTTTTGAGCGCTCCTTCATCGAGTCAGTCTTCCGGGCTCCGGTCCTCCTCAAGTTTGTCCGTTCGGAAGGATTAGACGGAGCTCAGGCGGAGATTCCCGCCGGTTTCTTGGGGCTGCGTGGTTAGGGTTTCTCGTCTTGCTTATGCAACAACGATATTTGGTGTCGGGTTCTTCATATCTATCCAAGGATTCAACGGCGGTGACTGCGCCTCCAGGGTGATGGTCCTTAGGGGCACGTGCACGAGGACTTCCCGGCTGTCATCGACAAGGTCAGACCAGTTTCGGTATAGGAGCGGCGACAATGATGCGTCGGTGGATTGTTCTGACAATGGCAATGGTCGTTCGGTGGTCCATGAACCTTGATGTAATTTTTATTATGTTTGAGGTGCTTTGTACTTTCTCTCTAAACTAATATAAGAGTGTTTAGATCACTACGTTAGTATTCTAAATGTTCTTATATTAGTTTACGGACGGAGTACTTTTGATGAATCTTTGATCTGATCCTTTTCCAAAAAAAAATGCCGCCCAGCCAGCTGCTGAATGACTAAATGTCTTTCTACTAGGTAAGTATAATATGGTTGGTGCCTTTCCCCTGATGCACTTCCTCAACATATCTTGACCGAATCTGAAGCCAAATGACTGCACAACTGCTGGCGGATCACCTCAACCAGAGGTACATAGTCCCCAGACGCACCAGATTGTTCCGCATAATCCAGATTTTCTAGACCAACAAGATGATCATCGCTCGCACATCATCAAAGCTCTCTGACAGAATATAGAGAATATAGAGGGGTCGCTCTTTTCAAGTATGCACTAATATTTCACGCTTAGTAAGAGGCCATTCGGCATGCGTCGGATCCCAAAAGCAGTGTAGCATTCATTCTCTACAGGATATGAGCAGCATGGGAGAAGTTCTCATCTTCCATCCCCGTTGCATGTGTCGTGGGCATGCGCAAATTATAGAGAACAGATATGAACACAAACAGATATATAGGTAGTGCTTTACAATGCTTCACAGTTCACACAGATAGATGGCAATTTTTGATAGATAGACGTAAAAAAAAGAACTTGATGTTCAGATGATTCATTAATCAGAGAGAGCAGAGCTCAGGCGGCGGTTCGGTGCCAAACACCTTAAGGTACGCCTTCCTGTAGGCCTTAAGGTCAGCTTCCTTGGTGTATTCCTCGTAGTCGGCGGGGAGCTCGGCGTAGCCCTTCTCCTCCACCTCCTCCTTGACCTGCTGCTGGTACTCGAAGAGTTCATCCCTCAACTTGTTGAAGAAGCCGGCGGACTTGAACATTGTGAAGCGGGGAGGCTTTTCCCAGGACAGGATGTCGTTCACCATCTCTACAGGCATCCTCTTCTTCTTCTCCTCCTGCTCCGAGCCGGCCTTCCTGAACCCCTTTTTCCCATCAAGACGCCCGGCCTCCTCCTTGGGAAACCGCTTCTCCTTACCACGCCGCGACGATCCCTTCTTTCCACCACGACGCGACGGCACGGGCACCTCCTGCGAGCGGGCACTGGAAGAAGACCCCGTCTTGTTCTTCGCCGGTGGAAGGGGAGTAGTAGACTCCTCCTTTTGCCGCGCCGGCACGGGCATCGCCACCGCCTCCTCGTCCTCCTCAGGCACACCCGCCAACTGATCTTTCTCGCCGGCAGTTGCCATCGCTCGATCTAAAGCAGGTTTGGTTTGGGTGTTTTTCGTTCAGGAGTGTCCATCTTATAGACGGTGTCGGACAAGGCGATCTGTCCCGTCGTCTCGGCCAAGACTCCAATTGGTCTCCTCAGGCCGCACGAAGTTCGGTTAGGATGAGCGCCATGACGTGGCCCGGCCCAACGCGGATCGCATACGTGATACACCCTGTCTCTCCTCACCGACGCAAAAGAAAGAAAGAAAAAGTAGGATACGTGATTGGCAAATATTGATGAACTACTGTTCATTGAGTGTTCGATCAGCGGAAGATTAAAACAATGTGTTCCATGAAACGATGCGTCTGGGCATTGGTAGATAGGGCATTGCTAGAGCATATGATGGCCACGAATGAACCCTAGCCCCAAGTCATGGTTGTTCTCCATGTTATATCACATGAATAACTCGTCCGTTTGGTAGTTACTTTGTGGGCGATCTGGACGGCGAGGAAAAAGGCGATCCACCAGATTGTTTTCCAAACTCCTGTCGCTACGCATAAATTTGTAAATCGGTATATCTCCAAGCTTGATGATCTGAGAAAGTTTAAGCTAATAAAACCATCCGTGCATGAGGCACCGGAGGACAATACTCCGGTTTGGGAATTTTCTCAGGCAGTGTATGTAAAGATCAATGTGGCCAGCGGAATTTCTAGGTCTGGCCGTCTGGGACGACTGGTGTTGCTGCTGCGGTATGCAGGGATGACCAAGGCCTTTACTTGGGTGCTTAAGTTCTTGTTTTACCGGGGTAATAGACCCTCTCCCACTCTAGAAGTGTTAGCATGTGGAGAAGGCCTTGCATTGACAATGGATCTTAACCTACAGAGTTTATACACTGCCGGATTACCAAAGTGCGACCAATGATATTGCCGCTTGGCAGGGTGGCAAATATGAAGCCGTGATCAGAGAAATTGTAGCATCAAGATCCTCATTCACTCTTTGTAATTTCGTCCATGAAAAAAAAAAGCTCAAATTATGAAGCCCGCAATCTAGATAGGTTTGCTTCTACTCTAGTTCAGGGGAGGCACACATGACTGGCCTCCCTCATGATACTCTTTATATTCTGATGATCATTAATCAATAAAACCTAGTGGATTGTGCTAAAGAAACCACTGCTCAATATATGCATTATTACTTTTTCTTTATTTTTTTGAATGAACTGTGGTTCGATATTAATTAAATAAACATCATCATTACCAGAAATCATCAAAGCAAAAAAGAAACTAGAACCCACTCCTAAAGGAATCCTCCACCTCTCCATCCCACACATGCCGATGGTGCACATAAGTTATTGCCGCTGGAGTTTTGCACCGTCGTCGGAACAATTAAAGTTGTAATTCACTAGTCTCTGTCAACAAGTGTCGATGATGTCAATATCAAAGGATTCATGTCCAGACGAAGAAGAAGATGGCGCTGGGTTGGTCACACCTAGATGTACGGCCAGATCAATGGAAGGGCCAAAGCGAAGGACATCCGAGACGTACATTTCCATCACCGCCGGAAGGGCCAAAGCGAAGGACATCCGAGACGTACATTTTCCATCACCGCCAGAAGGGCCAAAGCGAAGGACATCCGAGACGTACATGTCCATCCAATCTAGCCGCAGGTTCCAGCGTTTCACGAGTCACCGGAGCTGTAGAAAAAGTTGAAGGAGCCTTTTATTAAGCGATGTTGTCACCGCCCCAGGAATGGCCGAAGCAGCGGACAACGAAGACCTACCAAAAGCTCCAAGACGGGAGGAAACTAAAACTCCCACTCAAACATTTTTAAGTGCAGATCCATTATATTCAAACATCGCATACTTTCACTTAATACACAAGTAGGGTGGTCGTGCGTCACAATGGATTACCCAATAGTGATTTAGTGTGATGTCAATTACACTAAACTCACATGTATAGAAAACATAATCTTAGACTACTTGAAAATATTAAAAATAAATTTGTTTTTTGGATGAATCAAGGAGCGAATCATTTTTTCCTCTATGTCGTGACATGGCCGCCGCAAACAAGGAACAACACCCTGAACTGCACATCTCCTGGGTCCCTCACCTCCACCACTGCTTCGGCTGCGGCGAGAGGAAGGGGGGCCCGAGATATTGTTTCCGGCCGTGTTTAGTAGTCTAGTGTCATAGTTAGGTCTCTCTTTGTCCAGTGGTGATGCTGGTGTTGTATAACTTTCCTCCGGATCTCTCACTGAAGTTGTGATTCTCTCGGTTATGAATGTTGTCGGATTTGGGAGGCCATGTCTATGCCGTCTCGGGTCCTTCGTATCTAGGCAATCGCTTCTTGTGCCTTTTGTGTTGTTTTTTAGGTAATGGTCTTTTCCTTTCTACTCTTTGCGGTGGTGATGTTGCAGGTAGCCAGCGGCTTCGACGGCAGAAGGCTGGCCCTTGGGGATTGGGGGTGATGCTCTCCCGGTCGTATTATGGGCAGCAACGAGGTCGTGGCCTCCTTTTCTTCCCTTGGGTGTCTCCCTGATGCGACAGGTCGCTCTATGGTGGTTCGTGCTCTCTCTATATATCGTGACGACATTTCTTCCATGTTGTTGCAAAGTTGGCGGAAGTTTTGTTCAGGAAATGGTTCGGCACTGGCGTCTTCAATGTATGCAAAGCTTCTACGATGGTGACTTCTTCGAGGTGTTGGTCCAACTGGACCTTAGCATGACGACTTCTCAACCGTAGGATATAATGTCATGATGACTTTGGTGATGGGGTGGTAGCGGCTGCACGCCTTCGGTTCATACTGCAGATTTATTTTATTTGGCTTTTCGAGAATCTGGTTATCATTGTCCTGTTTTTTGAGATGTCTTATATCAATCTATATCTATACCTAATAATCAATAACAAAGGGAGAAAGATTTCTTAGTGCTCCTTCCGTCACACATTTATATCCGTTAATTTTGTGTTAACCATAAAGATTGATGATTTTGAGATTTAAAAGAAGGACTCGGTTTGGTTTCGTCAAGCCCTTTACATGCGCCTGGTTTTCTTTATATTTTTTGACTCGGTTTATACGTATCCCACGCACGGCTAATAATCTGGGTTGGCTCCAACATAATTTCATTGTTAGGATTAATAAGCATATGAAAAAGCAAAAGATGATAGACATAGTTGCTTGTAGATGAAAACGGCCGAAGATGTACAGCTGGATCCAAAAGAACAACAATGGAGCCGAACAGGTACCGCGGGATCCAAAAGAACAACAATGGAGTTGCAAATCGAGAAAGGCAAATACTGGAAATTTTTGGGTAGATATTAATACAAATACTGCAAACTATAGTGCTCCAGAAATACTGCAAACTATACTGCTCCAGTCAATACTACTACTAGCGATAGATAGACGGTGAAATAACAGTGCTCCTCCGATCTAGACTAGAACTGAGCTGGCGGTTCGGTGCCAAAAACCTTGAGGTACGCCTTCCTGTGAGCTTCACGCATCATTCTGTTGGTGTCTTCCCGGAAGTTGTCGGGGATCTCGACGTAGCCCTTCTCCTCAAACTCAGCCTTGATCTCCTGCTGGTACTTGAAGTTTTCATCCCTCAACTTGTTGAAGAAACCGGCGTCCTTGCTCTTCCTTCGGTCGAAGCGGTCAGGCTTTTCCCAGGACAGGATGGACCTCACCTCCTCTTCAGACATCATGTTCTTCTCCTGAAGAGGACCCTTCTTGCACTTGCCATGGCCCCCCTGCGAACCGGCCTTAGGAAGCCTCTTCTGTCGACCTTGACGCCCTTGCATGGTCACAGGACTCCTCCTGCGACCCGGCCTTCGGAGACCCCTACTGTCCACGACGACGACGCGTCGGCTTGGTCGCCGCCGCCACCACCTGCACCTCCTCCGACGAAACGGCCGAGAAAGAAGGCCCCTTTGGAACCCTAGCTTCCGACTCGAGGCGATTCAGATTGGGGAGGAGACGACGCCGCGTCTTCCATCTTATAGGAGGCGGCGGAGGCCAGCCTAGTCGGTGTCGGCTCGCTCTTGGTCTCCAGCTGGGCTTCTCGTGCCACGCCAGGTAAGATGAGCGCCCGATGCGGCCCGGCCAGCCCAGCGCCCAGGCGAACGATTCTCATACGAGACAGACCATCCATCCTCTCTCGCCTGAAGAGACATTGTAATGGGCCAGCCCAGTAGCGCTGTTTGTTCATCTCGTTTTAAGTTCGTTCGCTTCGTTACTATTCTATAAGTGGCTAATACTGCATGGTGCATGGCGTTCCCATTGCATGCACTTGAGCACAAAGGAGCAGCTACATCCGATCATATCTCCATTTTGCTAAAATATCAAGATGTCCATGCACGCAGGAGAGCACCCAAAGCATTTAAGTATGAGCTGATGTGGGAAAGAGAGCCAGACTTGTTTAATTGTGTAGGCACGGGATGGAAGGAGAAATCTGCGGACTCGGTTGCAGACATGCATGGAAAGCTGCAGCAATTGGCGGGGAACCTATCTGCTTGGGATCGGTCGCATTTTGGTTTTGTCAGGGGCGAGATACGCTAGCTGCAGACGGAGCTTGATAGGTTACGGGGGATCCCAGGAAGAACTGGACCCATGCACAGGGAACTAAAAATAAAAGAACGCCTGGTGGAGCTCTACCACCGAGAAGAGCTGCTGTGGCGCAAACGGGCCCGGTTGGAATGGCTGTAGCATGGCGACAAAAATACCTATTATTTTCACCTTCGAGCGAGCAGAAGGCGCCGTAAAAATCAAATTAAAAATCTGCAACGCCCGGATGGTCAGTTAACAGCCGATGAAGTTGAGATGGAAGAATTGGCTACAACCTTTTATAAAAATCTGTATACGTCTGGGGGAGTCAATGATATGGACCGGGTTCTTGATACAGTGCCATGCAGGGTCACATCTGATATGAATGAAAAGTTAAATGCTCCGTACAATTCGCAAGAGGTGAAGAATGCACTCTTTCAGATGTTCCCTTTAAAGGCCCCGGGGCCCGATGGTTTTCCGACGCATTTTTTCCAGCGTCATTGGGATGTTTGTGGCGAAGAGGTGACTAGGGTGGTGCTGAGAATTGTTATGGGTGCAGAATCAGCAGAATGCATCAATGAGACCATATTGGTTCTGATCCCGAAGGTAAAAAACCCTACCCTCTTGTCACAATTTCGGCCCATTAGTCTTTGCAACGTGCTGTATAAAATTGCATCCAAGGTTATCTCAAATCGGTTGAAACTTGTTCTGCCTGACATAATTTATGAGGAGCAGTCTGCTTTTGTCCCGGGGAGATTGATAACAGATAATATAATAACTGCGTATGAATGCCTTTATTTTATGAAACGCAACAAGGCCAAAGGGAAATCAGCATTGTGCTCTTAAGCTTGATATGATAAAGGCCTATGACAAGGTGGAGTGGACTTATCTGAGGGCAACAATGCTCAAATTGGGCTTCACCAACAATTGGGTTGATATAGTAATGGGACTGGTAAGCACTGTAAAATTTTCGGTGTTATTCAATGGAAAAAAGTTGCAGGAGTTTAAACCTTCTTGTGGTATACGGCAAGGGGACCCCATATCCCCATACATGTTCTTGATTGCGGCAGAGGGCCTTTCGTGCCTCCTAAAATCTAGAAGTGAGTCATCTAATCTTCATGGTCTGAAAGTGGCGCCTACGGCACCACCAGTCAACCATCTATTATTTGCAGATGACAACCTGCTGTTTTTTAAGGCGAATGCTATGGGTGCTCAGGAGGTGCACCAGCTGTTGGATATATATTGTAATGCAACTGGTCAGCGCATCAACTATGATAAGTCCTCAATCTTTTTTAGTAAGGGAGTTCCAGAGTCGGTGAGAGATGAAATTAAAGGAATCCTTAATGTGCCAAGTGAAACCCTCAATGAAAAATACTTGGGCATGCCATCTGATATTGGGACATCAAAGAACGGGGCCTTTAAATATTTGAAGGACAGATTTGGAACAAGATACAGGGCTGGATAGAGAGAACAATGTCATCTGCCGGGAAGGAAGTTCTGGTCAAAGCGGTAGCTCAGGCAGTACCAGTTTTTTCTATGTCTTGTTTTAAATTGCCTAGAGGACTCTGCGAGCATCTCAATATGTTAATTCGGAAATTTTGGTGGGGTAGTAAAGATGGTCACCATAAACCACACTGGGTCTCGTGGAAGGAAATGACAAAACCAAAAGGCATGGGCGGTTTGGGCTTGAAAGATTTTGAACTGTTCAATTTGGCTATGTTAGCGAAGCAAGCATGGCGCATGTTGCAAGATCCAGAGTCATTGAGCGCTCGTGTGGTAAGGAGTGTTTATCATCCAAACTCATCAATTTTGCAGGCTACCCTCGGCAACCACCCTAGCCAGATATGGAGAGCTATCATTGAAGGAAGAGATGTTCTGAAACAGGGTTTGATCAGGCGAATTGGCAATAGGACAACAACTAATATATGGAACGATAACTGGATACCACAGGACGAGATGCTGAGATCGTATGGGAGTAGGGTTCCAAACCCCCCGGTGATGGTGTCTGAACTAATAGATGCCACCTCGGCAATGTGGAATCTTCAAAGGCTGCATGAGGTGTTTATGCCGATGGATATTCCGGCCATCTTGGGCATACCCTTGTGCACAAGGAACGTGGAGGATTGTTGGGGCTGGCATTTTGAGAGGAGCGGAGTATTCACAGTAAAATCAGCCTATAAAATGCCTGTGGCAACGAAATTGAGAAGGGAGGCGTGGCTGGAGGAATTGGACGGATCCTCGAGTATAAACACCGAAGAGAAGCCTTGGAAGATGTTGTGGAAAACTCAAGTACCGGGTAAGATTCGGATGTTTTTGTGGAGGTTGGCGAAGCACTCAGTCCCAACAGAAGATGTTCGTGCTCAACGCCATATGACAAATTCTGATGCATGCGGGTTATGTGGAGGACCAGATTCTTGGAGACACTCATTGCTGGAGTGCACTGTTGCTCGGTGTACACGGGCGCTGGTGGATGATGACATCGCTCAGCACCTCATTGCAACGACGGAACCGCATGCTCGTCACTGGCTCTTCTCACTAATGGAGATGTTACCTCACATGCAATTCGTTAAAGTTGCAGTAACACTCTGGGCAATTTGGTACTCTAGGAGAAAAGCTATTCATGAAGGAATTTTTCAAAGCCCTCAAGCAACACATATGTTTATCGACAGAGATATTAGAGATCTTGAGATCCTACGGGAACCGAGGGCGTCACCCGGTACCGGCGCTGCAGCAGTGTCCAGGGGAAATAGACGACAAAAGGCACCACCGGCAGGATACGCCAAAATCCATGTTGACGCCGGGGTTTCAGCCAGGGGAGGTGTTGCAGCTGCAGTCTGTCGAGACGACCAAGGTAACTACATGGGTAGCTCGGCTCTAGTTGTACGGGGACTCCAAGACACGGCGACATTGGAAGCGATTGCATGTAGGGAGGGAGTAGCGTTGGCGGAAGACATGCTTGTGCAGAATTTTATATTAGCATCTGATGCGAAGCAGGTGGTCATGGATATCCACAATTCCAATCGTGGAAAATATGGAACCATTGTTTCAGAGATACTTCATAGAGCTACCAAGTTTACTTGTCATTTCGTTTTTGAAAGTCGGGACTCGAATAACGATGCTCATAGCATAGCCAAGTTTGCTCGTTCTTTAGGTCAGGGGCGCCACGTGTGGCTTGGCCAACCCCATGATCCGAAATGTATTCCACTATCTGTGGCTTATGAATGAATAAACTTGGTTCCCCTAAAAAAACTCACTTTTGTTTTTTATTTTCATTTACTTAATTTTTCTTGTATTCTAAAAAATATATCTAAATACACATATCCCCAAAGAAGTACTCCCTTCGTCCCAAAATTTTTGTCTTAGGTTTGTCTAGATACGGATGTATCAAGTCTCATCTAAGACAAGAATTTTGGGATGAAGGGAGTACTTAAGTATTGAAAAATAATATTTATTCAATGTTAAAAAAATGCCGGTGCAACTTTATCCAAGTTTTGATTGCATTTGAAAAAAATGTTTCAACCTGTATTGGAAGAAAATGTTTAACACAAATTAAATAGCATGTGTTTGAAAAATGGATAACTATATATTTGACAAATTATAAACTTATATAAATAAATGTTTGAATGTATGCAAAAAGTACAATGTGTATGAAAGAAGTAGACATCAAAACATGTATTTGAAAAAGATCATGGTCTTTGAAAAAAATAGTAAAAATATATTTTAAAATTGCTACACATTTATGAAAATGTGTTTCTGACATATACAAAAAAAGAACAACGTCAATTAAAAAATAGACATCAAAACATATATTTGAAACAGGTTAATACTGTATTTTAAAAATGTTAGGGTAGTCTAATCAAATGTGGATATGCTTCGAAAAAGTGTTTTAAATTTTATTTGAAAAAAGATTAACATTTAATCAAAAACATGTATTCGAAACAATGTTAACCATGTATTGAAAAAGAATTTACGTGCAAAACAAATGTTTTAGGTATATACGGAAAATGTCCAATCTATATGGAAAAGAATAGACATGAAAACGTATATCTTAAAACATGCTTAACATATATATTTTTCATGTGTACAGAAAAATAGAAAATATGTATAAAAATGTAGAAATCAAAAGATATCTTCAAAAATAAAGTTAATCATGTATTTAAAATATGTTAAACATGCATAAAAATGTTTCTTGTGTATAAAAAAATGTACAGTTTGTATGAAAAAAGAAGGAATCAAAACATATATATTAAAAACCCAAAGAGAACTGTAGGAAAAAAGCAAAATAAAAAATAAAAAAACCAAAGAAAAAAGCAAGCTTATGAGAAACATAAAGAAAACATGTACACAAAGAATAGAAAGAGAAAACAATGAAAACCGTAAAAGGAATAGACAAAATAAAGAAAAAAACAAAAAATTGAACGAGCCTAGCCAATGTACAGTAAACAATAAGAAAAAACTAATACAAAACTATGTCCGAGTGAGCGAACGAACCCAGCAACCTAGCAAGCGGCCGAGCAAGCATTCACTCTAATGGGCCAGCCCATACCTGCCGACGCCATAATACGAATCACAGTAAGCGATATATAGTTTTAGAGAGCAACTAATCAAAGAGTGCTCCTTTTGAAGGACCGGTAAGGATCACTTTGGATGGGCTGGGAGGCACCACTTGCCACCACGTGTCGTGGGCGCTCCCTCCGGGTTTTTTCTGTACGCATTTTCAGCTTTTAGACCAAAAAATTTGGTTTTCCGGGTTTTCCCTAGATTTTGGACAAAAAAAGTCGAAACAAAAATAATTTCAGGAAAAATGTGTGTTTTCTTTTTTCTTCTTTTGCGAGAGACACAGATTTACTTCTCGTGGAGGCACAGATATGCTTCGATGAGAGGCATAGTCGTGCCCCTCAGAAAAGAAAAAAATGTGTTTCCTTTTTTTTTCCTTTCGCAAGAAGCACAGATTTACTTCCCCTGAAAGCACGGATTTGCTTCTGCGTGGGGCTCAGTCATGTCTCTCGGGAAAGATGAAAAACATGTTTTTCCTTTCGCGAGAGGCATAAATTTACTTCTCATGGACTCATAGACTTACTTCTACGAGAGGCACAGTCATGCGTCTCAAAAAGGAAAAAAATGCGGGATTTGCTTCCACGAGAGGCACGGCCATACCTCTCAAAAAGGAAAAGAAATGCGTTTTTTTTTACTTCCGCAAGAGGCACAGATGTACTCTTCGTGAAGGCACGAATTTGCTTCCGCGAGAGGAACAATCATCCCTCTTGAAAAGGTAAAAAAGACGTATTTTCAATTTTTTTCCTTTTCGCGAGAGGCAAAAATTTACTTCACATAGAGTCACGACTTTCTTCCGCGAGAGCCACAGTTGCACCTCTCGGAAAAGGGGAAAACGTGTATTTGTTTTCACGAGAGGTATGGATTTTCTTTCCTTAGAGACACAGATTTGCTTTCGCAAGATGCACAGTTGTGCCTCATTAGAAAGAAAAAAACATGGTCCCAATTTAGTTTTTTCGTCTAGTTTTTTCGTAAGAAAAAAAGATCATCGAAATATATCAACATGGGATCTAGTTTTACAGATCTCGACGCAAGGAATCCAACGGTGAAAACGATTTGAGATTTGAATGCATGCTTTAAGAGATAAAATGTTTTAAATAAACGAATCTACGAAAGGGAAAAACTCGCAGGTTGCGACAAGACATATTGCAATCAACAAAGGTGGAAATGACCTTTGCAAAGAATACTCATTAATTAGTGATTTTGGCAGCTATAGCACTATATGTCGCCTGTACCGATTCCTAATAGGAATCGCCTATAGCCGACGTTTAGCAGGCCGGCCTAGTAGCGCATATTATTCGCGCTCTGTAGGTTTCCTTTGCTCCAGTTTTGTACTTCTTTTTTCTTTGGCTATTTGTTTTTTATTTTGGATTTTATTTTATTTTCTGTTTTGTTTTCATTGCTTTCTCGTCAGTTTTTGGGTTTTATTTTCTTTATTTCACGTTGCTTTTTTTTTTACTTTTTCTTGGTTTTCTTTGGTTTTTTTCTTTTTTTAGTTTCTTTGTCGGGTTTTATCAGCTTGTTTTCCAAGTACATGTCTACTTCTTTTGAGTACACAATGTACATTTTACGAGCATCTATGAAACATTTTACGATACATATTGCACATTCTTCAACTACATAATGTATATTTTTCAATACATGTTTTGAACACTTTTCCTAATACACTGTAACATTTTGCCAAATACATTTTGCACATTTTTAATGGCAATAAACATTTTGTAAAATATACAATTATTTTTTCCTTGTTTAAACATTTTTGAAAATATCATGGACAATTTATTAAAACATGTGATATTTCTTTAAAATATCATGTCTATTTTTTGTAACCTACGCAAACATTTTATACATTGTATATAGCATTTAAAATGTCTCCCATTTTTCTGAAATGTAGGAACATTTTCCTTAATTGTCACGTGCATTTTTAATGGTATGAAACATTTTTTTACATTACACAAACAATTTTTTTACATTGTATACACATTTATAAAAAACAATTAAGCACGGAAACAAATTTTATTGGCATGAACATCTTTTTGAGAGTTTTATTAAAATTGTGCTCACATTTTTTTGTATTAGGTTAATGAATTTATGTTTTTGAACTTTGTTAATTAATTTAAAGGTTTTGAAATATATGCATTAAACTATAATAAAATAAAATATATCGAGTGAAGTCCTCCTAACTTTCAAACTTTATAAAGCGCAACCATTCTTCTGGATATTCCAGTGCATATATAAATTTTGTTGGTAGTATTACAAATAACTGAGTGCATTGCCGACATTCTAACACTACTAGGATAAGGGCTATAGATGGGATGGACACTAATGGCACACCAGAGAAGTAGTGCTTCACTACTATATAGTAATGGTGCACCATTTGGTAATGCGCCATTAGTGTGGAAGACACTAATGGCACACCAAACACAAGGTGCGCCACTAGTAATATTTTTTTTTTCATTTTTCCGTACATACTAATGGCGCACCCGAGCGAAGTGCGCCATTACTAGTTCTAACTAGTAATGGCGCACCAACCACAGAGTGTGTCAGTACTGTATTCTTTTTTTATTCTTTTTTTTGCAATACTACTAATGGCGCACCATGTCACAGTGCGCCATTACTAGTTTAAACTAGTAATGGCGCACTGCTACATGGTGCGCCATTAGTGTATATTTTTTTTTACATTTTTGCAAAACTACTAATGGCGCACTACCTGCGGGTGCGTCATTAGTAACCAGGGATACTAATGGCGCATTTGCAGGTGGTGCGCCATTAGTAACCTGGGACCCCAACAAGATATTTTAGACAGCCACACATACCTACTCACTTCCCCCACTTCATTCCCTCCATCTCCTTCTCCAAGCTTTCGGCTGCCTCCTCCTCCTCACCTCATTTGCACCATAGATTCATCAAAATTAAGTGGTGAAATTACCTTTTTTGATAGGTAAGTAAGGGGAAAGCTATCTTCATGTTGTAGATCTACTTTTTTTCTCCCTAGCTCGCTCCAACAACGTGCACATGCACTTTTTGTGGCCTAGCTAGATCTATGTATGTTTGTGGTGTTGCATATATGTTTGTGTTTGCAGGTACCGGTATTTGAAATGCGATAGTTGCCAATATTTTGCCGGAATGTTGATTCATTTCCGTTTCGGCGAGAATTTTGGCACTATGCATTCTTTTTGGTCCTATTTTTAGGGAAGGTCATGCCAAATTTTTTTCTTGGTTCTAAAATATCGTTTTGCTCTACCCCGCAGGCGACCATGGTCCGCACGATGACCGAAGGCATCGTGAATAGGTTTTTGAGCTCCGCGAAGGCCGAGATGCTTCAAAAGAACGAGACGGAGATAAGATGTCCGTGTCGAAGATGCAAGCTGAAGAGCCTTACTGCGGATCCGGATTCCGGGCAGGTGCGGGACCACCTGCTCTTGCATGGTTTCATGGATGACTATCGGTGGCAAGGTGATGAAGATGACTATGAAGTTGTCCATGGGGGTCGGGCAAGAAATGAGGAAGGGCAACAAGACAACCACCGCGGCGAGGGCGGGCGAGAAGACGAAGAATCTCCAGGACATGATCATGACGATGATGTTGTACACAGTCATCATGTAGAAGATGTCGTACATGATGATGAGGAAGATCAAGACGAAGGGCATGATCATGAAGATGAAGATGCCGGAGCAGACGACGATGAAGGCTGGGTGCAGGACCCTCATATTCAAGAGCTGCTTCTCAAGCAGACGGATAACGCAAGAGCTGCCGCCCGAGAGAAAGCCAAGCTGGATCAACTGGAGATAGATGCGGTTACTCCATTGTATGAAGGATGCAGGCCCGAGGATACCCGCCTGAAAGTAACGCTCATGGCTCTGGAGATGAAGGTAAAACACAAAATGACCGACACATGCTTCAACGAGAACATGTCATTCTGGCACGAATGTCTTCCCAAGGGGAACAAGTGCCCGACCAGTTTCGAGGAGGCGAAGAAAATCGTGTGTCCTCTGGATTTACCACACGTGAAATACCATGTGTGCATGAACAATTGCATCATTTATCGGGACGAGCACGCGGAGTCTACCATATGTCCGGTGTGCGGCGTCACTCGATACAAGAAGAGGAAGAAAGCTCCTCGAAAATCGGTGTGGTACTTTCCGATCACTCCTCGTCTGCAGCGGTATTTCGCGGACCCTAAGGTAGCAAAGCTCCTGTGTTGGCACGCGGATAGGGAGGAGAAGAAGCGGGAAGATGACGGAAATGATCCGGAGATAAATAAAAAAGACAAGATGCTGAGTCACCCTAAGGATGCGAGCCAGTGGCAAGCGTTGAACTTCGAATACCCAGAATTTGGGAAGGATCCAAGGAACATCGTGCTGGGCGCGAGCACCGATGGAGTCAATCCGTTTGGCAGCCAGAGAAGCACACATAGCACCTGGCCTGTGTTTGTGTGGATGTACAACCTTCCCCCCTGGTTGTGCATGAAGAGGAAGTACATTCACATGAGTATGATAATTGAAGGGCCGAAACAACCAGGGAACGACATCAATCTGTATCTGGGGCTGCTAAAAGAGGAGCTAGACACGCTGTGGAAAATGCCAGCCAATACGTGGGACGCCGCAGAGAAAGAATATTTCCCTATGAGAGCCGCACTGCTCATGATGGTGCACGACTATCTCGGTTACGGATATCTCACTGGGCAGGTAGTCCACAGATTTTCTGGATGCGTAAGGTGCATGGATGACACAACATATCGCCAGCTAGATAGAGATCCCAGGTCTTCTAAAACCGTGTTCATGGGACATCGAAGGTGGCTTCACGACGATGACCCATGGAGGAAACGCAAGGATCTGTTCGAGGTGAAACCGAACCCCGAAAACGCCCGCGTACGAGGAGCGGCGAGGAAATAGACGAGCTGTTGAAAAATTGGAAAGATTGCCCACTTCCGGGAAAGAAGCAAAAGGCGCCAGAGCCGGGAAAGAAGCGAAAGGCGCCAGAGCCGCTGCTGAAGGTATGGAAAACGAGGTCTGTTTTCTGGGACTTGCCGTACTGGAAGATCCACCGTGTGCCTCACAGCCTTGATGTCATGCGTATCACGAAGAACGTGTGCGAGAGTCTGCTTGGTACCCTGCTCAACATGCCAAAGAGGAACAAAGATGGGCCGAAAGCAAGGGTAGACTTGAAATCAATGGGCATCAGGCAGGAGCTTCACGCTATGATGATGATGATGATGATGATGATGATGATGATGATGATGAGGCGAAGCAGGACACAGAAACTCGTCGCAAAGGCAAAAAGGCCAAGAAGACCGGAAATGACTACCCTCCCGCGTGCTTCACTCTAAGTCAGGAGGAGATCGAGCAGTTTTCACCTGCCTCGTAGGAGTAAAACTTCCTTACGGTTACGCGGGGAAGATAAGCAGATACCTAGACCCAGGGAAGCAGAAGTTCAGCGGGATGAAGTCTCACGACTGTCACATGCTGATGACGCAGATACTTCCAGTTGCAATCCGTGGGATCATGGACGCGCACGTCCGTGAAATGCTATTTGGCCTGTGCAACTTTTTCAACGTCATCTCTCGGAAGTCGATTGGCGTGAGGCAACTCAGAAGGCTACAAGAAGAGATCATGGTGATACTGTGCGAGCTTGAGATGTACTTCCCGCCCGCATTCTTCGACGTTATGGTGCATCTGCTGGTCCATATCGTGGAGGATATCATCCAACTCGGGCCGACGTTCCTGCATAGCATGATGCCGTTCAAAAGGATGAATGGTGTCATCAAAGGATACGTTCGCAACATGTCACGTCTAGAGGGAAGCATAGCCTGGAGCTTTCTGACCGAAGAGTGCATCTCCTACTGCATGAATTATCTAGGCATCGAGAACCCCATTGGTCTGCCCGTCAACAGGCACCTCGACAGGCTCGCTGGATGGGGTCACCGTGAGGGTCGCCGCGAAATGCATGTCGACTTCGCGGGTCGACTCGCCGAATTTGAAAGAGCAAACCTAGTCTCGCTATAACACATAGACGTGGTCGATCCTTGGGTGGTAGAGCACAAAACCTTTATCGAGAAGACGTACAATGACCGAGGCCAACAGAGTATGGACGGAGATATAATCAAAGAGCACAACTCATGTTTCACGCGTTGGTTCAAGCAGAAGCTTCTGTCGTACCCTTTACATGAGGATTCTTCCGCGGAAGAACAACTCATATTCGCCTTGTCACAGGACGCCGAGCACAACCTGATGACCTATGAGGCGTACGATATCAACAGCTACACATTCTACACCGAGGACAAGGACATGAAGAGCGATGGTTATCAGAACTCCGGGGTAACGATGGAATCCTACACTGGTAACGACAAGGACAAATACTACGAAAGGATCGAGGAGATCTGGGAGCTGAGCTACGCTGGAGAGAAGGTCCTGATGTTCCGTGTCAGATGGGCCAAGAGCGTACTAAAAGAAGACCGGTATTTCACCACCATGGTTATACCCGAAGCCAAATCCAAGACCGCGGGCGCAAACGTCACCGCGAAAAATGAGCCATGGGTACTGGCTTCCCAAGTGGACCAATGCTTCTTCATTACCGACCCGTCAAAGCCCAGTCATGTTGTCGTGAGGAGAGGCAAAAGGAAGATCATCGGAATGGATGGAGTAGCCAATGAGCAAGACTTCGACAAGTACGGCGACCCGAAGATCGAACATGACGACGACGATGAAGTAGCAGCACACACCACAAGAAGAAGCAGGACCACCCTACCTAAAGGACGTCCGTTCCACAGAAGAACTCCATTTGCGAAAAAGAAGGGCAAGAAGATTGTGAACAGATAGCTAGCTAAGATCGATTGTATTTAAATTGTAGTCTTCATTTCTCGATTGTATTTCATGGGCACTTTTTGATATCATGAATATTTTTAAATTTCATGGGCACTTTTTGAATTCATGAATATTTTTTCAAATTTGATGATATTTTTTCATATTCAATATGATAAAATATTGAATATTCATGAGGACACTCGATCTCGATCCCCCTCCATCTCGATCTCGATTCCCCCTCCATCTCTATCTCGATGCCCCTTCATCTCGATCGCTATCCCCCTCCATCTCGATCTCGATCCCACCTGCACCCTCCCCCGCTAGCTCCATCACCGCCGACGAGCACCCCCCGCACCCTCCCCCGCTCCACCGCCGCCGACGAGCACCCCCCGTTTCATATTCATATTCATTTTTTAATAAAAAAGTGTAGACTACAATTGTTGTTAAACAACAATTATTACTGTTTTTATAAAAAAAATATTACCGTTTCATATTCATATTCATTTTCTAAAAAATTATTACATGCAACAAAAAATAAAAATAAATTACTTATGGCGCACCTCTGGCTGGTGCGCCATTGCTATTTATATAAAAAAAGATTACTAATGGCGCACCTCTGCCTGGTGCGCCATTGCTATGTAAAAAAAAGATTTCTAATGGCACACCGACCGCGGGCACGCCATTAGTAAGATTCCCCACTATCTAATTCCCTCCCTCTCGCCAGATCCCCTTCGTCCGTCTCCCTCGCCAGATCCACCCGCGCGCTGCCCCGACGCCGCTGCCCCGACCCCCGCCGGACTCCACCCCCACCGCCCCCGCACCCCCGCGCCCCCCACCACCGCAGCTCCCCGCACCGCCACCCCCACGCCCCCGCGCCCCCCACCACTGCAGCTCCCCCGTGCCCCGAGCCGGAGGAGGAGGACTAGGAGGAGGACGAGGAGGAGGAGGAGGAGGAGGAGGAGACGACGACCGCCTCTACCCCGCCGGACTCCACCCTCGCCGCCACCTCCCCTTCTCCGGATGCAGGACTTGGAGATGATCTGCAGTAGTGGAGAAAACCTGTAGCCGTCGCTGCTGCTACCAAGTGAGCAGGCGCGACCCACTGGATAGCCTAACCGCGGTGTCGCAGGCGCGGGTCTTCCACCAGAGAAACAACGAGGAAGACGCCGCCGCGATCATATTCCTTGTGGAGATGTCGTTGTCATCTTCCACGCTCGCAAATCGACGGCCTTTAGCTTACCGTCGTCGTCGGGCTCGTCGGCGTTTATCTTGTTGCATCTCCTGTCGTCGACGGGCTCGTCGGCCTCGTCGGCCTTTAGGTTGTTGGTGGTGGACCGGACCCAGTGCCTCCGGGCTCGCCGACGCCGGTTCCGACGCAGCCGGAGCAGAGCGCGGCTGTAGCTAGGGAAATCAAAGGTTTTTTGAGGAAGGGGGGAGCTTGGGGAGGCAGCAGGCAAGTGGCAGTTGCGGTGGCGGAGCAGGAGGCAGCTGCGACAGGGGAGCGGGGGTGCAGGGAGCTGCATTAGCAGGGAGCAGGCCAGCTGCAGCGGCGGGGAGCAGGGCAGCTGCGGCGGCGGGGAGCAGTGCAGCTGCGGCGACGGGGAGCAGCACAGCTGCGGCTTCTGTCGGAGGAGGACGACGAGGGAGCACGGGTTTGGTCGGGAGAAATTAGAGGGGGGTTTTGCAAAATTGCCCTCGCAACAATAATTTCGGGACGGAGGGAGTCAGTACACCACGACACCACAAAGACGACATGCATTTGTTGGTAAAATTGAGCATCGCCGACACTTTTTTTGTCCCAAACTATACCGACACATAGTATGATAGTGTTATATAACCTCATAACACATTATCTGTCGCCGAAGCACCAGCAAAGCACCGACCTAATTTCTGTCGACAGTTACCATCTTTACTGATTGTTCGTGTGTCGCTGATTCATAGAGACAGAAAAAATGTCGGGGTTGTTTCCTTCCATCCACACCCGAAAAATAAGGCGCGGAAAGGGAGCCATGCGTGCGCGATGGGAAACACCCAAGTCAGACCAGACCAGCAAAAGAAAAGAAAAACACACCCGGCCACTCCCCAATCCCACCCCCTCTCTACCCAATTGCACCGCCACCCCTGACCTAAACCTAACTCAACTACGCCGTTGTGACGCCCTCGATTCAATCGTACACTAATCATACACGCAAATGTGTACGATCACGATCAAGGACTCACGGGAAGATATCACAACACAACTCTAGAAACAAATTGAAAATAATACAAGCTTTATATTACAAGCCAGGGGCCTCGGGGGCTCGAATACATAAGCTCAAAAACACAAGAGTCAGCGGAAGCAACAATATCTGAGAACAGACATAAGTTAGACAAGTTTGCCTTAAGAAGGCTAGCACAAAAGCAACATCGATCGAAAAGGCAAGGCCTCCTGCCTGGGAGCCTCCTAACTACTCCTGTTCGTCGTCGGTCTCCACGTAGTAGTAGGCATCGGCGGATGGCATCTGGCTCCTGGGCTCCGACATCTGGTTGCATCAACCGAAGAGGAAAGGGGGAAAAGGGGGAGCAAAGCAACCGTGAGTACTCATCCAAAGTACTCGCAAGCAAGGATCTACACTACATATGCAACATTATCAAAGGAAGGTTGTATATGTGGACTGGGCTGCAGAAATGCCAGAATAGAGAGAAGGCCTAGTCCTACCGAAGACTAGCATCTTCTGGAAACCACCATCTTGCAGCAACAGGAGGGAGTAGAGTAGCTTAATGTAAAGTAGTAGTAGTGCTATCAACCTCGGCCAGAGATCCTTTCTCGACTCCCCGCGAGAAAGAAATTCCCAGAGCCATACTATCCAGTTATCATCACAATCCAATGCTCATCACCATCCAGTTCTCATCACAAGTATCCAGTTCTAGTTGTATCGATCGGGATACAACTCCAAGTGTCCGTTACCGTAGGACAGGCTATCGATAGATGTTTTCTTCCCTGCAGGGGTGCACCAACTTACCCACCACGCTCGATTAACTCTGGCCGGACACACTTTCCTGGGTCATGCTCGGCCTCGGCCAAACAATACGCCGCAACCCGACCTAGGCTTAATAGAGAGGCCAGCACGCCGGACTAAACCTATGCCCCCAGGGGTCATGGGCTATCTCCCCGGGAACTCCTGCACGTTGCGTGGGCGGCCGGTGAGCAGACCTAGCTACCACCTTCAACAAGGCAGGCGCTTACGCAGTCCAAACCCGGCGCGCGCCGCTCAGTCGCTGACATCTATTAAGCTTCGGCTGATGTATACGACGCAGAACACCCATACTATGCCCCCGTGATGGTTAGTGCTATCAGGCCAGAGGCCGCTCGGATCAAATATCCAAATCGTAGTGGATTAGGGACGCGCGGTAACAAGCAAAGACTCACGAAATATGTGACCCCGTTGTCCCGTCTCGAGGACTTGTGGCAAGGGCTAGGAATGCCCGGGCACGCCTCGTAATTATCTCGCGGGCACCTTCCAGGTCAAGCCGTCTCCACATCACTTGCAATTAAGCTCGCGCGGGTACCCCTCAGGGTCGACCCGTCTTTCAAAGTAACAGTGGTAAAGTCCAAGTATCCGTGTGTCCAAACATCAAGGGGAAAACCCGAGGAATCACCCCCGATGAATTCCACTAGATGTAATCATCAAGGTGAACGTAAGAGGAATCACCCGCGAGGTTCACACTTGAGGGGTTGCACGACCGAGTCGTACCGAAAGTGTTTAAGGAGGAAATCACCCTCGATGACCACGACCGAATGACTACACTACAGGGTTAACATCAGAAGTGCTGAAGAGGTTCACCCTCGGTACTCGATAGTAACCCAGTAGTGTCGAGCAACTAAGGGGAAGTGATGTGCAGTGTCGGAGCCTGGTCTTCGATCACGTAGATCGAGTCGTCGATGATGAAGCAGGGGCAACAAGGACAAGTGGGGGTCTCTGATGGATCACTAACCAACCTATACTAAGCAGCCTTAGGGGAGGCTTACTCAAAACGCGTCCAAACTTTTACCACACCCTACAGAGGCCCTGTGATGACACCATGCCAGATCCTGAGCAATCCTACCATCGTATGATTTTCCGAGGATTTCAACGGTTGCATCAGGAATGACACCGAGGTACTTTTGGTAACCCGGTGATAGGGCATGCCCTCCCTCGTCTGTGCAAGGCGTAGGCATGCCACAAGGACATCACAAATGATTCCCCATACCGCCACCCGACATGATTTCATGTGCCACCTTGCTGATCTGCAATTCCCGGCGATGAAACCCTAGCAGAGCAATAAATTTCTTGAATATTGCGCTCATCCCCGAAAAATGCTAGGCCGTGGCATGTGCCATGCGGTTGGCCCCTCCTAGAGCACGAGAAGTTTCGAGGCCAATGGAGCAACAGGACCAGCACTTCCTGAACAAATCGTACATGTTCCCTCTCGATACCCAGATAGTAGCTCGGAGACGGTGCGGTTTACAAGCGGCCTCAGGGGAGGCTTACTCGAAACGCGTCCAAACTTTTACCACACCTTACAGAGGCCCTGTGATGACACCGTGCCAGATCCCGAGCAATCCTACCATCGACATCACAAATAGTCCATCTCCTTAACAAGAGTGTAATGAATACCGAATCTTACTGCATCTGGACTATCCCACTATTTATATTTAAATAGGTCTTGTTGCTTGTCTGTAGGCGAGGTGGGACTAAACTTTGATGGTGGCCTTATCTTTACTGAGAGCCACTCTCGGCAACTGCTCGTTTACCGAGAGCCACTCTCGGGTAACAGCCACTAGAAGATTCATAGTGACTGTATGGACTCTTAATGAGAGAAGACCGAAGCTTACTGCGGTTGGACTATTGAACTCTTTAAACATGTCATTTTGCTAGTTGGCAGGCGAGGTGGGACTAAATCTTTGCCGAGCGCCACTCTCGGCAAAGAGTTGCAACCATAACCGTGTCGTTAGTCACCGCCGAATGTGCCACGTGGCAAAACTTTGCCGTGTGTGGCCGGATGGCCCTCGGCAAATAGTACCTTTGCCGAGTGTAGCCTGTTTGCCGAGCAATACTGTCGGCATTGTCGTGTGTTTGCCGACTTACTCCCTTTGCCGAGTGCGACTCTCGGCGTTCTTTACTTTGCCAAGTGCCCGTGTTTTGGCTCTCGGCGAAGACGCCGACACTCGGCGTATACGAAAATTCAAGTAGTGATGACACATCGATGCCTCATGATGACCGTGTCGAGCTCACGATGAAACGTGGAGATTGCTGGAATGGTTGGTGGCCATTGGAGATGAGCGGCAACAAGACCACAATCACCAAAAGTGCAGTCATGGTGAAGCTTCGTCAAGGCATCGTCGGTGCTACTCCCCTGTAGCAGAGACATCGCCTTTCTCTGCACTGGTCATAGTCATGTGACATCACGTGGAGCTCCCTCAACTGCTCGCCGGGGGCGCGGCTGTGAAGCCACCCACCACACCTAGGTGTTGATCGAGCTCTTGTGCCCATGCCGGACCTTCCAAGAGATGCTCGCGCTCGTCGGGAACAGCCAGTGATGTGGCAGGCACACTCGTGCTTGCGTCAGCGTGTTGGGCTGGCTCGGCAGAGCCTTCACAATCCACCTCGCCTCTCACATCACAGATAGCTTCCTGGGCATCGTGTCCATCGACTCACTTTCGGGGCCATGCATGTGTCGCTCCCCTCAGAGGTGTCCCTGGGGGTGGCCCCTCCAGATCTCGATGGACCCAAAGTGACTCTTCCCCGCCGCTGGGGGCACCTCAGGGCATGGCCAATACTCCACGCTAGAGTGCTGCCCCGCTGTTCTACATCGGATGCATGACGAGAAAGAGAAAAAGAGTGATGCTTGTAGAGGCTAGCGGTCTCTTGCAGAAGAGCCTGGTGCTTGAGCCAAAAAGAAGAGGAAAGGGAGCAAAAGCAAGGAGTAAAAGCACCAGGACATGCACAGCCATTGGTTTAAAGAAAGAAGATGATCGTAAAGAGAAGGAGTACAAGATGAATTGTACATGCCCTCATGCCAACCCGCCGCCAGCGTGAACCACCAGGGCCCACCAGCCCACATGAGCTGAGGAGCCGGGTGTCACCACGTCCACGCCGCTACCCAAGCACTGGACCGACGCAACAGAGCGCCACCGCGCAGACAGCAGCCTCCGTGAGTGTCGTGCAAACTAGATGTGAGAGGGTCCTGATCGAGCAAGCGGCGAGCTCCGCTGCCACCTTTCGTGGTGCTCGCCCCGACTTCATCGACGGCCCCTCAAGTGGCGGTGGTGCAAGACGAGAGGGGCTAGATGTCATAGGAGGGCAACAGTGAACGAAGGGGTGAGTACAGGATATCATGTCAGCAACAACTACTTTGACATTATTTCGTTTGAGCAAAAGAAATCACATCATCGATCATTGCGTCGCTTGCATGTAAAGTATCCGTCTGAATGTAAATAGATCATAGTAACACTAGTCGATCATATCCAAACTTTAGGCAACACTTTTGCAAAATGTATAGTAAATAATTAATAGTATCGATAGATCGACGGCTCTAAATGGACCCCGATAAATTCCGAACGTTCGGATTTTAAGCATGACATCCAGAACGTTTTTTCATGGCAACTTTAGTTGAGCCGAGGTGGCAACTTTGCCTCAATTCGGTTTTTTTTGTCAGAAAATTGACATGTTTGCCAACTCGCGTGAACTAAAGTTGCCATGAAAAACGTTTGAATTGCCATGTTTAAAATCCGTATGTTCGGGATTTATCATTTCCGGTAAATTATGAGTGCATAGGTATGAAGAACTGGTAGACAGATGAGATACTCAGACATTTGAATAGTATTACTAAATTGTGGTGGTCGCTATACTACAGAGAATAATGATAGATACACCTCTAGATGGTATGTAAAATAACAAAGCCCTCCCTCCAATTCAGATTGAGTAGAGCTCAGGTGGTGGAGATGCTCAGGCGCCCTTGAGTAGCTCAGGCGGCGGATCGGTGCCAAACACACTACGGTATGCCCGCTTGTACCCCTCAAGTCTAATTTCTGCGGCCTCTTCCTCGTAGTTGTCGGGGACCTCCACATAGCCCTTCTCCTGCACCCTGTGTTTTGATTTTCGGCCGCAAAAAGTGGATTTCGGTCGAATTTCGGCCATCTCGGCGTGAGGCAAAAAGTATATTTAGGCGAAAAGTTAAATTTAAGTCAAATTGCAGTCAACATTTGGTCAAATTTCAGCTGAAATTTTTGAAAATGACCGAAATTCGGCCATCTCGGTCTAGGGCGAAAAAAAGCTCAAACCGAAAATCAAAACACAGCCTGCACCTCCTTCAAGACATCCTGCTGGAACTCAGCGAAGCTGTCGTCCATCTCGTTGAAGAAGTCAGCGTCTTCGTCCTCCTCCGGGTCGCGGCGGGCGGGCTTCTCCCAGGACAGGATGTACTCAATCCTCTCCAGAGACATCATGTTCTTCACCGGAGGATGAGGACCCACCTTGCAGCTGGGGTCACCACAAGCGCCCTCTTCTCCATCAAGACGCGCCGCCGGCATGATCACAGCCCCCTCCTCCTCCGCCGCCATGGAGGACCCGTTCTTGTTCTCCACCGGAGGAAGAGGACGCTCTGGCGTGGTCACAGCTGCCGCCGCCACCTCCTTCCCCTCCGCCGTAATGGTAGATCCAACGCCGGCACCTGCCATCGATCGATCCAAGCAGTTTGGAGCGTTTTCGATTTGGAACCCCTTCTTCAGCCATCTTATAGTCGGTGTCGGCCCCGGATATCGATGAGTCTGCCTCGACCCGGACTCTCCGCCGTCCAGGAGGGTTCCGATTAGGGCTCCTTCCTTCAGGGTCACGCCAACAGCTGGCTTTGGATGAGCACCGGACACGGACCGGCCGAACGTACGTGCGCCGCCCTCATGTAAGAATTTTATTTTACGAGTGCATACCACCCATTCAAATATGAAATATCACATCATTTTTTTTTCTAACAAAACAACGAGTTTTATTCCTCAAGTTTTTTTTTTTTTGAGAATCTGTTTTATTCCTCAAGTAATATGGTTAGCCCCGCTCATGATTAGCTAAAGAATGTGCAATGCTACTTTGGTCCATTTTAATCTTCCCAAGGACAAACTCGGGAGCTTCCATTAAACCTCTTATTATTATTACTATCTCTTAGCATTAGCATATGGTCGTGGATGGAACGATCAAGTAACGAGCTAGAGAGCGCACCCAGGGCTACTTCGCAATCCAAATGTATGGCCACAGGCAGGTATGCCCATTACAAAGATAATGGCATGCCTTCCATGATCGCTTATATCTCAGTTTCTAGAGCGTCGCTATATATAATTGAGCAAGTGTCGGTTTGCCGAAAGAATTACACAGCAAGCAGTGGCGGAGCGTGAACCAAATACTAGGTGGGGCCAAATGAGTTTATGACATAGAAAAGGCTAGGGTATTCAGAGACGCCGGAGGATTAGTAGAGTAATTAGCAGAAAAGTGAGCATATATGGCATAATTTCCTCTACCAAGGGGGGGCCAGGGCCCGGAATTGTCCCCACTACGCTCCGCCACTGAGAGCAAGTATCAATGCGAAGGTGCATGTGCCCGTGCCTGTCGTTCCTTCCGCCTCCATAAAGCAGACATCAACGGACAATGCCGCCCAATCAACATTTCTTTCCATACTTTAGCTTTTCTTTCCTCTCTCCCGAGACGTCTTAGGAAAGCATTCCTTCCCTCGATTTCCGTTGGCGAGCCCGTGGATTTGCCTTCCCTCGGCCTGCCGCTCCGGCGGCCGGTTGCGGGGAGGAGAATCCTGGTGTCTCGACCCCCGCTAGTAGATGCGTAGGGTTTTAGTCCTCGCACGGGCGGCTTTTGAGCGCTCCTTCATCGAGTCAGTCTTCCGGGCTCCGGTCCTCCTCAAGTTTGTCCGTTCGGAAGGATTAGACGGAGCTCGGGCGGAGATTCCCGCCGGTTTCTTGGGGCTGCGTGGTTAGGGTTTCTCGTCTTGCTTATGCAACAACGATATTTGGTGTCGGGTTCTTCATATCTATCCAAGGATTCAACGGCGGTGACTGCGCCTCCAGGGTGATGGTCCTTAGGGGCACGTGCACGAGGACTTCCCGGCTGTCATCGACAAGGTCAGACCAGTTTCGGTATAGGAGCGGCGACAATGATGCGTCGGTGGATTGTTCTGACAATGGCAATGGTCGTTCGGTGGTCCATGAACCTTGATGTAATTTTTATTATGTTTGAGGTGCTTTGTACTTTCTCTCTAAACTAATATAAGAGTGTTTAGATCACTACGTTAGTATTCTAAATGTTCTTATATTAGTTTACGGACGGAGTACTTTTGATGAATCTTTGATCTGATCCTTTTCCAAAAAAAAATGCCGCCCAGCCAGCTGCTGAATGACTAAATGTCTTTCTACTAGGTAAGTATAATATGGTTGGTGCCTTTCCCCTGATGCACTTCCTCAACATATCTTGACCGAATCTGAAGCCAAATGACTGCACAACTGCTGGCGGATCACCTCAACCAGAGGTACATAGTCCCCAGACGCACCAGATTGTTCCGCATAATCCAGATTTTCTAGACCAACAAGATGATCATCGCTCGCACATCATCAAAGCTCTCTGACAGAATATAGAGAATATAGAGGGGTCGCTCTTTTCAAGTATGCACTAATTTTTCACGCTTAGTAAGAGGCCATTCGGCATGCGTCGGATCCCAAAAGCAGTGTAGCATTCATTCTCTACAGGATATGAGCAGCATGGGAGAAGTTCTCATCTTCCATCCCCGTTGCATGTGTCGTGGGCATGCGCAAATTATAGAGAACAGATATGAACACAAACAGATATATAGGTAGTGCTTTACAATGCTTCACAGTTCACACAGATAGATGGCAATTTTTGATAGATAGACGTAAAAAAAAGAACTTGATGTTCAGATGATTCATTAATCAGAGAGAGCAGAGCTCAGGCGGCGGTTCGGTGCCAAACACCTTAAGGTACGCCTTCCTGTAGGCCTTAAGGTCAGCTTCCTTGGTGTATTCCTCGTAGTCGGCGGGGAGCTCGGCGTAGCCCTTCTCCTCCACCTCCTCCTTGACCTGCTGCTGGTACTCGAAGAGTTCATCCCTCAACTTGTTGAAGAAGCCGGCGGACTTGAACATTGTGAAGCGGGGAGGCTTTTCCCAGGACAGGATGTCGTTCACCATCTCTACAGGCATCCTCTTCTTCTTCTCCTCCTGCTCCGAGCCGGCCTTCCTGAACCCCTTTTTCCCATCAAGACGCCCGGCCTCCTCCTTGGGAAACCGCTTCTCCTTACCACGCCGCGACGATCCCTTCTTTCCACCACGACGCGACGGCACGGGCACCTCCTGCGAGCGGGCACTGGAAGAAGACCCCGTCTTGTTCTTCGCCGGTGGAAGGGGAGTAGTAGACTCCTCCTTTTGCCGCGCCGGCACGGGCATCGCCACCGCCTCCTCGTCCTCCTCAGGCACACCCGCCAACTGATCTTTCTCGCCGGCAGTTGCCATCGCTCGATCTAAAGCAGGTTTGGTTTGGGTGTTTTTCGTTCAGGAGTGTCCATCTTATAGACGGTGTCGGACAAGGCGATCTGTCCCGTCGTCTCGGCCAAGACTCCAATTGGTCTCCTCAGGCCGCACGAAGTTCGGTTAGGATGAGCGCCATGACGTGGCCCGGCCCAACGCGGATCGCATACGTGATACACCCTGTCTCTCCTCACCGACGCAAAAGAAAGAAAGAAAAAGTAGGATACGTGATTGGCAAATATTGATGAACTACTGTTCATTGAGTGTTCGATCAGCGGAAGATTAAAACAATGTGTTCCATGAAACGATGCGTCTGGGCATTGGTAGATAGGGCATTGCTAGAGCATATGATGGCCACGAATGAACCCTAGCCCCAAGTCATGGTTGTTCTCCATGTTATATCACATGAATAACTCGTCCGTTTGGTAGTTACTTTGTGGGCGATCTGGACGGCGAGGAAAAAGGCGATCCACCAGATTGTTTTCCAAACTCCTGTCGCTACGCATAAATTTGTAAATCGGTATATCTCCAAGCTTGATGATCTGAGAAAGTTTAAGCTAATAAAACCATCCGTGCATGAGGCACCGGAGGACAATACTCCGGTTTGGGAATTTTCTCAGGCAGTGTATGTAAAGATCAATGTGGCCAGCGGAATTTCTAGGTCTGGCCGTCTGGGACGACTGGTGTTGCTGCTGCGGTATGCAGGGATGACCAAGGCCTTTACTTGGGTGCTTAAGTTCTTGTTTTACCGGGGTAATAGACCCTCTCCCACTCTAGAAGTGTTAGCATGTGGAGAAGGCCTTGCATTGACAATGGATCTTAACCTACAGAGTTTATACACTGCCGGATTACCAAAGTGCGACCAATGATATTGCCGCTTGGCAGGGTGGCAAATATGAAGCCGTGATCAGAGAAATTGTAGCATCAAGATCCTCATTCACTCTTTGTAATTTCGTCCATGAAAAAAAAAGCTCAAATTATGAAGCCCGCAATCTAGATAGGTTTGCTTCTACTCTAGTTCAGGGGAGGCACACATGACTGGCCTCCCTCATGATACTCTTTATATTCTGATGATCATTAATCAATAAAACCTAGTGGATTGTGCTAAAGAAACCACTGCTCAATATATGCATTATTACTTTTTCTTTATTTTTTTGAATGAACTGTGGTTCGATATTAATTAAATAAACATCATCATTACCAGAAATCATCAAAGCAAAAAAGAAACTAGAACCCACTCCTAAAGGAATCCTCCACCTCTCCATCCCACACATGCCGATGGTGCACATAAGTTATTGCCGCTGGAGTTTTGCACCGTCGTCGGAACAATTAAAGTTGTAATTCACTAGTCTCTGTCAACAAGTGTCGATGATGTCAATATCAAAGGATTCATGTCCAGACGAAGAAGAAGATGGCGCTGGGTTGGTCACACCTAGATGTACGGCCAGATCAATGGAAGGGCCAAAGCGAAGGACATCCGAGACGTACATTTCCATCACCGCCGGAAGGGCCAAAGCGAAGGACATCCGAGACGTACATTTCCATCACCGCCAGAAGGGCCAAAGCGAAGGACATCCGAGACGTACATGTCCATCCAATCTAGCCGCAGGTTCCAGCGTTTCACGAGTCACCGGAGCTGTAGAAAAAGTTGAAGGAGCCTTTTATTAAGCGATGTTGTCACCGCCCCAGGAATGGCCGAAGCAGCGGACAACGAAGACCTACCAAAAGCTCCAAGACGGGAGGAAACTAAAACTCCCACTCAAACATTTTTAAGTGCAGATCCATTATATTCAAACATCGCATACTTTCACTTAATACACAAGTAGGGTGGTCGTGCGTCACAATGGATTACCCAATAGTGATTTAGTGTGATGTCAATTACACTAAACTCACATGTATAGAAAACATAATCTTAGACTACTTGAGAATATTAAAAATAAATTTGTTTTTTGGATGAATCAAGGAGCGAATCATTTTTTCCTCTATGTCGTGACATGGCCGCCGCAAACAAGGAACAACACCCTGAACTGCACATCTCCTGGGTCCCTCACCTCCACCACTGCTTCGGCTGCGGCGAGAGGAAGGGGGGCCCGAGATATTGTTTCCGGCCGTGTTTAGTAGTCTAGTGTCATAGTTAGGTCTCTCTTTGTCCAGTGGTGATGCTGGTGTTGTATAACTTTCCTCCGGATCTCTCACTGAAGTTGTGATTCTCTCGGTTATGAATGTTGTCGGATTTGGGAGGCCATGTCTATGCCGTCTCGGGTCCTTCGTATCTAGGCAATCGCTTCTTGTGCCTTTTGTGTTGTTTTTTAGGTAATGGTCTTTTCCTTTCTACTCTTTGCGGTGGTGATGTTGCAGGTAGCCAGCGGCTTCGACGGCAGAAGGCTGGCCCTTGGGGATTGGGGGTGATGCTCTCCCGGTCGTATTATGGGCAGCAACGAGGTCGTGGCCTCCTTTTCTTCCCTTGGGTGTCTCCCTGATGCGACAGGTCGCTCTATGGTGGTTCGTGCTCTCTCTATATATCGTGACGACATTTCTTCCATGTTGTTGCAAAGTTGGCGGAAGTTTTGTTCAGGAAATGGTTCGGCACTGGCGTCTTCAATGTATGCAAAGCTTCTACGATGGTGACTTCTTCGAGGTGTTGGTCCAACTGGACCTTAGCATGACGACTTCTCAACCGTAGGATATAATGTCATGATGACTTTGGTGATGGGGTGGTAGCGGCTGCACGCCTTCGGTTCATACTGCAGATTTATTTTATTTGGCTTTTCGAGAATCTGGTTATCATTGTCCTGTTTTTTGAGATGTCTTATATCAATCTATATCTATACCTAATAATCAATAACAAAGGGAGAAAGATTTCTTAGTGCTCCTTCCGTCACACATTTATATCCGTTAATTTTGTGTTAACCATAAAGATTGATGATTTTGAGATTTAAAAGAAGGACTCGGTTTGGTTTCGTCAAGCCCTTTACATGCGCCTGGTTTTCTTTATATTTTTTGACTCGGTTTATACGTATCCCACGCACGGCTAATAATCTGGGTTGGCTCCAACATAATTTCATTGTTAGGATTAATAAGCATATGAAAAAGCAAAAGATGATAGACATAGTTGCTTGTAGATGAAAACGGCCGAAGATGTACAGCTGGATCCAAAAGAACAACAATGGAGCCGAACAGGTACCGCGGGATCCAAAAGAACAACAATGGAGTTGCAAATCGAGAAAGGCAAATACTGGAAATTTTTGGGTAGATATTAATACAAATACTGCAAACTATAGTGCTCCAGAAATACTGCAAACTATACTGCTCCAGTCAATACTACTACTAGCGATAGATAGACGGTGAAATAACAGTGCTCCTCCGATCTAGACTAGAACTGAGCTGGCGGTTCGGTGCCAAAAACCTTGAGGTACGCCTTCCTGTGAGCTTCACGCATCATTCTGTTGGTGTCTTCCCGGAAGTTGTCGGGGATCTCGACGTAGCCCTTCTCCTCAAACTCAGCCTTGATCTCCTGCTGGTACTTGAAGTTTTCATCCCTCAACTTGTTGAAGAAACCGGCGTCCTTGCTCTTCCTTCGGTCGAAGCGGTCAGGCTTTTCCCAGGACAGGATGGACCTCACCTCCTCTTCAGACATCATGTTCTTCTCCTGAAGAGGACCCTTCTTGCACTTGCCATGGCCCCCCTGCGAACCGGCCTTAGGAAGCCTCTTCTGTCGACCTTGACGCCCTTGCATGGTCACAGGACTCCTCCTGCGAACCGGCCTTCGGAGACCCCTACTGTCCACGACGACGACGCGTCGGCTTGGTCGCCGCCGCCACCACCTGCACCTCCTCCGACGAAACGGCCGAGAAAGAAGGCCCCTTTGGAACCCTAGCTTCCGACTCGAGGCGATTCAGATTGGGGAGGAGACGACGCCGCGTCTTCCATCTTATAGGAGGCGGCGGAGGCCAGCCTAGTCGGTGTCGGCTCGCTCTTGGTCTCCAGCTGGGCTTCTCGTGCCACGCCAGGTAAGATGAGCGCCCGATGCGGCCCGGCCAGCCCAGCGCCCAGGCGAACGATTCTCATACGAGACAGACCATCCATCCTCTCTCGCCTGAAGAGACATTGTAATGGGCCAGCCCAGTAGCGCTGTTTGTTCATCTCGTTTTAAGTTCGTTCGCTTCGTTACTATTCTATAAGTGGCTAATACTGCATGGTGCATGGCGTTCCCATTGCATGCACTTGAGCACAAAGGAGCAGCTACATCCGATCATATCTCCATTTTGCTAAAATATCAAGATGTCCATGCACGCAGGAGAGCACCCAAAGCATTTAAGTATGAGCTGATGTGGGAAAGAGAGCCAGACTTGTTTAATTGTGTAGGCACGGGATGGAAGGAGAAATCTGCGGACTCCGTTGCAGACATGCATGGAAAGCTGCAGCAATTGGCGGGGAACCTATCTGCTTGGGATCGGTCGCATTTTGGTTTTATCAGGGGCGAGATACGCTAGCTGCAGACGGAGCTTGATAGGTTACGGGGGATCCTAGGAAGAACTGGACCCATGCACAGGGAACTAAAAATAAAAGAACGCCTGGTGGAGCTCTACCACCGAGAAGAGCTGCTGTGGCGCAAACGGGCCCGGTTGGAATGGCTGCAGCATGGCGACAAAAATACCTATTATTTTCACCTTCGAGCGAGTAGAAGGCGCCGTAAAAATCAAATTAAAAATCTGCAACGCCCAGATGGTCAGTTAACAGCCGATGAAGTGGAGATGGAAGAATTGGCTACAGCCTTTTATAAAAATCAGTATACGTCTGGGGGAGTCAATGATATGGACCGGGTTCTTGATACAGTGCCATGCAGGGTCACATCTGATATGAATGAAAAGTTAAATGCTCCGTACAATTCGCAAGAGGTGAAGAATGCACTCTTTCAGATGTTCCCTTTAAAGGCCCCGGGGCCCGATGGTTTTCCGACGCATTTTTTCCAGTGTCATTGGGATGTTTGTGGCGAAGAGGTGACTAGGGTGGTGCTGAGAATTGTTATGGGTGCAGAATCAGCAGAATGCATCAATGAGACCATATTGGTTCTGATCCCGAAGGTAAAAAACCCTACCCTCTTGTCACAATTTCGGCCCATTAGTCTTTGCAACGTGCTGTATAAAATTGCATCCAAGGTTATCTCAAATCGGTTGAAACTTGTTCTGCCTGACATAATTTATGAGGAGCAGTCTGCTTTTGTCCCGGGGAGATTGATAACAGATAATATAATAACTGCGTATGAATGCCTTTATTTTATGAAACGCAACAAGGCCAAAGGGAAATCAGCATTGTGCTCTTAAGCTTGATATGATAAAGGCCTATGACAAGGTGGAGTGGACTTATCTGAGGGCAACAATGCTCAAATTGGGCTTCACCAACAATTGGGTTGATATAGTAATGGGACTGGTAAGCACTGTAAAATTTTCGGTGTTATTCAATGGAAAAAAGTTGCAGGAGTTTAAACCTTCTTGTGGTATACGGCAAGGGGACCCCATATCCCCATACATGTTCTTGATTGCGGCAGAGGGCCTTTCGTGCCTCCTAAAATCTAGAAGTGAGTCATCTAATCTTCATGGTCTGAAAGTGGCGCCTACGGCACCACCAGTCAACCATCTATTATTTGCAGATGACAACCTGCTGTTTTTTAAGGCGAATGCTATGGGTGCTCAGGAGGTGCACCAGCTGTTGGATATATATTGTAATGCAACTGGTCAGCGCATCAACTATGATAAGTCCTCAATCTTTTTTAGTAAGGGAGTTCCAGAGTCGGTGAGAGATGAAATTAAAGGAATCCTTAATGTGCCAAGTGAAACCCTCAATGAAAAATACTTGGGCATGCCATCTGATATTGGGACATCAAAGAACGGGGCCTTTAAATATTTGAAGGACAGATTTGGAACAAGATACAGGGCTGGATAGAGAGAACAATGTCATCTGCCGGGAAGGAAGTTCTGGTCAAAGCGGTAGCTCAGGCAGTACCAGTTTTTTCTATGTCTTGTTTTAAATTGCCTAGAGGACTCTGCGAGCATCTCAATATGTTAATTCGGAAATTTTGGTGGGGTAGTAAAGATGGTCACCATAAACCACACTGGGTCTCGTGGAAGGAAATGACAAAACCAAAAGGCATGGGCGGTTTGGGCTTGAAAGATTTTGAACTGTTCAATTTGGCTATGTTAGCGAAGCAAGCATGGCGCATGTTGCAAGATCCAGAGTCATTGAGCGCTCGTGTGGTAAGGAGTGTTTATCATCCAAACTCATCAATTTTGCAGGCTACCCTCGGCAACCACCCTAGCCAGATATGGAGAGCTATCATTGAAGGAAGAGATGTTCTGAAACAGGGTTTGATCAGGCGAATTGGCAATAGGACAACAACTAATATATGGAACGATAACTGGATACCACAGGACGAGATGCTGAGATCGTATGGGAGTAGGGTTCCAAACCCCCCGGTGATGGTGTCTGAACTAATAGATGCCACCTCGGCAATGTGGAATCTTCAAAGGCTGCATGAGGTGTTTATGCCGATGGATATTCCGGCCATCTTGGGCATACCCTTGTGCACAAGGAACGTGGAGGATTGTTGGGGCTGGCATTTTGAGAGGAGCGGAGTATTCACAGTAAAATCAGCCTATAAAATGCCTGTGGCAACGAAATTGAGAAGGGAGGCGTGGCTGGAGGAATTGGACGGATCCTCGAGTATAAACACCGAAGAGAAGCCTTGGAAGATGTTGTGGAAAACTCAAGTACCGGGTAAGATTCGGATGTTTTTGTGGAGGTTGGCGAAGCACTCAGTCCCAACAGAAGATGTTCGTGCTCAACGCCATATGACAAATTCTGATGCATGCGGGTTATGTGGAGGACCAGATTCTTGGAGACACTCATTGCTGGAGTGCACTGTTGCTCGGTGTACACGGGCGCTGGTGGATGATGACATCGCTCAGCACCTCATTGCAACGACGGAACCGCATGCTCGTCACTGGCTCTTCTCACTAATGGAGATGTTACCTCACATGCAATTCGTTAAAGTTGCAGTAACACTCTGGGCAATTTGGTACTCTAGGAGAAAAGCTATTCATGAAGGAATTTTTCAAAGCCCTCAAGCAACACATATGTTTATCGACAGAGATATTAGAGATCTTGAGATCCTACGGGAACCGAGGGCGTCACCCGGTACCGGCGCTGCAGCAGTGTCCAGGGGAAATAGACGACAAAAGGCACCACCGGCAGGATACGCCAAAATCCATGTTGACGCCGGGGTTTCAGCCAGGGGAGGTGTTGCAGCTGCAGTCTGTCGAGACGACCAAGGTAACTACATGGGTAGCTCGGCTCTAGTTGTACGGGGACTCCAAGACACGGCGACATTGGAAGCGATTGCATGTAGGGAGGGAGTAGCGTTGGCGGAAGACATGCTTGTGCAGAATTTTATATTAGCATCTGATGCGAAGCAGGTGGTCATGGATATCCACAATTCCAATCGTGGAAAATATGGAACCATTGTTTCAGAGATACTTCATAGAGCTACCAAGTTTACTTGTCATTTCGTTTTTGAAAGTCGGGACTCGAATAACGATGCTCATAGCATAGCCAAGTTTGCTCGTTCTTTAGGTCAGGGGCGCCACGTGTGGCTTGGCCAACCCCATGATCCGAAATGTATTCCACTATCTGTGGCTTATGAATGAATAAACTTGGTTCCCCTAAAAAAACTCACTTTTGTTTTTTATTTTCATTTACTTAATTTTTCTTGTATTCTAAAAAATATATCTAAATACACATATCCCCAAAGAAGTACTCCCTTCGTCCCAAAATTTTTGTCTTAGGTTTGTCTAGATACGGATGTATCAAGTCTCATCTAAGACAAGAATTTTGGGATGAAGGGAGTACTTAAGTATTGAAAAATAATATTTATGCAATGTTAAAAAAATGCCGGTGCAACTTTATCCAAGTTTTGATTGCATTTGAAAAAAATGTTTCAACCTGTATTGGAAGAAAATGTTTAACACAAATTAAATAGCATGTGTTTGAAAAATGGATAACTATATATTTGACAAATTATAAACTTATATAAATAAATGTTTGAATGTATGCAAAAAGTACAATGTGTATGAAAGAAGTAGACATCAAAACATGTATTTGAAAAAGATCATGGTCTTTGAAAAAAATAGTAAAAATATATTTTAAAATTGCTACACATTTATGAAAATGTGTTTATGACATATACAAAAAAAGAACAACGTCAATTAAAAAATAGACATCAAAACATATATTTGAAACAGGTTAATACTGTATTTTAAAAATGTTAGGGTAGTCTAATCAAATGTGGATATGCTTCGAAAAAGTGTTTTAAATTTTATTTGAAAAAAGATTAACATGTAATCAAAAACATGTATTCGAAACAATGTTAACCATGTATTGAAAAAGAATTTACGTGCAAAACAAATGTTTTAGGTATATACGGAAAATGTCCAATCTATATGGAAAAGAATAGACATGAAAACATATATCTTAAAACATGCTTAACATATATATTTTTCATGTGTACAGAAAAATAGAAAATATGTATAAAAATGTAGAAATCAAAAGATATCTTCAAAAATAAAGTTAATCATGTATTTAAAATATGTTAAACATGCATAAAAATGTTTCTTGTGTATAAAAAAATGTACAGTTTGTATGAAAAAAGAAGGAATCAAAACATATATATTAAAAATCCAAAGAGAACTGTAGGAAAAAAGCAAAATAAAAAATAAAAAAACCAAAGAAAAAAGCAAGCTTATGAGAAACATAAAGAAAACATGTACACAAAGAATAGAAAGAGAAAACAATGAAAACCGTAAAAGGAATAGACAAAATAAAGAAAAAAACAAAAAATTGAACGAGCCTAGCCAATGTACAGTAAATAATAAGAAAAAACTAATACAAAACTATGTCCGAGTGAGCGAACGAACCCAGCAACCTAGCAAGCGGCCGAGCAAGCATTCACTCTAATGGGCCAGCCCATACCTGCCGACGCCATAATACGAATCACAGTAAGCGATATATAGTTTTAGAGAGCAACTAATCAAAGAGTGCTCCTTTTGAAGGACCGGTAAGGGTCACTTTGGATGGGCTGGGAGGCACCACTTGCCACCACGTGTCGTGGGCGCTCCCTCCGGGTTTTTTCTGTACGCATTTTCAGCTTTTAGACCAAAAAATTTGGTTTTCCGGGTTTTCCCTAGATTTTGGACAAAAAAAGTCGAAACAAAAATAATTTCAGGAAAAATGTGTGTTTTCTTTTTTCTTCTTTTGCGAGAGACACAGATTTACTTCTCGTGGAGGCACAGATATGCTTCGATGAGAGGCATAGTCGTGCCCCTCAGAAAAGAAAAAAATGTGTTTCCTTTTTTTTTCCTTTCGCAAGAAGCACAGATTTACTTCCCCTGAAAGCACGGATTTGCTTCTGCGTGGGGCTCAGTCATGTCTCTCGGGAAAGATGAAAAACATGTTTTTCCTTTCGCGAGAGGCATAAATTTACTTCTCATGGACTCATAGACTTACTTCTACGAGAGGCACAGTCATGCGTCTCAAAAAGGAAAAAAATGCGGGATTTGCTTCCACGAGAGGCACGGCCATACCTCTCAAAAAGGAAAAGAAATGCGTTTTTTTTTACTTCCGCAAGAGGCACAGATGTACTCTTCGTGAAGGCACGAATTTGCTTCCGCGAGAGGAACAATCATCCCTCTTGAAAAGGTAAAAAAGACGTATTTTCAATTTTTTTCCTTTTCGCGAGAGGCAAAAATTTACTTCACATAGAGTCACGACTTTCTTCCGCGAGAGCCACAGTTGCACCTCTCGGAAAAGGGGAAAACGTGTATTTGTTTTCACGAGAGGTATGGATTTTCTTTCCTTAGAGACACAGATTTGCTTTCGCAAGATGCACAGTTGTGCCTCATTAAAAAGAAAAAAACATGGTCCCAATTTAGTTTTTTCGTCTAGTTTTTTCGTAAGAAAAAAAGATCATCGAAATATATCAACATGGGATCTAGTTTTACAGATCTCGACGCAAGGAATCCAACGGTGAAAACGATTTGAGATTTGAATGCATGCTTTAAGAGATAAAATGTTTTAAATAAACGAATCTACGAAAGGGAAAAACTCGCAGGTTGCGACAAGACATATTGCAATCAACAAAGGTGGAAATGACCTTTGCAAAGAATACTCATTAATTAGTGATTTTGGCAGCTATAGCACTATATGTCGCCTGTACCGATTCCTAATAGGAATCGCCTATAGCCGACGTTTAGCAGGCCGGCCTAGTAGCGCATATTATTCGCGCTCTGTAGGTTTCCTTTGCTCCAGTTTTGTACTTCTTTTTTCTTTGGCTATTTGTTTTTTATTTTGGATTTTATTTTATTTTCTGTTTTGTTTTCATTGCTTTCTCGTCAGTTTTTGGGTTTTATTTTCTTTATTTCACGTTGCTTTTTTTTTACTTTTTCTTGGTTTTCTTTGGTTTTTTTCTTTTTTTAGTTTCTTTGTCGGGTTTTATCAGCTTGTTTTCCAAGTACATGTCTACTTCTTTTGAGTACACAATGTACATTTTACGAGCATCTATGAAACATTTTACGATACATATTGCACATTCTTCAACTACATAATGTATATTTTTCAATACATGTTTTGAACACTTTTCCTAATACACTGTAACATTTTGCCAAATACATTTTGCACATTTTTAATGGCAATAAACATTTTGTAAAATATACAATTATTTTTTCCTTGTTTAAACATTTTTGAAAATATCATGGACAATTTATTAAAACATGTGATATTTCTTTAAAATATCATGTCTATTTTTTGTAACCTACGCAAACATTTTATACATTGTATATAGCATTTAAAATGTCTCCCATTTTTCTGAAATGTAGGAACATTTTCCTTAATTGTCACGTGCATTTTTAATGGTATGAAACATTTTTTTACATTACACAAACAATTTTTTTACATTGTATACACATTTATAAAAAACAATTAAGCACGGAAACAAATTTTATTGGCATGAACATCTTTTTGAGAGTTTTATTAAAATTGTGCTCACATTTTTTTGTATTAGGTTAATGAATTTATGTTTTTGAACTTTGTTAATTAATTTAAAGGTTTTGAAATATATGCATTAAACTATAATAAAATAAAATATATCGAGTGAAGTCCTCCTAACTTTCAAACTTTATAAAGCGCAACCATTCTTCTGGATATTCCAGTGCATATATAAATTTTGTTGGTAGTATTACAAATAACTGAGTGCATTGCCGACATTCTAACACTACTAGGATAAGGGCTATAGATGGGATGGACACTAATGGCACACCAGAGAAGTAGTGCTTCACTACTATATAGTAATGGTGCACCATTTGGTAATGCGCCATTAGTGTGGAAGACACTAATGGCACACCAAACACAAGGTGCGCCACTAGTAATATTTTTTTTTCATTTTTCCGTACATACTAATGGCGCACCCGAGCGAAGTGCGCCATTACTAGTTCTAACTAGTAATGGCGCACCAACCACAGAGTGCGTCAGTACTGTATTCTTTTTTTATTCTTTTTTTTGCAATACTACTAATGGCGCACCATGTCACAGTGCGCCATTACTAGTTTAAACTAGTAATGGCGCACTGCTACATGGTGCGCCATTAGTGTATATTTTTTTTTACATTTTTGCAAAACTACTAATGGCGCACTACCTGCGGGTGCGTCATTAGTAACCAGGGATACTAATGGCGCATTTGCAGGTGGTGCGCCATTAGTAACCTGGGACCCCAACAAGATATTTTAGACAGCCACACCTACCTACTCACTTCCCCCACTTCATTCCCTCCATCTCCTTCTCCAAGCTTTCGGCTGCCTCCTCCTCCTCACCTCATTTGCACCATAGATTCATCAAAATTAAGTGGTGAAATTACCTTTTTTGATAGGTAAGTAAGGGGAAAGCTATCTTCATGTTGTAGATCTACTTTTTTTCTCCCTAGCTCGCTCCAACAACGTGCACATGCACTTTTTGTGGCCTAGCTAGATCTATGTATGTTTGTGGTGTTGCATATATGTTTGTGTTTGCAGGTACCGGTATTTGAAATGCGATAGTTGCCAATATTTTGCCGGAATGTTGATTCATTTCCGTTTCGGCGAGAATTTTGGCACTATGCATTCTTTTTGGTCCTATTTTTAGGGAAGGTCATGCCAAATTTTTTTCTTGGTTCTAAAATATCGTTTTGCTCTACCCCGCAGGCGACCATGGTCCGCACGATGACCGAAGGCATCGTGAATAGGTTTTTGAGCTCCGCGAAGGCCGAGATGCTTCAAAAGAACGAGACGGAGATAAGATGTCCGTGTCGAAGATGCAAGCTGAAGAGCCTTACTGCGGATCCGGATTCCGGGCAGGTGCGGGACCACCTGCTCTTGCATGGTTTCATGGATGGCTATCGGTGGCAAGGTGATGAAGATGACTATGAAGTTGTCCATGGGGGTCGGGCAAGAAATGAGGAAGGGCAACAAGACAACCACCGCGGCGAGGGCGGGCGAGAAGACGAAGAATCTCCAGGACATGATCATGACGATGATGTTGTACACAGTCATCATGTAGAAGATGTCGTACATGATGATGAGGAAGATCAAGACGAAGGGCATGATCATGAAGATGAAGATGCCGGAGCAGACGACGATGAAGGCTGGGTGCAGGACCCTCATATTCAAGAGCTGCTTCTCAAGCAGACGGATAACGCAAGAGCTGTCGCCCGAGAGAAAGCCAAGCTGGATCAACTGGAGATAGATGCGGTTACTCCATTGTATGAAGGATGCAGGCCCGAGGATACCCGCCTGAAAGTAACGCTCATGGCTCTGGAGACGAAGGTAATGAAGGAAATATGCCCTAGAGGCAATAATAAAGTTATTATTTATTTCCTTATATCATGATAAATGTTTATTATTCATGCTAGAATTGTATTAACTGGAAACATAATACATGTGTGAATACATAGACAAACAGAGTGTCACTAGTATGCCTCTACTTGACTAGCTCATTAATCAAAGATGGTTATGTTTCCTAACCATGAACAAAGAGTTGTTATTTGATTAACGAGATCACATCATTAGTTGAATGATCTGATTGACATGACCCATTCCATTAGCATAGCACCCGATCGTTTAGTATGTTGCTATTGCTTTTATCCATGACTTATACATGTTCCTTTAACTATGAGATTATGCAACTCCCGTTTACCATAGGAACACTTTGTGTGCTACCAAACGTCACAACGTAACTGGGTGATTATAAAGGTGCTCTACAGGTGTCTCCGAAGGTACATGTTGGGTTGGCGTATTTCGAGATTAGGATTTGTCACTCCAATTGTCGGAGAGGTATCTCAGGGCCTTCTCGGTAATACACATCACATAAGCCTTGCAAGCATTGCAACCAATGAGTTAGTTGCGAGATGATGTATTACGGAACGAGAAAAGAGACTTGCCGGTAACGAGATTGAACTAGGTATTGGATACCGACGATCGAATCTCGGGCAAGTAACATACCGATGACAAAGGGAACAAACGTATGTTGTTATGCGGTCTGACCGATAAAGATCTTCGTAGAATATGTAGGAGCCAATATGGGCATCCAGGTCCCGCTATTGGTTATTGACTGGAGACGTGTCTCGGTCATGTCTACATTGTTCTCGAACCCGTAGGGTCCGCACGCTTAAGGTTTCGATGACAGTTGTGTTATGAGTTTATGAGTTTTGATGTACCGAAGGAGTTCGGAGTCCCGGATGAGATCGGGGACATGACGAGGAGTCTCGAAATGGTCGAGACGTAAAGATCGATATATTGGACGACTATATTCGGACATCGGAAGGGTTCTGAGTGATTCGGGTATTTTCGGGAGTATCGGGGAGTTACGGGATTACGGGAGAAGTAATGGGCCTTGATGGGCTTTAGTGGGAAGAGGAAAAAGGCTGCTGCGCCCCCCCTCCCCTCTAGTCCGAATTGGACTAGGGAAAAGGGGGCCGGCCACCTTTCCTTCTCCTCCTATTCGTTCTCCCTTCCTCCCCTCTTGGTGGACTCCTACTAGGACTTGGAGACCTAGTAGGACTCCACACCCTGGCGCGCCAAGCCTTGGCCGGCCTCCTCCTCCTCCATCCTTTATATACAGGGGCAGGGGGCACCCCATAGACACACAAGTTGATCTACGGATCGTTCCTTAGCCGTGTGCGGTGCCCCCTTCCACCAAATTCCACCTCGATCATATTGTTGCAGTGCTTAGGCGAAGCCCTGCGCCGGTAACACATCAAGATCGTCACCACGCCGTCGTGCGGACGGAACTCTTCCCCGACGCTTTGCTGGATCGGAGCCCGGGGATCGTCATCGAGCTGAACGTGTGCCAAGAACTCGGAGGTGCCGGAGTAACGGTGCTGTGATCGGTTGGATCGCGAGGAGAACGTACGACTACTTCCTCTACGTTGTGTCAACGCTTCCGCTTCGGTCTACGAGGGTACGTAGACAAACACTCTCCCCTCTCGTTGCTATGCATCACCATGATCTTGCGTGTGCGTAGGAAATTTTTTTTTTGAATTTACTGCGTTCCCCAACAGTGGCATCCGAGCCTAGGTTTTATGGTTGATGTTATTTGCACGAGTAGAACACAAGTGAGTTGTGGACGATACAAGTCATACTGCCTACCAGCATGTCATACTTTGGTTCAGCGGTATTGTTGGATGAGACGATCCGGACCAACCTTACGCGTACGCTTACGCGAGACCGGTTCCCTCGACGTGCTTTGCACAGAGATGGCTTGCGGAAGACTGTCTCTCCAACTTTAGTTGAACCGAGTGTGGCTACGCCCGGTCCTTGAGAAGGTTAAAACGGAGTCTATTTGACAAACTATCGTTGTGGTCTTAATGCGTAGGTAAGATAAGTTCTTGCTTAAAGCCCGTAGCAGCCACGTAAAACTTGCAACAACAAAGTAGAGAACGTCTAACTTGTTTTTGCAGGGCATGTTGTGATGTGATATGGTCAAGACATGATGCTAAATTTTATTGTATGAGATGATCATGTTTTGTAACCGAGTTATCGGCAACTGGCAGGAGCCATATGGTTGTCGCTTTATTGTATGCAATGCAATCGCGATGTAATGCTTTACTTTATTACTAAGCGGTAGTGATAGTCGTGGAAGCATAAGATTAGCGAGACGACAACGATGCTGCGATGAAGATCAAGGTGTCGCGCCGGTGACGATGGTGATCATGACGGTGCTTCGAAGATGGAGATCACAAGCACAAGATGATGATGGCCATATCATATCACTTATATTGATTGCATGTGATGTTTATCCTTTTTATGCATCTTATCTTGCTTTGATTGACGGTAGCATTATAAGATGATCTCTCACTAAATTATCAAGAAGTGTTCTCCCTGAGTATGCACCGTTGCGAAAGTTCTTCGTGCTGAGACACCACGTGATGATCGGGTGTGATAGGCTCTACGTTCAAATACAACGGGTGCAAAACAGTTGCACACGCGGAATACTCAGGTTATACTTGACGAGCTATGCATATAAGATATGACCTCGGAACACGGAGACCGAAAGGTCGAGCGTGAATCATATAGTAGATATGATCAACATAGTGATGTTCACCATTGAAACTACTCCATCTCACGTGATGATCGGACATGGTTTAGTTGATTTGGATCACGTGATCACTTAGAGGATTAGAGGGATGTCTATCTAAGTGGGAGTTCTTAAGTAATATAATTAATTGAACTTTAATTTATCATGAACTTAGTCCTGGTAGTATTAGCATATCTATGTTGTAGATCAATAGCTCGCGTTGTTACTTCCCTGTGTTTATTTTGATATGTTCCTAGAGAAAATTATGTTGAAAAATGTTAGTAGCAATGATGCGGATTGGATCCGTGATCTGAGGTTTATCCTCATTGCTGCACAGAAGAATTATGTCCTTGATGCACCGCTAGGTGACGGACCTATTGCAGGAGCAGATGCAGACATTATGAAAGTTTTGCTAGCTCAATATGATGACTACTTAATAGTTTAGTGCACCATGCTTAACTGCTTAGAATCGGGACTTCAAAGACGTTTTGAACGTTATGGAGCATATGAGATGTTCTAGGAGTTGAAGTTAATATTTCAAGCAAATACCCGAGTTGAGAGATATGAAGTCTCCAACAAGTTCTATAGCTAAAAAATGGAGGAGAATCGCTCAACTAGTGAGCATGTGCTCAGATTGTCTGGGTACTTCAATCGCTTGAATCAAGTGGAAGTTGATCTTCCAGATAAGATAGTGATTGACAGAATTCTCTAGTCACCATCACCAAGTTAGTAGAACTTCGTGATGAACTATAATATGCAAGGGATAACGGAAAATATTCCCAAGCTCTTCGCGATGCTAAAATCGGCGAAGGTAGAAATCAAAGAAAAAACATCAAGTGTTGATGGTTGACAAGATCACTAGTTTCAAGAAAAGGGCAAAAGGAAAGAAGGGGAACTTCAAGAAGAACGGCAAGCAAGTTGCTGCTCAAGTGAAAAAGCCCAAGTCTGGTCCTAAGCCTGAGACTAAGTGCTTCAACTGCAAAGGAACTGGTCACTGGAAGCGGAACTACCCCAAGTGATTGGCGGATAAGAAGGATGGCAAAGTGAACATAAGTATATTTGATATACATGTTATTAATGTGTACTTTACTAGTATTCATAGCAACCCCTCAGTATTTGGTACTAGTTCAAGTTGCTAAGATTAGTAACTCGAAACGGGAGTTGCAGAATGAACAAAGACTAGTTAAAGGGCAAGGTGACGATGTGTGTTGGAAGTGGTTCCAAGATTGATATGATCATCATCACACACTCCCTATACTTTCGGGATTAGTGTTGAAACTAAATAAGTGTTATTTGGTGTTTGCGTTGAGCATGAATATGATTTGATCATGTTTATTGCAATACGGCTATTCATTTAAGTAAGAGAATAAATTGTTGTTCTGTTTACATGAATAAAACCTTCTATGGTTATACACACCAACGAAATGGTTTGTTGGATCTCGATCATAGTGATACACATATTCATAATATTGAAGCCAAAAGATGCAAAGTTAATAATGATAGTGCAACCTATTTGTGGCACTGCCGTTTAGGTCATATTGGTGTAAAGCGCATGAAGAAACTCCATGCTGATGGGATTTTGGAATCACTTGATTATGAATCACTTGATGCTTGCGAACCATGCCTCTTGGGCAAGATGACTAAAACGCCGTTCTCCGGAACAATGGAGCAAGCAACAGATTTGTTGGAAATCATACATACTGATGTATGTGGTCCGATGAATATTAAGGCTCGCGACAAGTATCATTATTTTCAGAACTTCATAGATGATTTAAGCAGATATGGGTATATCGACTTAATGAAACATAAGTCTGAAACGTTTGAAAAGTTCAAAGAATTTCAGAGTGAAGTGGAAAATCATCGTGACAAGAAAATAAAGTTTCTACGATCTGATCGCAGAGACGAATATTTGAGTTACGAGTTTGGTCTTCAATTAAAACAATGTGGAATAGTTTCACAAACTCATGCCACCTGGAACACCGCAGCATAATGGTGCGTCCGAACGTCATAACCGTACTTTATTAGATATAGTACAATCTATGATGTATCTTACCGATCTACCACTATCGTTTTTGGGATTATGCATTAGAGACAGCTGCATTCACATTAAATAGGGCACCATCTAAATCCGTTGAGACGACACCGTATGAACTATGGTTTAGCAATAAATCTAAGCTGTCGTGTCTTAAAGTTTGGGGCTGCGATGCTTATGTGAAAAAGCTTCAACCTGATAAGCTCGAACCCAAATCGGAGAAATGTGTCTTCATAGGATATCCAAAGGAAACTGTTGGATACACCTTCTATCACAGATCCGAAGGCAAGACTTTTGTTGCTAAAGTTCGGAAACTTTCTAGAGAAAGAGTTTCTTTCGAAAGAAGTGAGTGGGAGGAAAGTAGAACTTGATAAGGTAATTGTACCTTCTCCCTTATTGGAAAGTAGTTCATCACAGAAAACTGTTCCTGTGACTACTACACCAATTAGTGAGGAAGCTAATGATGATGATCATGTAACTTCAAGATCAAGTTACTACCGAATCTCGTAAGTAAACCAGAGTGAGATCCGCACCAGAGTGGTACGGTAATCCTGTTCTGGAAGTCATGTTACTAGACCATGACGAACTTGCGAACTATGAGGAAGCAATGATGAGCCCAGATTCCGCAAAATGGTTTGAGGCCATGAAATCTGAGATATGATCCATGTATGAGAACAAAGTATGGACTTTGATGGATTTGCCCGATGATCGGCAAGCCATAGAAAATAAATGGATCTTCAAGAGGAAGACGGACACTGATAGTAGTGTTACTATCTACAAAGCTAGAATTGTCGAAAAAAAAAGGTTTTTCGACAAGTTCAAAGTATTGACTACGATGAGAGTTTCTCACTCGTATCTATGCTTAAGTCTGTTCGAATCATGTTAGCAATTGCCGCATTTATGAAATCTGGCAAATGGATAAACAAAACTACATTCCTTAATGGATTTATTAAAGAAGAGTTGTATACGATGCAACTAGAAGGTTTTGTCGATCCTGAAGGTGTTAACAAAATATGCAAGCTCCAGCGATCCATCTATGGACTGGTGCAAGAATCTCGGAGTTGGAATATACGCTTTGATAAGTTGATCAAAGCATATAGTTTTATACAGACTTGCGGTGAAGCCTGTATTTACAAGAAAGTGAGTGGGAGCACTACAGCATTTCTGATAAGTATATGTAAATGACATATTATTGATCGGAAATAATGTAGAATTATTCTGTAAAGCATAAAGGAGTATTTGAAAGGAGTTTTTCGAAGAAGGACCTCGGTGAAGCTGCTTACATATTGAGCATCAAGATCTATAAGAGATAGATCAAGACGCTTGATAAGTTTTTCAATAAATACATACCTTGAAAAGATTTTTGAAGTAGTTCAAAATGGAACAGTCAAAGAAAGAGTTCTTGCCTGTATTACAAGGTGTGAACTTGAGTAAGACTCAAAGCCCGACCACGGCAGAAGATAGAAAGAGAACGAAAGTCATTCCCTATGCTTTGGCCATAGGTTCTATAAAGTATGCCATGCTGTGTACCAGACCTATTGTATACCCTACCCTGAGATTGGCACGGGAGTACGATAGTGATCTAGGAGTAGATCACTGGACATCGGTCAAAATTATCCTTAGTAGAATAAGGATATGTTTCTCGATTATGGAGGTGACAAAAGGTTCGTCGTAAAAGATTACGTCGATGCAAGTTTTGACACTAATCTAGATGACTCTAAGTCTCAATCTAGATACATATTGAAAGTGGGAGGAATTAGCTAAAGTAGCTCCGTGCAGAGTATTGTTGACATAGAAATTTGCAAAATACTTACGGATCTGAATGTGACAGACCCGTGGACTAAAATTATCTCACAAGCAAAACATGATCACACCTTAGTACTCTTTGGGTGTTAATCACATAGCGATGTGAACTAGATTACTGACTCTAGTAAACCTTTTGGGTGTTGGTCACATATCGATGTGAACTATGGGTGTTAATCACATGATGATGTGAACTATTGATGTTAATCACATGGTGATGTGATCTAGATTATTGACTCTAGTGCAAGTGGGAGACTGAAGGAAATATGCCCTAGAGGCAATAATAAAGTTATTATTTATTTCCTTATATCATGATAAATGTTTATTATTCATGCTAGAATTGTATTAACTGGAAACATAATACATGTGTGAATACATAGACAAACAGAGTGTCACTAGTATGCCTCTACTTGACTAGCTCATTAATCAAAGATGGTTATGTTTCCTAACCATGAACAAAGAGTTGTTATTTGATTAACGAGATCACATCATTAGTTGAATGATCTAATTGACATGACCCATTCCATTAGCATAGCACCCGATCGTTTAGTATGTTGCTATTGCTTTTATCCATGACTTATACATGTTCCTTTAACTATGAGATTATGCAACTCCCGTTTACCATAGGAACACTTTGTGTGCTACCAAACGTCACAACGTAACTGGGTGATTATAAAGGTGCTCTACAGGTGTCTCCGAAGGTACATGTTGGGTTGGCGTATTTCGAGATTAGGATTTGTCACTCCAATTGTCGGAGAGGTATCTCAGGGCCTTCTCGGTAATACACATCACATAAGCCTTGCAAGCATTGCAACCAATGAGTTAGTTGCGAGATGATGTATTACGGAACGAGAAAAGAGACTTGCCGGTAACGAGATTGAACTAGGTATTGGATACCGACGATCGAATCTCGGGCAAGTAACATACCGATGACAAAGGGAACAAACGTATGTTGTTATGCGGTCTGACCGATAAAGATCTTCGTAGAATATGTAGGAGCCAATATGGGCATCCAGGTCCCGCTATTGGTTATTGACTGGAGACGTGTCTCGGTCATGTCTACATTGTTCTCGAACCCGTAGGGTCCGCACGCTTAAGGTTTCGATGACAGTTGTGTTATGAGTTTATGAGTTTTGATGTACCGAAGGAGTTCGGAGTCCCGGATGAGATCGGGGACATGACGAGGAGTCTCGAAATGGTCGAGACGTAAAGATCGATATATTGGACGACTATATTCGGACATCGGAAGGGTTCTGAGTGATTCGGGTATTTTCGGGAGTATCGGGGAGTTACGGGATTACGGGAGAAGTAATGGGCCTTGATGGGCTTTAGTGGGAAGAGGAAAAAGGCTGCTGCGCCCCCCCTCCCCTCTAGTCCGAATTGGACTAGGGAAAAGGGGGCCGGCCACCTTTCCTTCTCCTCCTATTCGTTCTCCCTTCCTCCCCTCTTGGTGGACTCCTACTAGGACTTGGAGACCTAGTAGGACTCCACACCCTGGCGCGCCAAGCCTTGGCCGGCCTCCTCCTCCTCCATCCTTTATATACAGGGGCAGGGGGCACCCCATAGACACACAAGTTGATCTACGGATCGTTCCTTAGCCGTGTGCGGTGCCCCCTTCCACCAAATTCCACCTCGATCATATTGTTGCAGTGCTTAGGCGAAGCCCTGCGCCGGTAACACATCAAGATCGTCACCACGCCGTCGTGCGGACGGAACTCTTCCCCGACGCTTTGCTGGATCGGAGCCCGGGGATCGTCATCGAGCTGAACGTGTGCCAAGAACTCGGAGGTGCCGGAGTAACGGTGCTGTGATCGGTTGGATCGCGAGGAGAACGTACGACTACTTCCTCTACGTTGTGTCAACGCTTCCGCTTCGGTCTACGAGGGTACGTAGACAAACACTCTCCCCTCTCGTTGCTATGCATCACCATGATCTTGCGTGTGCGTAGGAAATTTTTTTTTTGAATTTACTGCGTTCCCCAACAGGTAAAACACAAAATGACCGACACATGCTTCAACGAGAACATGTCATTCTGGCACGAATGTCTTCCCAAGGGGAACAAGTGCCCGACCAGTTTCGAGGAGGCGAAGAAAATCGTGTGTCCTCTGGATTTACCACACGTGAAATACCATGTGTGCATGAACAATTGCATCATTTATCGGGACGAGCACGCGGAGTCTACCATATGTCCGGTGTGCGGCCACTCGATACAAGAAGAGGAAGAAAGCTCCTCGAAAATCGGTGTGGTACTTTCCGATCACTCCTCGTCTGCAGCGGTATTTCGCGGACCCTAAGGTAGCAAAGCTCCTGTGTTGGCACGCGGATAGGGAGGAGAAGAAGCGGGAAGATGACGGAAATGATCCGGAGATAAATAAAAAAGACAAGATGCTGAGTCACCCTAAGGATGCGAGCCAGTGGCAAGCGTTGAACTTCGAATACCCAGAATTTGGGAAGGATCCAAGGAACATCGTGCTGGGCGCGAGCACCGATGGAGTCAATCCGTTTGGCAGCCAGAGAAGCACACATAGCACCTGGCCTGTGTTTGTGTGGATGTACAACCTTCCCCCCTGGTTGTGCATGAAGAGGAAGTACATTCACATGAGTATGATAATTGAAGGGCCGAAACAACCAGGGAACGACATCAATCTGTATCTGGGGCTGCTAAAAGAGGAGCTAGACACGCTGTGGAAAATGCCAGCCAATACGTGGGACGCCGCAGAGAAAGAATATTTCCCTATGAGAGCCGCACTGCTCATGATGGTGCACGACTATCTCGGTTACGGATATCTCACTGGGCAGGTAGTCCACGGATTTTCTGGATGCGTAAGGTGCATGGATGACACAACATATCGCCAGCTAGATAGAGATCCCAGGTCTTCTAAAACCGTGTTCATGGGACATCGAAGGTGGCTTCACGACGATGACCCATGGAGGAAACGCAAGGATCTGTTCGAGGTGAAACCGAACCCCGAAAACGCCCGCGTACGAGGAGCGGCGAGGAAATAGACGAGCTGTTGAAAAATTGGAAAGATTGCCCACTTCCGGGAAAGAAGCAAAAGGCGCCAGAGCCGGGAAAGAAGCGAAAGGCGCCAGAGCCGCTGCTGAAGGTATGGAAAACGAGGTCTGTTTTCTGGGACTTGCCGTACTGGAAGATCCACCGTGTGCCTCACAGCCTTGATGTCATGCGTATCACGAAGAACGTGTGCGAGAGTCTGCTTGGTACCCTGCTCAACATGCCAAAGAGGAACAAAGATGGGCCGAAAGCAAGGGTAGACTTGAAATCAATGGGCATCAGGCAGGAGCTTCACGCTATGATGATGATGATGATGATGATGATGATGATGATGATGAGGCGAAGCAGGACACAGAAACTCGTCGCAAAGGCAAAAAGGCCAAGAAGACCGGAAATGACTACCCTCCCGCGTGCTTCACTCTAAGTCAGGAGGAGATCGAGCAGTTTTCACCTGCCTCGTAGGAGTAAAACTTCCTTACGGTTACGCGGGGAAGATAAGCAGATACCTAGACCCAGGGAAGCAGAAGTTCAGCGGGATGAAGTCTCACGACTGTCACGTGCTGATGACGCAGATACTTCCAGTTGCAATCCGTGGGATCATGGACGCGCACGTCCGTGAAATGCTATTTGGCCTGTGCAACTTTTTCAACGTCATCTCTCGGAAGTCGATTGGCGTGAGGCAACTCAGAAGGCTACAAGAAGAGATCATGGTGATACTGTGCGAGCTTGAGATGTACTTCCCGCCCGCATTCTTCGACGTTATGGTGCATCTGCTGGTCCATATCGTGGAGGATATCATCCAACTCGGGCCGACGTTCCTGCATAGCATGATGCCGTTCAAAAGGATGAATGGTGTCATCAAAGGATACGTTCGCAACATGTCACGTCTAGAGGGAAGCATAGCCTGGAGCTTTCTGACCGAAGAGTGCATCTCCTACTGCATGAATTATCTAGGCATCGAGAACCCCGTTGGTCTGCCCGTCAACAGGCACCTCGACAGGCTCGCTGGATGGGGTCACCGTGAGGGTCGCCGCGAAATGCATGTCGACTTCGCGGGTCGACTCGCCGAATTTGAAAGAGCAAACCTAGTCTCGCTATAACACATAGACGTGGTCGATCCTTGGGTGGTAGAGCACAAAACCTTTATCGAGAAGACGTACAATGACCGAGGCCAACAGAGTATGGACGGAGATATAATCAAAGAGCACAACTCATGTTTCACGCGTTGGTTCAAGCAGAAGCTTCTGTCGTACCCTTTACATGAGGATTCTTCCGCGGAAGAACAACTCATATTCGCCTTGTCACAGGACGCCGAGCACAACCTGATGACCTATGAGGCGTACGATATCAACAGCTACACATTCTACACCGAGGACAAGGACATGAAGAGCGATGGTTATCAGAACTCCGGGGTAACGATGGAATCCTACACTGGTAACGACAAGGACAAATACTACGAAAGGATCGAGGAGATCTGGGAGCTGAGCTACGCTGGAGAGAAGGTCCTGATGTTCCGTGTCAGATGGGCCAAGAGCGTACTAAAAGAAGACCGGTATTTCACCACCATGGTTATACCCGAAGCCAAATCCAAGACCGCGGGCGCAAACGTCACCGCGAAAAATGAGCCATGGGTACTGGCTTCCCAAGTGGACCAATGCTTCTTCATTACCGACCCGTCAAAGCCCAGTCATGTTGTCGTGAGGAGAGGCAAAAGGAAGATCATCGGAATGGATGGAGTAGCCAATGAGCAAGACTTCGACAAGTACGGCGACCCGAAGATCGAACATGACGACGACGATGAAGTAGCAGCACACACCACAAGAAGAAGCAGGACCACCCTACCTAAAGGACGTCCGTTCCACAGAAGAACTCCATTTGCGAAAAAGAAGGGCAAGAAGATTGTGAACAGATAGCTAGCTAAGATCGATTGTATTTAAATTGTAGTCTTCATTTCTCGATTGTATTTCATGGGCACTTTTTGATATCATGAATATTTTTAAATTTCATGGGCACTTTTTGAATTCATGAATATTTTTTCAAATTTGATGATATTTTTTCATATTCAATATGATAAAATATTGAATATTCATGAGGACACTCGATCTCGATCCCCCTCCATCTCGATCTCGATTCCCCCTCCATCTCTATCTCGATGCCCCTTCATCTCGATCGCTATCCCCCTCCATCTCGATCTCGATCCCACCCGCACCCTCCCCCGCTAGCTCCATCACCGCCGACGAGCACCCCCCGCACCCTCCCCCGCTCCACCGCCGCCGACGAGCACCCCCCGTTTCATATTCATATTCATTTTTTAATAAAAAAGTGTAGACTACAATTGTTGTTAAACAACAATTATTACTGTTTTTATAAAAAAAATATTACCGTTTCATATTCATATTCATTTTCTAAAAAATTATTACATTCAACAAAAAATAAAAATAAATTACTTATGGCGCACCTCTGGCTGGTGCGCCATTGCTATTTATATAAAAAAAGATTACTAATGGCGCACCTCTGCCTGGTGCGCCATTGCTATGTAAAAAAAAGATTTCTAATGGCACACCGACCGCGGGCACGCCATTAGTAAGATTCCCCACTATCTAATTCCCTCCCTCTCGCCAGATCCCCTTCGTCCGTCTCCCTCGCCAGATCCACCCGCGCGCTGCCCCGACGCCGCTGCCCCGACCCCCGCCGGACTCCACCCCCACCGCCCCCGCACCCCCGCGCCCCCCACCACCGCAGCTCCCCGCACCGCCACCCCCACGCCCCCGCGCCCCCCACCACTGCAGCTCCCCCGTGCCCCGAGCCGGAGGAGGAGGACTAGGAGGAGGACGAGGAGGAGGAGGAGGAGGAGGAGACGACGACCGCCTCTACCCCGCCGGACTCCACCCTCGCCGCCACCTCCCCTTCTCCGGCGGCTTCCCGTAGGTAATTTCGCGCCACCTCCTCCGCTGTCCCCCCTCATCTCTCCTCTAGTTCTAGGGTTCGCACCATCACCGCTGAGCTCTGCATTAGTTGATTAGTTGCAAACAACACTGATTTCTCATCCTCATTCACGAAATGCGACCTAAGCATGAAGTGAGTGTTGATTTGCATTTTTTACCTGGTTTCGGAAATTTGGTTCTAAGGTGGAAGGGTTGGCACTATTTCCCTGGTGTCACACTGCATCATTTTTAATAGAGTATTGGGGGAACTAATACTGTCGCAGATTGATGCTAAGTTTGTGGAAATTCCTGTGATCCAGACATGGCAGAGTCACAATTAGTAGTAGCTTTGATAATAATAGCTAGGGACTTACTTTGGTTTACTTGGTCTATGTAGAGCTGGCATCTTAGAGCTACACTTCCAACAGTTTTACTTGCTTACAACTTACATGTCATGGCATCTAAGATTTAGTGCTGATCATAAAGATAATAGAGTTCAGTGTGATGCTTCCCTTATTATTATTCTATTTGTGTCATTCACCAATGTAATGATAAATAGCTTTGGAAACAGAGGTGGCTAATTGAAGTTTAAGATCCACTTATTTGAAGCTTATCCAAGACATCTTCATTACATTCTAGATAGGATACAAGCCTACTTTGTTCTGAACTGGTAAATAAGTTAACATGCGTAAGTGAGACTTGGCATTTTAAAAGAACAGGGCATCAACAGTGCTACTCTAGTATCTAGTTGGGGAGGGACAAATGGACAGGGCATCACTGTAGTTGTACTGCACAACAAACTATTAGTCTTAGGATTAACACTCCTCATATGAGATGAGAGGATTTTTTTAAATGGCTTCTTGCAGTTGTCAAAATTCGGTTTATTCGCTTACTAAAAATTCAGTTAATTCAGTTAGGCACACAAATTTCAGAACTTTTTTTTGCTGTAACATATTGATGTGCTTTGTAAAACTTGTTCATGTACTTGTGATGCCTTGTGATGCTCTGAATTACTTGTGATGCCTCTGAATTACTTGTGATCACATTGAGAAAGACATGCAAAGATGATGATCAAAGATATATATTTCAGACTTGTATAGTTTCAGAGATTTGTATGACCAAAGATACAGTTCAGATTTGAATTGTTTCAGAAATTGGTATGACCAAAGATGCTATTGTATATAAATGGGCTGCTGTAGAACTGTTCTTCATCTTTACAGTGTTGTTGTATAGAAATATGTTGAATTTTCTGCTCTGATTGTTGCTCAAAGAAATTTAGCAAAAAAACGGGGTCCTGGGAGACGCCGCCGCTGCTTGAGGCCCTTGAGAGGCCCTTCATGTCGTGATGATTTTGCAGGTACCCCGAGAGGCCCTTGAGTTTGCCGGAATGTCGATTAACTTCCGTTCCGGCAAATTCGGGTACTCCATATGTCCTATTTTCAGCAAAGGTCATGCTGAAATTTTCCGTGAATTTTAGCATGACTTTGCTAAAAATCGGACATATGAGGTACTTGCTACTAATGCATGGGCCGGGGTATCTTAGTACTTAATTAAGTAGGATCAACTGCCCCTTTATTCTTGCTGCATTAAACCATAGGTGGCAATAGAGCCAAGTGATTAGGCCCAACTTAGAATTCTCCTCAGCATCGATAAACCCTAGATGATAGACCCAACATAGGTGGCAATAGAGCCAAGTGATTAGTGCCGAGTGATTAGTGCCGAGTGATTAGGCCCAACCTAGGGTGCCTCGGCATTGATAAACCCTAAATGATGAAAACTTAACTTAGCATTTAGGGTGCCTCGGCGTCGACAAACCCTAAATGATGAAACCTTGGCTTTTAGGGTGCCTCGGTGTCGATGAGAACCTAAATGATGTACGCTTAGGCTTTTAGGGTGCCTCGGCGTCGACAAACCCTAAATGATAAAAGCTTAGCTTTTAGGATGCCTCGGTGCCGAATAACCCTAAATGATGAGACCATGATCTTGTTCCTTGACAATAACCAACTTTTTGACCAAACTTTTTTCCTATTTAGAGCGAAACATGGCCCACAATGATGAGGCCGGCGGTTCGGGCCGCAAGCAATTCTAGGAGCTGTCCCAAGAGTTGGAGGAAGAACCTCACCGCTATGAGCACGCCGCGGAAGACACCGATCCTGACTACACAACCCCTAGTGGCGTCGGGGATGACACCACTGATGGTGCCGCCGAGGATGCCACCACTGATGATGGCGGCGCACACACAGATGGCAGCCAACCGAAGAGGCAACGGAAGGATCGGCGCCCGAGCGTGCTCGGCACCGTCAGGGAGGAATTTACTGAAGTGGACTCCGACGGGAATCCGACGGCGCCCAAACAAGTAGTCAAGGGGTACTCGGTTCAGCTCGGGTGCATTCTCCGGAGCACCGTCTCGATCAACATCGAGAACCTAAGGCATAAGGACCACGGGAATTTGCGCAGCCTCCTCTTCATGAAGCTGCACGAACGATACAAGTTCCCCGCTGAGTTTGCAAACACACGCCTCTCAGGGAATAAAGTGAACAGTACCGCCCTCATGAGGATGAGCACGACCCTGTCTACTTGGAGAAGCACGGTGAAGGCAATGATTGACAAAGGTGGTAGTTATGACAAGATCAAGGCGAAATATCCTTTGATGAGCGAAGATGAGTACAAGGAGTTCAAGATCAAGTGCGGCAGCAGCGCAACCTCTGAATCAAGTCAGTGGGGGAAAGAAATGCGGAAGTTGAACTTAGGGGTCCACCAACTCGGTTCCGGCGGTTACAGAGTGGCGGAGCCTATATGGGACAAGGAGGACGCGGAGCGTGCCAAGCAAGGCCTACCGCCCCGCTTCGAGAAATACTGTGACAAGCAGACCAGGAACTTTCTCAGGGCCCGGTACAAGGAGGACCCGGTAACAAAGGAGCTTACCACGGATCCGAAGATCAGGGCGCTCGAGCAAGTTCTGGTAAGGAATACACCCCCGCGTAATTAGCTCCATATGGTTGCATTCTAATTAATCCCCAATATTTCTAAATGGTTCACGTTCCTTCCGCAGGACAAAGAAAGCAGTAGCGCGGGGTCGTCTCAGAGCTCCCCTTTCGACACCCCTTTGAATAGGGCGTTGAATGTAATGAAAAACAGGGATAAGCTCAATAAGCCGACGTTAGCTAGTCGTGTGGCCGACAAAGGCTTGTCCACAAAATGGTCGTCATACTATACCGCTGGTGGGCGAAAGGAGAAAAATACCAGCTCGGAAAGCCAGTCGCGCGAGGTTGAAGCACTCAAGGCACAAGTGGCGTGGATTCCGGAGCTTGTCCAAGAGCAAGTGCAACAACAACTTGGAACGACGCTCAACGCCATGGTGCCTACGTTGATTCATGGGCTGACGACGTGGATTGCGGGCGGCCAACAGGGGCCTCCCCCGGTTCCCAGCTTCACGGCCGGCAACTCGCACAGCGCGCAGGCGGCGCCATTGGTGTCTCCGGCGGAGGCGGTATTCATGTCTCCGGCGCCGGCACGGGCATTGGAGCTTAATGCACCCGGGTGTACGCCGGCCGGCACCTCGCCAGCAAGCTGCCCCTCCGTCAGTTGCACGCCCACCGTTGGTGGTGCCTCGACATTAGCCGAGCTCGACGGCATCACGGTAACTAAGCCTCTCGGCCGATGACTTCATCTCCTTGCCTTTGACTGGGCATCCCTGACGCCCTACATGTTTTCGCAGGGCGCCGCCGACGTTCCTTGCACTCTCCTACACTTCGTGGGCGCCGAGTTGGTCGATGTTGCCAAGGGCAGAATCGTTCAACCGGGCAACCCCGTGTTCCATGGTAATCCGATGCCACCCACAATGTATAGGGTTGAAGTGGTTCGGGTGCTGCGAGGCTGCGACAAGCTGTTACCTCCGATTCGACCCCCTGGGGCCGACGAAGAAGATGAGATGACCCTCAGCTCCTGCGTGAACTGGCCCCTGCTTTGGCCGAAGAGCCAGATTCGTTTGGGGGCGGGGGACACCACCCCACAAACAAGACCGCCAGTCGTGCCGGCGCCAAGCCATGGCAAGAACGCCGCAACGCTACCGGACCTGCCGGACATCCCTATGCCAGACATCCCTATGGCAGAGGATCCGGACGACGACGGTACATTTACCAAAGTCGATAAGTACTTTGCCGAACATGGGTACGCTGACGAGTTCTGCGGGCCTCTTTCTCAAGAACCCAACCAAGAAGACCGCGGTCTAGCTGGTACGGCGGAGAAATCCAATTGCAACAGGCGTCGTCTGGCGTTCAGTTCTCAGGAGACGCCTCCAGCTCCCGCCTTCAACGAGCCTCAGATAGCTGAGGTGCAAAATATTATCAGCCCCAACACGCTCAAGAAGGCGGTCTGTGAGCAGAACTCGGTCCCATTATAGGAGATCAAGAAGAAGGGACGGAAACGAAAGACTAACAAGGGCGTGGGTGCGAGCCAGCCGGCACCGAGTTCGATCCGTGCTCAGGACGGGCCACCTTCACCTAAGGATATCTCGAGGAGGGTGCATGTGGCGGGTAGGGCGATGCTACCGCCAAATATGCTCAATGCTGCAACCGGTGCTATGCGGAGTCTGCACGACAGTGTTCTTTCTTTGGAGAAGCGGCATCTAAGAGAGAATGATGTGGCATACCCGGTTTTCATGGCCAAGGTGCCAGAGGGCAAGGGCTTTGTGGATGGCGACATCGGGGATACGATCTTCCTGCAGTTTGATGACATCTTTGCTATGTTTAACCTTCATCCGCTGCACTACACCTTCGTTCCGCTGTTTTCGCTGAGTATGGAGATGCGGATCATTAGAGACAAGACCCCGGACATCGTGATCGTCGACCCCTTCTACATGTGTGCCAAGCTCTTGCGCAGCGCTGGGGACCGCCAAGTCGCGATTTCACACCTCGAAGGCATCATTCTGGCAAACCTAGATAAGGATAACTTCCTTGTGGCTTACTTTCCCGAGTAAGTCATCCCTTAACCTCCCCGTAACATATGATTTCTTAGATTTCGATCGCTCTTTTTTTCTAACATTCCGTGTTCTGTGCAGTGACACACATTGCACACTCATCCTCTTAAGCCCGAAATATTCCATGGCCACATATTTAGACCCGAACCGTAACTCCAAGATAGACTACACAAATGTCAAGAAAGTTCTTGATGATGTTCTCCCCGGCTACGCCAAATCTGGAGGCACCTTCACCAGGGCAGTTCGTAAGTACGGCAAGCACATGTTCTCACACAATACGAAGTTCTGCTGCATCAAGTAGCCGCCTGGCGGTCAGAAGGATGCCTACTACGCCCTCCATCACATGCGGGCGATCGTAAGGGACCATCATCACCTTCTGCTACCAAATAATCTCAAAGATTGGGCCGCGAGCTTGTCGGCAATCCAGGACGCGGACATCAGACAAGAATTCTTTCGCATCCAGTCGGAATTTGCGGACATCATCCATCAAGATGTCCTTCATACCTCGGGGCAGTTCTTCCTCAGATATCAACCGTCCAACATTGAGATAGACGGAATGCTACAAATGCAGGCTGACAACGCCCGCGATTTCATGACCATCACGACAGACGGCGGCTTCATCCACGCTCCTGTCCATGACTCGAGTCGAAAGTAGTGATGTGTAGTTCTGAAACATTGATTGGCTCATGTTGTAATTAAACTTTAATGAATTCGTATGTCTCTTTGGTTTGGACAATCATTCAACTTAGATGTAATCGATGCTATTTATTAGTAGGACCATGAATCGTGCTATTAATGTCTTACTTTTCTCTTCCGATCCTTTTGTTGCATACTTATATATTGCTTATGTATGTATTGTCTGTTGTTTGGCTTGTGCATAGAGATGCCGTCGTATGTCATGTACAAGGGTAAGGTTCCCGGAGTCTACGACGACTAGGAGGAGTGTCGGAGACAGGTTCACCGTTTCAGCGGTAACAGTTACAAAGGGTACACCACTAGGGTGGAGGCCGAATCTAGATATGCCCGCTATCTAGCGGGAGAGAGGAGGGAGCATTGGAGGAACCGGATGAAGACCAGTTTGATCGCGATGATGCTCATTGTGATGACCGCAGCTCTCTTCTATGTGATGGTAGTTTAGATGATCGATATCGACTTGTAATGTGAAGACAAACTCGATACTCGCGGTCTTGAGACTTGTAATGTTTTATCTTTGTTCGGTCTTTTGAATTCGGAGACTAATATGATGAATTGTATTCGGAGACTAATCTTCTATTGTATTCGATGAATCTGCTGTTGCTGTGTGCTGTTGTCTATATTCTGTTCAATAATATATTTTGTAACCTATGCAAAAATCAGAAAAGTAAAAAAACAAATATTCATACTAATGGCGCATCACCTCAAGGTGCGCCATTAGTATGCCAAAGGATACTAATGGTGCATCACGACAGAGTGCGCCATTAGTATGACAAAGCACATGGTTACGTATGGCCCCCCAGGAGGCACACTAATGGTGCATGGTGTTACATACTAATGGCGCACTGCATGGTGCGCCATTAGTAAAAAATACTAGTGGCCTGATACTAATGGCGCACCGGTAGTGCGTCATTAGTAGGCAAAACCGGTGCGCCATTAGTAGGCCTTTTCCTAGTAGTGTAACTTTGATTGTGGGAAATAGATTTACAACAGTGTCACCAAAATTGAACAAGACATTGTTCGATGCATCTAAGAACATGTTATTATCCCCTTTGCAACCTCTTACTTCCACAAATTAAATATATGTGAATTAGTCAACCGCCATTACAGTTTTTTCTTTTTGAAACGGAGCCAAAAGCTTTGCCTCATCCATTAAATAAGATAGAATAGAGTTTGTTACAAGCCACCGAAAAACACGACATGCGGATTACTCGCGTACGATGAAAGACCCTAATTTCTTAGCTCCGGCGATGACCCAAAGGCTTGCCTCGGTGGAAATGGACGAAAGCAAGATTGGCGGTGGGGCGCTCATATGCTTAAAAACCCTTGCATTCCGCTCGTTCCAGACTATCCAAGAGACAAGCATGGTGATGGAGGCCTTGGCTTGACGATATGGCGCTCCTTCGACGCAAGTGCTTGCCCACCAATCTTGAACTGTTTCAAACAAGGGCCAAGCGGAAGTGTCGAGCCCGAGCATGGGGAATTTCCCAATGACCAAAGACCAAAGGCGCCGGGTGTAGCGGCACTTGTAGAAGAGATGGGGCCCGCACTCTTGCACTCTCTTGCAGAGAGGGCAAACATCACAATTTGGCCATCCTTGCTTTGCCAATCTATCCGCCATCCAGATTCTATCTTGAAGAGCTAGCCAAGCAAAAAAATTAACTTTTGGAGGCGCCCAAACCTTCCAAACCATCCTGTCCATGGGCGACAGGACCATCCCTAGGAATTGCGTCCTGTATGCGGAAGTCGCCGAGTACTGCCCATTGCTCGTATGCTTCCAAATGATTTCATCCTCGGTGAGCACGTCAAGGTGGACCTCGTTAAGGAGCATCCAAAGAGTGAAAAATTGTGTGATGTGCTCGGCGGTTATGTTGGTGGGGGTTTTGATCTTGAGGATCCACGCATTGTGCTTGAGGGCCTCCCTGACCTTCCAACTTTTTCTCTTGGAGGCTTCGAAAATGAGTGGGGCAATGTCTTTTGGCGAACGCCCCAGAAGCCAAGGAGAGTCCCAAAAGGGTGTCCTCGCGCCGTTACGAATGGTGATGGTGGTTGAGGCATAGAAAAAATTGAGGTCCTCCGCATCACATGGGTTTCCCATCCCCACCTACATCTTGTTGGGCTCTTCCCATTCATACCACGGCCATCATAATCGGAGTGCCCTCGTAAACTTGGCGGTGTTCAGGACCCCAAGCCCTTCGTACGAAAGTGGCTGGCAAACTATCTCCAAGTTCACCTTGCATTTGGCCCCCGATGTCTTTTCCGAGCCGGACCATAGGAAGGCTCTTTCGAGCTTGTTGACGTTGTGGAGGATGGTTGGCGGTATGACCAATGGGGTGCCGGGGTAGACCACATGGGAAGTGAGCACGGACTTGACGAGGGTCGTTCGCCCGATGGTGGTGATGTTTCGACCATCATACGTTGGCAACTTGCTTGCCACTTTGTCCATGAGGAATTGGAAGTCCACCAATTTCAGCTTCCACACGGAGAGGGGGGGACCCAAGTATCGTAAAGGAAAAGACGCACGCGCAGCCGGCAAGCTTTGAGTTAGGGACTCCAAATCGAGGTGGTTGCAACGAATGGGCACCACCGAGCTCTTTTGGAAATTGGTGCAAAGACCTGTGACATCCCCAAATCCCCTCAAAATGCTAGCAAGGTTGTCAACATATTGCTTGATTGGTGCCAGGAAGACGGTCGCGTCGTTCGCATAGAGAGAGGTCCTCATCATGGCCCCCCTTCCCCGGATTTTATGGAGGAGCCCCTTCTTTGTTGCCACATCAAGGATTTTTTGGAGCGGGTCGATGGCGATGACAAAGAGAAGCGGGGAAATAGGGTCTCCCTGCCGAAGCCCCTTCCCATGCTTTATTGGACAGCCGGCAATACCATTCAGGATGATCCTCGAGGATGAAGAGCTAAGGAGGGCCGTGATCCAATCCCTGAATTTACATGGAAATCCTCGCCGCTGGAGGAGATCAAGCAAGTACTCCCACTTCACGGAGTCAAAGGCCTTGCGGATGTCGAGCCTGAAGAGGAGGGATGGGGTCTTCCTCTTGTGTAGGCGCCGGGCAAGGTTGCAGACATACAATAAATTGTCGTGAATGCTTCTTGTTTTGATGAAGGCGCTTTAGGCATTAGAGACGAGATTTTCATGTGTGGGCCTAGTCTCATGGATAGCACCTTCGCAATAATCTTTGCGATCGCGTGGATGAGGCTGATGGGTCAATAGTCGGCGATCCCCTCCGCCCCTTCCTTCTTGGGCAAGAGCACGACATTTGCGGAGTTGAGCCACTGGAGGTTTGAGGTGTGAAGGCAGTCAAACTGTGTGATCACCTTCATGAGATCGTGCTTAATGATGTCCCAACACCTCTTAAAGAACAGGCCTGTGAACCCATTCGGCCCTGGCGCCTTATCACTTGGCATGTCGTTGATCGCATCCAGGACCTCACTCTCGGCCATTGGGGAGCCAAGATCGTGCAAGTCAAGAGGCTCCAAATTTAGCTCATCCCAATTGAAATCGTTCTCGCATCGGGAGCCTCTCTTCATGACATTGGAAAAATGGTCATGGATTATCTTTTCTTTAGCATCGTGCTCGGTGACCCAGCCATGCTCATTTTTTATTCTATGGATATGATTTTTTCTCCTCCTTGCATTGACTCGGCGATGGAAGAATTTTGTATTGGCATCCCCATCTCTAAGGTTGGCAATTCTTGCGCGATCTTACGAGCGCCGCTAAGGCAATGCCCTTCTCTTGAGTCTAGCCCGGAGCTCAATTTCCTCAGAGGAGAGGAGCCTATCCTCTTGGGTGATGTCGAGGCGAAATATCACCAAGAGCGCGGCCTGGTGGTGAATTTTAGCCTTTGAGAAAAGACCTTGACTCCATTCAGAGAGGCGGAGAGCCGTCTTCTTGAGCTTGTGGTAAAGAATGAGGTATGGCTCAGTGTGGTCAACCCTCTCGTTCCACGCCTTTTGAACCACCTCGTTGAACCCGGGCATGGATGCCCAGAAGTTTTCAAATTTAAACACTCGAGGCCTTCTTGGTCCCTTGTCATTAGCAAGAAGAAGCGGACAATGGTCAGAGAGAGAGGAGGAAAGTGCATTAAGGACATGAGTGTTGAAAGTTGTGTCCCACTCGGCGTTGCAGAAAAAAGAGTCAAGCTTGCATAAGGTTGGATTTTCCCTCTCATTGCTCCAAGTGAATCTTCGGTTTTGAAGGTGGATCTCTTTGAGCTCACAACTATGGAGCGTTGCCCTGAAACGATTCATCCCGCCGCGGTTGACATTTCTCTTATTTTTATCTCGCGCCCGGTAGATTTGGTTGAAATCGCCTGTGGCAAGCCAGGCCACCCCGGTCGGTGGCTTCTCTGCCAAAAGCTCAGCAAAGAAGGCATCTTTGCAAGAGGAGTCCGAGGGACCGTAGACGGAGGTGATCTTGAAGAGCATGTCGGTCCCTCGCACACTGACCATGGCGGAAAGGCAGAACGCCGTGGTGTTGATGCATGAAACATCCACAAGAAGGTCATCCCAAAGCATCAAGATACCACCCCTAGTGCCAGTTCCAGGCCTTTGCGCGAAGCTACGACCCCCCAGGAAGGCTGTTGTGAACTGATCAACATGTTCGAGCTTAGTCTCTTGGAGGCACACAACATGGCATGACGACGAGGCGATCGTGGCGCTGACCGTGGCACGCCGGTCCGGGCAGTTCAGACCCCTTACGTTCCAACTCAGAAAATTAATCGGTTGTTCTAACATCTTGAAACGTAGAGCACCTTGTATTCTGACTTCATAGTGGAAGCAGAGCAAGCAGTCACACACACAGCAAAAACATGCGGTCTCTGGGCAACAGGGTGAAGCATCTGCAGTAAACGCAGATCTTGCATAGTTTGGATACATGGCCATAGGCCAACACAAACACTCCAGGCACATACAGCATCCTGGCACATGGGATGGACACCTAACAGGGCACTCCAGGCCCGTTGATCACCCTTACACATTAACCAAATAGCTACCAGAACATGGAATTGTGCTAACATATGGAAACTGGGACCCCAGGTGCACAACGAACGTGAAGTTCTTAGGTGGCCGCCTGCTGGGCCGCGGCGCCGTCGTCGTTCGTCTCCAGATCAAGAGCGCCTTCCCCTCCATGCGCAATGAGAGCATCTTCAACACCCGTAGCGTTGCTGTTGTCGAGCTTAAACAGCCCTCGCATAGCCACGATCATGTCCGGCGACAGTTGCTCCTTGAAACGCTCGGCATACGCGTCCAGAGCGGCGGCAGTGATGTCCTCCCCATCCTTGATGATGCCCAAAGAGCGGCACACCAGCAGCTCAGCCGCTTTTGCCGCCGGAGCCGCCTTAGGGCGGCCAGCAGCCCGTGGCTTGGTGATGGAGAACCCGCCACCGGTCTTGGAGATGGCGATCCCAGCTAGAGTCTTCCGACGAGTCGTCAGCGTCCTCGCAGGTGTTGGAGCAGGGGAGGGCAGGATGGCGCCCTGGCGCTCTTCGAAGAGCGGCGCCAGGTGCTGCAAGCCAACTGCACCACCAACCGAGGCATCCCCCCTGCGAAGCCTCACCGGCGATGGCGTGCGCCGCAGCGGCCCGCTGGAAATCAGGGGAGGCGTTGGGGAGGCCTCGAATCCTGGAGGCCTTGCGGGTGAGAGCAGCGGTTCTTGGAGCGTGACCGGCGAGCATAGGCGGAGCAGTGTCTCGCTTGGGAGGGCTTGAGAGAGCGGAGAAGGGCGATCATCGCTTCTCCTGGAGCGCGGCAATGGTGGGAGGACGGTTGTGGGCGACAGAGGAGGAGAGGCCGTCGGCGTGAGGTCTTCCTGGGAGCGGCGGCGTGCCGCGCGTGGCGAGCGCTGACGCACCGGGCTAAGGCCGCGCCCAACAGCAGCCAACGGAGTGGCCAGCACATGAAACGACTCGAGGGTGCGGCCCGCCTCATCGCTGGCAGAGCCGGAGCCCAGGAGCACCGCAGCAGCATCAACGCCAGGGCCCAGAAGCACCGCGGCGCTCCCATCATCCACTCCAGGGCCTGCAGAGCGGCGTCGACCACCATCACCGCGGCGCCCATCACGCCCGCCGTCACGGCGGCTGTCCCGCGATGCATCCCTAGGTTGGCGCGACAAGCTGCGCCGGATATGGTCACCCCATCCCTCGCGCGAGTGCGAGTCATTGCGGCCGCGGCGGTCACCCCCATCACGGCCTCGACCGGGGTCATCGTCGCGGTCTCTCCTGTGGTGGTCGACTGGTCGAGAAATGCGCTCGAAGGGGTCACGAGCCTGGCGCTCGTCGTCGATGACGCCCTTCTGGAAGTTGTATCCCTTGGAGACGATCCTGGGCCCTTGCGTGGGATCTTCATGGATGGACAGGTGAATGATCACCCGCCGCTCGAGGCCGCGACGCCCGAAGATTGGCTGCCCTCCCGCCCGTGCCGGCAGGGTCACCCAGTTCACGCGCGGGACGTTGGCCGGCGACGCCGTCCACGCCCACACCCCTAGCACCTCGGTGTCAGTCTTGAGCTTGGAGGCAGTCTCAATGTAGTCGATGGAGCACCCTGGTCCAATGGCCTGCACGACGGCGAATCGTCCCATGCCTGCAACAGGATCCCGTCCAGGCAGAGGCGGACGTGGTGGACGAGGTCCACATTCTTGGAGTGAGCTTCAAGCCGCCAAGCCCGCATCTGCAGCCTGGTGTCCCGGAACGGAATGTCCCGGCGCCCGACAGCGTCCGCGCAGTGATGCTGGTGGAAGAAACGCACAAGGAAGGCCTCCGGGAAGTGCTTGAGGACGCACACGTCGTCCACCAGCATGCCCATCTCCAGGACGATGGCGGCGGCTATGTCTTGCGTGATGACCCTGAGGTCGTTGTCGAGCCAGGCCACGACGGCGTTCGAGCCGAGGAGCGTTGCCTCCTGCTGCATGGCCGGCGTGGCGTGGATCACGGTGAACACCTCAGCCGGCCGCTGCGAGTGGTCGCCAGACCAAGCCACGGCGTGAGGGGACCCTTGAGGGCGAAGCGGAACCGTAGAGGTCGCCGGCGCAGGAGCCGGCCGAGCAGGGGAGGGACGGCCGGGGCGCACAAGGGAGGCGCCGGGGCGGAGGTGCGGGGCAGGCTTGTTGGAGCAGCTCCTTGCTCTGTGGCCGAGCTGGAAGCAGCGACGACAGGTGATTTGGTTGCAGCACACGGCTTGTCGATGGTGAGGGGATAAGCAGCGAAAGCAGAGCCCTTTAATCCAGTCCGGGACAGGCAGGCGCGGCTTCAATGGCGCTGCAGGAAAAGCCGGCCGGCGCGGCCGACGGGACGCGACGGTGACCCAGCCGTCCGCCGCCTCGAGCCCCGCGGAAGCCGCCCGCGATGAATGCCCATCCGCCCACGATGAATGAGCGCCCAGGGCATGCGCGCCGTTGCCGCGGACTCGGTTAGCCCAGCTGTCGGAGTTAATGCGCTCCCCCTGCCCGGACGCGGCGGCATTGAAGGCAGGGGCGTGGCCAGCAGCTGGGAGGCGAGTCGCGGCGTGGAGCAGCTCAGGGGGGTCTCAGGCATGCAGGACACGTCCCTCGGGTCGCGCGGCGGCCCACCCGGCGGCGGGGGCGGAGGAGTGACCAGCAGCCGATCCAGATCCAGATGCGACGGAGAGCGGCCGCGGCGTCCAGCGGGTGCAGGGGATGGGAAAGCTCACAGCAGCAGTGGGGGTGCAGCAAGGCCAGCAAGGTGGCACCTGGGAGGGCATGGGTGGGTGGCCGATGGTGCCAGAGCGGCGACCGCCGAGGATGGCTGGTGGGCTACTGGGACGGGGCTGGGGGCGTCGCAAGAGCGCATGTTTGCTTCACATAGAACTGCCATTACAGTTTTGATGGACCACATAATATGTACTTCCTATGGATTTCAGCCTGTACTTTATGATATGTGAAATTTCAGTTCACCAGTGGCGCATAAGATCAAGACGACTGACTTATTTGCTTTGTTTTGGTTGTCTATTAGCAGCATGCATCAGTACTCATCACCTCAACTTTGAAATGACCACCTCAGTGACAAATGTTCATTTAACCAAGAAATTCTTTTTTCACGGTGTTTAATTTAGTTGATATATATTTGATCACTTGTATCAATAAAGGCACTTTTATTTGTGTATAGTTTTGATCACTTGTATATTTGATACTTATACCAATATATTTGATCACTTGTACCAACAAATGTTCATCTTACCAACAAATATGTGATCACTTGTACCAATAAATATTTTCATCTAACCGAATCTCAAAATATTATGTATGTACCACCCCTCAAAAAAAATGATGTACGTACCTGATAGGTGCTCAACCTTTGTGTCTCTTGATCCGTTTGAATATTACGCATTATTTTATTATATGAACTTATGGTTGGTTGCTTCTCATCATATTTTTTGGATAAAAAGGCAGGCTGCAGTCTACCTTATATATATTCCAAAGTCAGACTAGAAGGTCTGAGGATTGTTTGAGTACAAGAGGATGCTAGTGAGATCACTGCATCAAAAACAGTACAACAGAAGAAAAAGATGAACCAGCCTAAGAAGTGGCTGATAGAGAATCTGCTCTACACAGAAGAAAAGCTTGCAAAGAACTGTCGTTCGTTCTAGTGCACCAAAGTCGGAGCATCTCTGCTATAGCAGCCCAGGAATCAGCATGCGGCATTGTTATTTTGTGAAAAATTCTAGCGTTGCGCACCTTCCAGAGCTGAGCAACACATGCAGCGATCAGCATGACCTAGTGATGACAGACCGCCTTCATTTTGAGCACAAAATCCTTCAAGGAATGTGATGCTATTGCTTGCTGAGGTATCTCTAGCTTCTGCCATAAAGAATGAGTGGGTGCACACCGTAGAGTAATGTGATCTATAGTTTCTTCTGTGGGGCAAAGATCACAGAAAGGATGCTCAACATTCTTCCACTGCTTTCAGAGCATGACAGTTTTGATGTTCAAGCACCCTTTGTGAGCAAGCCAAAAGAAAACTCGCCATCCCTTGGAATCGCCTTGTTCCAAACCATGTCCGTCGGTTCCCAGAGAACCCCTCTGAAAGTGAGCAGGTTGTAGAAATCTCTAACTGCTGCAGGCTTTGTCAGAAAAGATGTGAACTCGAGCAGTGGCGGAGCTACATTCAAAAGCATGGGCGGGCCAGTCTGAAGAGAGGCCCAACTTTTTTGATAATTATGTCCCAGATTTACCCTTAAGCCCAGCATGTTGTAGCAAAACTGGGCGGGCCATGGCCCTTTTTGCTACAACGTAGCTCCGCCAGTGAACTCGAGAGTCATATAGGCCTGCAGAAGGCGCATGGGTAGAAGCAAGAAGCTCACTCAATGCATCTAGCTCCCGTGCAGCAGTCCTTGAGAGGTTGGGGTGAAACTCCAAGTCCAACGGTCGGGGTACTGCGAGGCAGCCGAGCATTGTTTATCTTTAGCAAAGGAAAATAGGGTGGGGAAGAGTTGAGTGAAGCGACCATCATAGCACCATTTGTCCTGCCAGAAAGTAGTTAGTTTCCCATCTCCAATATGACAGAGAGATGTTTGTTGCACCATAGGGATATATTTTGGTAGGGCTCTCCAGATGGGCGTGTCCATTGCCCTTAGCTTATCAGGCGATCTTTTGCTCAGATATCTTCGCTGGAACCATTGATAGCAGGGGACTGATGATCCTTGCATAGCATGGCGTCATTGTGTGCTTCCAAATCTCTAGTCCCGAGACCACCCCACTGTTTGGGGGACACAGCCTGTTCCCAAGCTATCAAGCAATCAGCCCGCTGTTTGTCAGCTTTCTTCTGCCAAAGGAAGTTTCGCCTAAGCTTGTCTACTTTGGCCAGGCTAGTCTTGTTCCACTTGACACATGCCATGTAGTAATTTGGAATGGATGAAAGAACAACATCAATCATAGTGAGGCGCCCTCCCCAAGAAAGGTAAGTGGCCAGCCAACCCGCTAAGCGTCGGTCGATCTTTTGAATCAGTGGCATCAGAACAGAGTTGAAGATCTTGTGGACAGATAGGGGTAAGCCAAGGTACACGGTAGTGAACTAATAGGGCACCCCAGAATATTCGCTACCTCCTTTGCATCGTCTTCATTCATATGGATGGGCACAAAAGTACTCTTGTGATAATTAATTTGTAATCCAGAAAAGTCTGAGAAGGCTTGCAAGATATCCTTGATCCGTGCAGCTTGCGAGACCTCCCCTTTCAGAAGAATCCAAGTGTCATATGTGTATTGTAACACTGGGAAGAAATCCAGGCCACTTATAGGACTCTCCAGAACCCCATCAGCCGCTGCAGCGACACACAACCGTTGAAGTATATCTGCAACCATGAAGAGGTATGGGGATAGCGGGTCGCCCTGTCGAACACCACAGTTGAAGAGAATATCATTCCCGAGGCAGCCATTCATCATCACTTTGGCCTGGCCGGGGTGAAGAATAGAGGAGACCCAAGAGAACCAGCGATTACTGAAACCTCTCTGTTGCAAAAGGTTGGTAAGGCAGGTCCAATTTACGCTGTCGAAAGCTTTCTTGAAGTCAAGCTTAAGCACGATCATGGGGATCTTCCTCTTCTACGTGCATTGGACTAGCTCAGAGGCTAAAGCAAAGTTTTTCACTATGGCCCTTCCTCTGATGAAACCAGACTGCATGCAGTGAATCAACACAGATATGAACTGTTGTAACCTCATGGCAAGTACCTTGGTGAGCAGCTTGATGACACTATGCACCAGAGAGATGGGCCTATATAGTGATCTCCAATGGTGACTCCACCTTAGTAAGTAAGGTGATATATGCCCAATTGATGCCAGAGAGATCTGCTTTCCCCTGGAAGAAGTCGTCAAAGAAGGCCAAAATGTCTTTTTTTTAGAACAGAAGCGTGTTTCTTAAGAACTCATTAGTGCAGCCGTCTGGGCTGGGACTTTTGTTGTTCGGAGAAAGCTTGATAGCACGAAGGATCTCCTCCCAACTGAAGGGCTGATCGAGAGTGGAGAGATACACCTATCGACCTGAGAATAGATTGCAGCAAGGTTAATCGCCAGTGGGTTGTTCGGGCGGCTGTCGAAGATGCTCTGAAAAAACTCCGTGGCAATATTCAGCTTATCAGAAAATATTGAAATGTTCCACTTCATTTTGAACCAGCACACGAATCTTATTATTTCTAGCATGGCAGCTAGCTGCGAGGTGGAAAACCGCGAATTCTCATCCCCAAAAGTAGACCAGTTGAGCTTTGCTCTCCTTTGCCAGAATGCGGCCTGCCGTCTGATCAGCGGCTTGAGCTTTCCAGTGGCATGTAAACGGAGTACGAACTTCAGATCTATGAGCTTCAATCTCTCTTCTATTGCATTCAAAAAGTCAATAAGCAGTTTGTTGCTGGTGATAAGAAGTTGTAAGTTTCCCTTACTCTTAGCCCACTGTCTGACTTTTGCACAAAGTTGTCTGAACTTGAAATTCAGTCTAGATGTTGTTGATGAAATTTGACGGTGTCCGGCTTGCCAAGAGTCCAGCACAAGCTGGTTAACCTCAGGAATATGCAACCAATGATTCTCAAAACGGGAAAACTTGGTACGAGGTATAGTGGCTTCAAAAGAGATACATATAGGCACATGATCTGAAGTGACTGATGAGACAGAGGTAGTTGAAGTGTCCAAGAATGCCAAATTCCAGTCAGCGTTAATAAGCACACGGTCCAGCTTAACCAACGTCGGGTCCCTGCACTTATTATACTAGGTGAAGTGCCTGTTAGCAATGTCGACATCGATCAGCCCATGACTATTAATCCAGTCATTAAAGTCTTCCACTAAAGTCCAGTTGATATGATCATTGTTCTTCTCAAAAGCATAGCGGTACATATTAAAGTCCCCCACCACCATCCAAGCACCGGTAACCAAATCAGATATGCTGTCAATCGAGCTGAAGAAACTTGGCCTTATATTTCCATCACATGGGGCATAGACCATTGTCAGAGAGAAAGCAGTGTTATCAGAAGCTAACGAGAAAGCCACTATTACAGAGAAGTTGTCATGTGCCAGAACTGTCCCATTAACTGTCGAGTCCCAAGCCACAAGAATGCCACCACAAGTGCCCTACGCTGGTTGAAAGTACAAGTTGTGCAAAGATGCTGACATGAACTTCCTCATAACAAACCTGTCGACATCATTGATCTTGGTTTCCTGCAATCAGATTATGTTGGGTTTGCATGAGTTAATAGCATCCAGGACAAGGCAGTGCTTGTTATGATCACCCAAGCCACGGACATTCCAGTTGGCTATAATCATAAGAGTAGAGCAGCCTCCAAGAAGGCCAGAAGGCCAGAAGATGCAATGAAAAGGAGAGAGGAAACATACCATGCATCAATAAGATAACAGAAGCTCACAACTGGACACAAAACGAACCAGACAACACGACCACACTTGCAACCAGAAGGGTTGCGAACCCTAAAAGAGGACCAGAACAACGACAACAGAAGAAGGTTGCGACAGTTCCCAACAGGCCGGAAGCGACTACAACAATGCAACAGCTCCTGACTAAGAGGCATAAGGCCACCTAATGCAGACCTCGTCCTGCAAAACCTACTCATTGAGATCCAGGGAGTACTCCAGAGAGGTGGAAGCGGGAGCCGAAGAACGGGTTTCGGCCTCCCTCAGAATTCCTTTTGTATCACAGCAGCCAGCAAGCGCTTTGAACTTGTTCTTCCCCAGCGGCCTCGACGTTCCTTTGAGCGGAAGCTGGATCAACGCCGACACATCGTGCAGCTTCTTAGCGCGCTTGGAGGATGTGGAGCGCCCGGACGAGCAGCCAGAGGATGAGCCGGACGAGGAAGAGATAGCCATCCACGCCTTGCGCTTGGCAACAAGCTCGACGAAGTCCACCCTGGGTTCACCAATCAGGTTGAGAAGTCGGGGGCTATGCCGCAACAGCACCGGAGTCAGAGTCTCCTTCCCGGCGGCGGCGGCTGGCTGCTCGTCCGCCTGCCCGGGCATGCCATCCAACGTAACCAGAGCAGATGGCGGCGGAACCTGCTTCTGCCCTTCTTCAACTTGGGGCTGCTCCAGATCATCCTCGCCCGCCGGCGCCTCCGGCGAGCTCACAAGGATGGGGTGCTCCAAGGAGTTCTCCGCTCCAGACATCACCAGCGACGGCGCTGGGAACAGAGGCAGCAGCTCCGGGCGATCCTTCCGCTGCGAAGCCTTGGGCTCCGCCGGCGGAGTGCGACACCCACAGGCATAGTGCGCGATGGCTGTCGGTAGTGAGTAGCAGTAAGCATGGAAAAGGGGGTGGCGGCAAAGGGGGAGACGGCGGATTCCGCGTGTGGCAAAGTAGAGACGGCAGCAACAAACTCAGGTGATGGGGGAAGCCGTTGGAAATATGCCCTAGAGGCAATAATAAAGTTGTTATTATTATATTCCATTATTCATGATAAATGTTTATTATTCATGCTAGAATGGTATTGACCAAAAACTTAAATACATGTGTTATAAACAAATATCGTGTCCCTAGTGAGCCTCTACTAGACTAGCTCATTGATCAAAAGATGGTTAAGGTTTCCTAACCATAGACATGTGTTGTCACTTGATAACATGATCACATCATTAGGAGAATGATGTGATAGACAAGATGTTGGGGAACGTAGCAGAAATTCAAAATTTTCCTACGTGTCACCAAGATCTATCTATGGAGAAACCAGCAATGAGGGGAAGGAGAGTGCATCTACATACCCTTGTAGATCGCTAAGCGGAAGCGTTCAAGTGAACGGGGTTGATGGAGTCGTACTCGCCGTGATCCAAATCACCGATGATCCTAGTGCCGAACGGATGGCACCTCCGTGTTCAACACACGTACAGCCCGGGGACGTCTCCCATGCCTTGATCCAGCAAGGAGAGAGGGAGAGGTTGAGGAAGACTCCGTCCAGCAGCAGCACAACAGCGTGGTGGTGGTGGAGGAGCGTGGAACTATAGCAGGGCTTTGCCAAGCACTACGAGAGACGAGGAGAAGAGAGGCAGGGCTGCACCAACAGGGAGAGATCAAATCGCGTGTGTTGGGCAGCCCCTAGGCCTCATATATATAGGGGAAGGGGAGGAGGGTGCGCCCTCTCTAGGGTTCCCACCCCTAGAGGGGCGGCAGCCCTAGATGGGTTTTGGGTGGCGGCCAAGAGGGGGAGGAGAGGGAGGCGCAGGGAGCATGGGCCTTAGGGCCCATCTGCCCTTAGGGTTTGCCCCCTCTCCTCTTCCCTTGCACCTTGGGCCTTGTGGGAGGGCGCACCAGCCCACCTGGGGCTGGTCCCCTTCCACACTTGGCCCATGCTGCCCTCCGGGGCTTGTGGCCCCACTTGGTGGACCCCCGGACACCTCCGGTGGTCCCGGTACACTACCGGTGATGCCCAGAACACTTCCGGTGGCCAAAACCATACTTCCTATATATAAATCTTTACCTCCGGACCATTCCGGAACTCCTCGTGACGTCCGGGATCTCATCCGGGACTCCGAAAAACATTCGGTAACCACATACGAACTTCCTTTATAACCCTAGCGTCATCGAACCTTAAGTGTGTAGACCCTACGGGTTCGGGAACCATGCAGACATGACCGAGACGTTCTCCGGTCAATAACCAACAGCGGGATCTGGATACCCATGTTGGTTCCCACATGTTCCACGATGATCTCATCGGATGAACCACGATGTCGAGGATTTGATCAATCCCGTATACAATTCCCTTTGTCTAGCGGTATTGTACTTGCCCGAGATTCGATCGTTGGTATCCCGATACCTTGTTCAATCTCGTTACCGGCAAGTCTCTTTACTCGTTCCGTAACACATCATCCCATAATCAACTCCTTGATCACATTGTGCACATTATGATGATGTCCTACCGAGTGGGCCCAGAGATACCTCTCCGTCACACGGAGTGACAAATCCCAGTCTCGATTCGTGCTAACCCAACAGACACTTTCGGAGATACCTGTAGTGTACCTTTATAGCCACCCAGTTACGTTGTGACGTTTGGCACACCCAAAGTATTCCTACGGTATCCGGGAGTTGCACAATCTCATGGTTTAAGGAAATGATACTTGGCATTAGAAAAGCTTTAGCATATGAACTACACGATCTTTGTGCTAGGCTTAGGATTGGGTCTTGTCCATCACATCATTCTCCTAATGATGTGATCCCGTTATCAACGACATCCAATGTCCATGGTCAGTAAACCGTAACCATCTATTGATCAATGAGCTAGTCAACTAGAGGCTTACTAGGGACATGGAGTTGTCTATGTATCCACACATGTATCTGAGTTTCCTATCAATACAATTCTAGCATGGATAATAAACGATTATCATGAACAAGGAAATATAATAATAACCTATTTATTATTGCCTCTAGGGCATATTTCCAACAGTCTCCCACTTGCACTAGAGTCAATAATCTAGTTCACATCGCCATGTGATTAACATTCACAGGTCACATCGCCATGTGACCAACATCCAAAGAGTTTACTAGAGTTCATAATCTATTTCACATCACTATGTGATTAACACTCAATGAGTTCTGGGTTTGATCATGTTGCTTGTGAGAGAGGTTTTAGTCAACGGGTCTGCAACATTCAGATCCGTATGTACTTCGCAAATCTCTACGCTATATTTGGAGCCATTTCAAATAACTGTTCTACTTGGAGCTATTCTAAATTGTTGCTCCATTATACGTATCTGGTATCTCTACTCAGAGCTATCCGGATAGGTGGTAAGCTTGCATCGACGTAACTCTTTACGTCGAACTCTTTATCACCTCCATGATCGAGAAACATATCCTTATTCCTCTAAGGATAATTTTGACCGCTATCTGGTGATCTACTCCTAGATCACCTTTGTACCCTCTTGCCAGACATGTGGCAAGGCACACATCAGGTGCGGTACTCAGCATGGCATCCCGTATAGAGCCTATGACAAAAGCATAGGGGACGACCTTCGTCCTTCCTCTTTCTCCTGCCGTGGTCGAGCTTTAACTTTTAACTTCATACCTTAGGACTCAGGCAAGAACTCCTTCTTTGACTGATCCATCTTGAACACCTTCAAGATCATGTCAAGGTATGTGCTCATTTGAAAGTACCATTAAGCAGCTTTGATCTATCCTTCTAGATCTTGATGCTTAATGTTCAAGTAGCTTAATCCAGGTTTTCCATTGAAAAACACCTTTCAAATAACCCTATATGCTTTCCAGAAATTCTACATCATTTCTGATCTACAATATGTCATCCACATATACTTATCAGAAATTCTATAGTGCTCCCACTCACTTCTTTGGAAATACAAGTTTCTCATAAACTTTGTATAAACCCAAAATCTTTGATCATCTCATCAAAGTGTACATTCCAACTCCGAGATGCTTACTCCAGTCCTTAGAAGGATTGCTGGAGCTTTGCATACTTGTTAGCATCTTTCAGGATCGACAAAATCTTCTGGTTTATCACATACAACCTTTCCTTAAGAACAAGGAAACAATATTTTGACATCCCATCTGCAAGATTTCATAAATAATGCAGTGCCTGCTAATTCCAACAGACTCTTAGCATCGCTACGAGTGAGAAAGTCTCATCGTAGTCAACTCCTTGAACTTGTCGGGAAACACCTTAACGACAAGTCGAGCTTTCTCAATGGTGACACTTACCATCATTGTCTGTCTTCCTTTTAAAATCCATATGTACCCAACAGCCTTATGACCATCAAGTAGTTCTTCCAAAGTCTACACTTTGTTTTCATACATGGATCCTCTCTCGGATTTTATGGCCTCGAGCCATTTTTCGGAATCCGGGCCCACCATCGCTTCTCCATAGCTCATAGGTTCATCGTTGTCCAACAACGTGACCTTTTAAGACAGGGTTACCACTTAGAAGTTGTACACACCCTTGTCAACCTATGAGGTTTGATAGTAACTTGATCTGAAGCTCCATGATCATCATCATTAGCTTTCTCTTCAACTGAGGCAGGGGCCACAGAAACACCTTTCCTGTGCTTGCGCTACTCTCTGCCTGAAGTGAAGGTTCAACAACCTTATCAAGTTCTATCTTCCTCCCACTCAATTCTTTCGAGAGAAACTTTTCCTCGAGAAAGGACACGATTCTAGAAACAATCCCTATTGCTTTCAGATCTGAATTAGGAGGTATACCCAACTGTTTTGGGTGTCCTATGAAGATGCAGTTTATCCGCTTTGGGTTCGAGCTTATTAACCTGAAACTTTTTCACATAAGCGTCGCAGCCCCAAACTTTTAAGAAACGACAACTCAGGTTTCTCCAAACCATAGTTCAAACGGTTTCGTCTCAACGGAATTACATGGTGCCCTATTAAAGTGAGTGCGGTTGTCTCTAATGCCTAACCCATGAACGATAGTGGTAATTCGATAAGAGACATCATGGTACGCACCATATCCAATAGGGTGCAACTATGATGTTCGGACACACCATCACACTATGGTGTTCCAGGCGGTATTAGTTGTGAAACAATTTCCACAGTGCCAAACTCGTAACTCAGATATTCATTTCTATGATCATATCATAGACATTTTATCCTCTTATCACGAAGATCTTCAACTTCATTATGAAATTACTTGAACCATTCAATAATTCAGACTTGTGTTTCATCAAGTAAATATACTCAGTATCTACTCAAATCATTTGTGAAGTAAGAGCATAACGATATCCACTGCGTGCCTCAGCACTCATTGGACTGCACACATCAAATGTGTTACTTCCAACAAGTTGCTTTCTTGTTCCATTTTACTGAAACCGAAGCTTTCAGTCATCTTGCCCATGTGGTATGATTTGCATATCTCAAGTGATTCAAAATCAAGTGAGTCCAAACGGTCCATCTGCATGGAGTTTCTTCATGCGTATATACCAATAGACATGGTTCACATTACTCAATCCCTTTTTCAAAAAAATGAGTGAGTCCAAAGATCCATCAACATGGAGCTTCTTCATGCGTTTTATACCAATATGACTTACATGGCAGTGCCACAAGTAGGTGGTACTATCATTACTATCTTATATCTTTTGGCATGAACATGTGTATCACTATGATCGAGATTCAATAAACCATTCATTTTAGGTGCAAGACCATTGAAGGTATTATTCAAATAAATAGAGTAACCATTATTCTCCTTAAATGAATAACCGTATTGCGATAGACATAATCCAATCATGTCTATGCTCAACGCAGACACCAAATAACAATTATTTAGGTTTAACACCAATCTCGATGGTAGAGGGAGCGTGCGATGCTTGATCACATCAACCTTGGAAACACTTCCAACACATCTCGTCAGCTCACCTTTAGCTAGTCTCCGTTTATTCCGTAGCTTTTATTTCGAGTTACTAACACTTAGCAACCGAACCGGTATCTAATACCCTGATGCTACTAGGAGTACTAGTAAAGTACACATTCACATAATGTATATCCAATATACTTCTATCGACAGCCTTCTCATCTACCAAGTATCTAGGGTAATTCTGCTCCAGTGGTTGTTCCCCTTATTACAGAAGCACTCAGTCTCGGGTTTGGGTTCAACCTTGGGTTTCTCCACTAGAGCAGCAGCTGATTTGCTGTTTCATGAAGTATCCCTTCTTGCCCTTGCCCTTCTTGAAACTAGTGGTTTCACTAACCATCAACAATTGATGCTTCTTCTTGATTTCTACTTTCGCGGTGTCAAACATCGCGAATATTTCAAGGATCATCATATCTATCCCTGATAGTTCATCACAAAGCTCTAGCAGCTTGGTGGCAATGACTTTGGGAAACATCACTATCTTATCTGGAAGATCAACTCCCACTCGATTCAAGTGATTGTTGTACTCAGACAATTTGAGCACAAGCTCAACGATTGAGCTTTTCTCCCTTAGTTTGTAGGCCAAGAAAATCGTCGGAGGTCTTATACCTCTTGACGTGGGCATGAGCCTGAAATCCCAATTTCAGCCCTCGAAACATCTCATATGTTCCGCGACATTTCAAAATTTCTTCAGTGCCTCAATTCTAAACCATTTAACATTACCGAACTATCACGTAGTTATCTAAACGTGTATGTCCGATGTTCGCAACATCCACAAACGACATTTGGGGTTCAGCACACTGAGCGGTGCATTAAGGACATAAGCCTTCTACTGTCCGCATAATTGCTACTGTCAACTTTCAACTATATTTTCTCCAGGAACGTATCTAACTAGTAGAACTAAAGCGCGAGCTTACGGCATAATTTGCAAAGATCTTTTGACTATGTTCAGGACAATTAAGTTCATCTTATGAACTCCCACTCAGATAGACATCCCTCTAGTCATCTAAGTGATTACATGATCCGAGTCAACTAGGCCGTGTCCGATCATCACGTGAGATGGACTAGTCATCATCGGTGAACATCTTCATGTTGATCGTATCTACCATACGACTCATGCTCGACCTTTCGGTCTCTTGTGTTCCGAGGCCATGTCTGTACATGCTAGGCTCGTCAAGTCAACCTAAGTGTTTCGCGTGTGTAAATCTGTCTTACACCCGTTGTATGTGAAAGTAAGAATCTATCACACCCGATCATCACGTGGTGCTTCGAAACGACGAACTTTCGCAACGGTGCACAGTTAGGGGGAACACTTTCTTGAAATTTTAATGAGGGATCATCTTATTTACTACCGTCGTTCTAAGCAAATAAGATGTATAAACATGATAAACATCACATGCAATCAAATAGTGACATGATATGGCCATCATCACTTTGCTCCTTTCGATCTCCATCTTCGGGGCTCCATGATCATCATCGTCACCGGCATGACACCATGATCTCCATCATCATGATCTCCATCATCGTGTCTTCGTGAAGTTGTCTCGCCAATTATTACTTCTACTACTATGGCTAACGGTTAGCAATAAAGTAAAGTAATTACATGACGTTTATGTTGACACGCAGGTCATAAATAAATTAAGACAACTCCTATGGCTCCTACCGGTTGTCATATTCATCGACATGCAAGTCGTGATTCCTATTACAAGAACATGATCAATCTCATACATCACATATATCATTCATCACATCCTTTTGGCCATATCACATCACATGGCATACCCTGCAAAAACAAGTCAGACGTCCTCTAATTGTTGTTTGCATGTTTTACGTGGCTGCTATGGGTTTCTAGCAAGAACGTTTCTTACCTACGCAAAACCACAACGTGATATCCAATTGCTATTTACCCTTCATAAGGACCCTTTTCATCGAATCCGTTCCGACTAAAGTGGGAGAGACTGGCACCCGCTAGCCACCTTATGCAACTAGTGCATGTCAGTCGGTGGAACCGGTCTCACGTAAGCATACGTGTAAGGTTGGTCCGGGCCGCTTCATCCCACAATGCCGTCGAAACAAGATTGGACTAGTAACGGTAAGCATATTGAACAAAATCAATGCCCACAACTACTTTGTGTTCTACTCGTGCATAGAATCTACGCAATAGACCTAGCTCTGATACCACTGTTGGGGAACGTAGCAGAAATTCAAAATTTTCCTACGTGTCACCAAGATCTATCTATGGAGAAACCAGCAACGAGGGGAAGGAGAGTGCATCTACATACCCTTGTAGATCGCTAAGAGGAAGCGTTCAAGTGAACAGGGTTGATGGAGTCGTACTCGCCGTGATCCAAATCACCGATGATCCTAGTGCCGAACGGACGGCACCTCCATGTTCAACACACGTACAGCCCGGGGACGTCTCCCATGCCTTGATCCAGCAAGGAGAGAGGGAGAGGTTGAGGAAGACTCCGTCCAGCAGCAGCACAACGGCGTGGTGGTGGTGGAGGAGCGTGGAACTATAGCATGGCTTTGCCAAGCACTACGAGAGACGAGGAGAAGAGAGGCAGGGCTGCACCAACAGGGAGAGATCAAATCGCGTGTGTTGGGCAGCCCCTAGGCCTCATATATATAGGGGAAGGGGAGGAGGGTGCGCCCCCTCTAGGGTTCCCACCCCTAGAGGGGCGGCAGCCCTAGATGGGTTTTGGGTGGCGGCCAAGAGGGGGAGGAGAGGGAGGCGCAGGGAGCATGGGCCTTAGGGCCCATCTGCCCTTAGGGTTTGCCCCCTCTCCTCTTCCCTTGCGCCTTGGGCCTTGTGGGAGGGCGCACCAGCCCACCTGGGGCTGGTCCCCTTCCACACTTGGCCCATGCTGCCCTCCGGGGCTTGTGGCCCCACTTGGTGGACCCCCGGACACCTCCGGTGGTCCCGGTACACTACCGGTGATGCCGAGAACACTTCCGGTGGCCAAAACCATACTTCCTATATATAAATCTTTACCTCCGGACCATTCCGGAACTCCTCGTGACGTCCGGGATCTCATCCGGGACTCCGAACAACATTCGGTAACCACATATGAACTTCCTTTATAACCCTAGCGTCATCGAACCTTAAGTGTGTAGACCCTACGGGTTCGAGAACCATGCAGACATGACCGAGACGTTCTCCGGTCAATAACCAACAGCGGGATCTAGATACCCATGTTGGTTCCCACATGTTCCACGATGATCTCATCGGATGAACCACGATGTCGAGGATTTGATCAATCCCGTATACAATTCCCTTTGTCTAGCGGTATTGTACTTGCCCGAGATTCGATCGTTGGTATCCCGATACCTTGTTCAATCTCGTTACCGGCAAGTCTCTTTACTCGTTCCGTAACACATCATCCCGTAATCAACTCCTTGATCACATTGTGCACATTATGATGATGTCCTACCGAGTGGGCCCAGAGATACCTCTCCGTCACACGGAGTGACAAATCCCAGTCTCGATTTGTGCCAACCCAACAGACACTTTCGGAGATACCTGTAGTGTACCTTTATAGCCACCCAGTTGCGTTGTGACGTTTGGCACACCCAAAGTATTCCTACGGTATCCGGGAGTTGCACAATCTCATGGTCTAAGGAAATGATACTTGACATTAGAAAAGCTTTAGCATATGAACTACACGATCTTTGTGCTAGGCTTAGGATTGGGTCTTGTCCATCACATCATTCTCCTAATGATGTGATCCCGTTATCAACGACATCCAATGTCCATGGTCAGGAAACCGTAACCATCTATTGATCAATGAGCTAGTCAACTAGAGGCTTACTAGGGACATGGAGTTGTCTATTTATCCACACATGTATTTGAGTTTCCTATCAATACAATTCTAGCATGTATAATAAACGATTATCATGAACAAGGAAATATAATAATAACCTATTTATTATTGCCTCTAGGGCATATTTCCAACACAAGACACATCCGTTAGCATAGCATATAATCGTTTAGTCTATTGCTACTGCTATTTTAATGTCAAATACATATTCATTCGACCATGAGATCATGCAACTCCCGGATACCGGAGGAATACCTTTTGTGCTATCAAACATCACAACGTAACTGAATGATCATAAAGATGCTCTACATGTATCTCCGAAGGTGTCTGTTGGGTTGGCATGGATCGATATTGAGATTTGTCACTCCGTGTAAAGGAAAGATATCTCTGGACCTTGTCTGTAATACAACATCACAAGAATCTTGCATGCAAAGTGACTAAGGAGTTAGTTACGAGATGAAATAAATCTAAAAGAGTTAATTGCACAACAACAGTGAACACTATGTTCAGCACAATTAGGAGTGCAACCATGACGGCATATAGATACAAGATTACATCTTTATTCCTCGACCGAACAACTTTCATCAAATTTAAGATGGGATAGCAACAACCTTTAACACCCATTGTCAAATTCAAACGAAGTGTGATAATGCTTGAAGGTTAGTCTAGGAATTAGCGCCATTCCAGAAATCAGAAATCAACATAAAGCATATATCCTATTGAGAATTTCTTGCATATCCTGAATGCTGAAGACATTTATGTCAGCAAGATTCCTCCTGATCAAATATATAGGAAGATCGTAGACAAAAATCTCTAATCAAAACAACAAAACATCCGAGGTTACCGTATAACGGAAGCAGGGGACATGATTCTGCACACTGCCTATATGAGGTTACATAATGATCACTGGTATCCTCTAAAGCTTTTGGTAATCTCGAATGAACCCCTAGTAAGAGGTTATTTCATTGCAAGGAACAACGGAAGATGAATGAAAAGGGAGGAAAGCTAGATTCCAATGGAGTTGCAAATCAAGAAAGAATACAACAGGGCAAATAATCTGTATTTAGATAGCAAGCACGGGCAGCAAAATTAGCAAGAATTCGATGGCAGTACAAGAGTAAATACCGGAACCAACATATTAAAAATATGAGTGCATAGACACTGAGGACTGCCTAGACAGACAAGATAAGATGGTGATTTTAGAGGTTGGCAGCCTGATGGGCGTTGCACAGATATTACAAGTAGTGCGATAGTCCTACTCCTAGATAGATAGACGGTAAAGCAACAAGGCCCTGCGACGAGTTCAGGCTGAGCAGAGATCAGGCGGAGGATAGGAGCCATACATCTCAAAGTATGCCTGCGTGTACGCGCTATCGTTGGGCAAGTTTGACAAATTTGACCTATAAACAAAATCAAATCACAGAATGAACTATCCGTGAAACTATTTCACGCGGCTGACCTTTTTGTGTGACGCCCGACATGAAGGCGCCACACTACACTGTGCAACGCCTCATAGATAGGCGCCACACGGCCAGCGTCGTATCCGTGTAATCCAAAAATTACTAAATCAGTGTGCAGCGCTTGAGAGCTAGGCGCCACACTATACAATGTAGCGCCTAGCTCCTAGTCGTTGCACTAGTGCAGCGCCTGAGAGTTAGGCGCCACGGGTCAGCTGCGTGAAATAGTTTAACAGATAGTTCATTCTGTGATTTGATTTCGTCTATAGGTCAAATTTGTCAAATTTGCCTATCGTTTGCTCGTGTGATCCTTTCCTCGTGGTCGTCGGGGACCTCAACGTAGCCCTTGTCATCCAGCTCCTTCTGGAGCCTCTACTGGAAATCAACAAGTTCATCATGCAACTCGTCAGTGGTCGTTGTCGTGGTTCTAAGTCTGACAGTAAGAATGGGGGGTAAGTATGGAGAGGCAAGATCCTAGCTATGGAGTAGTTGTATGCGCAAGGAGTTTTACGAGTTCGGACCCTTCTCTGAGGAAGTAACAGCCCTACGTCTCGGAGCCCGGAGGCAGTCGACTGGATTATGTGTATGTGTGTTACAAAGTTGCGAACCCTTGTCCTAGTGGAGGGGGTGGCTTATATAGAGTTCGCCAGGACCCCAGCCAGCCCACGTTACAAGGAATTTAATGTACATAAAGAGAGGGGGTTACTGGTAACGCCTGTAATAAAGGACCATGAAGGCCATAAAAGCTACTTATGAGATGACCGTTTGTAGGCAGTGCCTTTAGGTCTTCTTATAGTCGAGTGGCTGTCTTCATGGTCGACTGCTTGTGCTTCTGGTCGAGTGCGCTCGTGTCCGTCGACTGGGCTGACCAGGTCGACTGAAACGTTGATACTTCTTAGAATGTCTTTCATTGTAGGAGCCATGTCCTTGATTGGGTACCTCGGGTATGATGAGTTACCCTACCCTAGGTACGTATCCTCGTCATTAGCCCCCGAATGGGTCAGGGGTTAAGTGAGAATGGGGCCGAGCCTATGCTTCTGACTCAACCTCCACGCTTCGGTTGCATCTGTCTTTGGATAAATGGAAGTTACGGTGGGAACCCATTCTTCAGTTGCCTTGATCCATTCAGATGTCTGTCGAGTGGTTTCATATTACCGTCGAGTGTGTTTACGTGACGAGTCTCTTGGGAGACTTAAGGAAACGGATCTTTTTGTCTGACAAACCGTCCTGTCGATCGCGGATCTTGCGGGATTTGAAAATTGAGAAGCGCACCGGACGGAGAAAATCACGCGAATCGGCTGGATAAGGCAAGAGCGCCTCGATCTCCGCGCCACCTTTTTCGCCACGTACTGCGTGCGCGCCTGTTGCGGGATTTGACTGGGGGGCGTAGGCCCACTGATCAGCCACTCGGGTGTGGCCTTATATAAGGTAATGATTCCGATTTTTCACTGTGCGCCCTTGTTTTTCTTCTCCCTTCCTCCGTAAGCCTCCGCCTCGCTCTCCGCCGCAATCTCGACACCGCCGCTCGGCCAAGACCTCGTTCGAGACGATGGGGAAGGACAAGACGGCGGCGGCGGAATGCGCGAAGAAGGCCGCGACACAGGGTAAGGGGAAGAAATCCGGCCGAGGCGGGTCGTCCTTGCGGGCCGCTCTGCCGTCCGGCTGGTTACAGGGGGATTGGATGCCCTCCATCCTTACTCAAGCGGATATCGACGACATGGTGGAGGGGGGACTCATTCCCCACAAGGCTGCTCGCCTTCCTGGGAAGGAGACGGAGCCGAAACCTCGTGCGGGTGAGCGCATCCTGATAGCCACCCATGTCGACCGGGGGTTTTCCCTGCCCCCGAGTCCTTTTTTTAGGGCCTTTCTGAACTTCTTCGGAGCGCAGCTCCACCATTTCACGCCCAACTCCATAGTCTATCTTGCTGCGTTCGTGTCTCTGTGTGAGTGTTTCTTAGGCTGTCGACCTCACTGGGGCCTCTTCAAGCATATCTTCACTTGCCGATCCCAGTCGGTTAAAAGGCTTAACCCGGACGGGGAAAGGACGCAGGTGATCCAGATGTGCGGGGGCCTCGGGATCCAGACAAGGGGTAAGAGTTGTTTTCCTCCCATGACACTTCCCGATTCCGTGCGCGGGTGGCAGTCGACTTGGTTCTACTGCAAGGACCAGCCGACCCCTGGCCACTCGACCGGCCTTCCTCCTTTTACCTTGGACCGAGTGCAGAAACCCGCTTCTTTGAAAATGGTTCCAGAGGAGAAGGCTCAGGTGAAGGTATTAGTCAGTCGAGTGGTTGAGTTGGTTCGGGAAGGCGTGACCGGCATGGACTTGCTCGAAGTCTTCCTCCAGCGACGAATCCAACCTCTCCAGGCTCGGGATCACTCGATGTGGTTGTATTCCGGGCCCGACGACTCCACTCGGATCCACCCGGAGGCGGTCGAGGCTTCTGTACTGGAGAGCTGGCTGACCAGCATGACCGGGAATAAGGACAACCCCAGGGGTTCTAGGAGGATTGCTCCGCTTGATGGGATGATGGAGACAGACAAGGTACGTTTTACTTCTTCCGACTGAAATTTTCACTCCGTCTAGTAACTGGCTTGCGATAAGTCGACTGATCCTTGCTCTGCCCGTTGTCTTGCAGGAGATCAACGACATGTATTCGATGCCGAATGGGAACCAGGAGCAAGTATCTGAAGGAGGAGGGAGTGGAGGCGAAGGAAGTGAGAACGAAGTTGAAGTCGAGGAGTGGGAATCTGATGATGACGTAGAGGGGGAGGCCAGCGACGACTCGGGTGATGAAGATGAAGAGGTGGAGGTCGACCTTCCTCGACGCGAGAGACGCTCCAAGAACGCTCAGGATCCCGCCGCGGAGCGCGGTCAGTCGAGTGCTCCGGTGGGCCAGTCATCCAAGCGCCCTCGGACCGCGTCGCCGGCCCCAACTGAGAAGGCACCCAAGCAGCCCAGAGCCATCCCGACCAAGCCACCTAAGGCCTTGCCCAAGATCAGGGTCGCCGTCCCTGTCATCTCTGGGTAAGTGGATGTTTTTATCTTTCTTGAGTCGACTAGAACGGATTCTTAGTCGATTCACTTTCAAATTATTTGCTTGGAATCGTGCAGCGCCGCTACTTCCGAGACTTCCATCCAGAATGTCGATGAGACCATGGAGGACGCCGTCACTTCCAACTTAGGTATAATCTTTGACACGATCCGAATGTTTAACTGCTGAGTCGATTGGATATTCATTTCTGAACTTTTGTAGCTCCGACCAACATTATTGACCTTCCGGAAGATGAGGAGGAGGCGGAAGTGCCACTCAGGCCTTTTGGGAGGAGAGGCCGGAGGGCCCCGGTCGACAAGGCTCCTCAGACCGCGTCGACTGCTGAGGCGGTGGTCCAAGGGGGTGACAACACCGCCCGGACTACTGTGACTTTTGCTGAACCACTGACGACTGCCCGGCCTTCGTCGTCGACTGCTCCCCCACTGGTCGACCCGCCCTCGTTCTTCGCCGCCTACCAGACCCCGGAGGATCAAGTGAGTGCTGCTAAGGAGGCTATACGTCAGGCGGGGCTCGTGATGGAGCAGACCAAAGCGGCTCGGGATGCCAGTCAAGCGGCCTATGACATCGGCTCGGCATTGCAGCAGAACGTCCAGGTTAGTTGGTCTTCACTTGCGTTGTACACCCACTGGGTGCTGTTGATCTGAAATTTTTCATTGGTGGGGGCACGCTGAGTGCACCCACTGGGTGTAGTCCCCAAGGCCACGGTCGACTGCTGGCAGTCGACTGCGGTCTTTATGCTTTCAAACTTCCACACTCGACTGATCGGATTGGGTCGAGTGGAAATCAAGGAAAACCGGTGGGGGCACGCTGAGTGCACCCACTGGGTGTAGTCCCCGAGGCTACTGTCGAATGTTTTGATTCGGCTGTAGTCTTAGAAGTGTTGTGCTCTTTCTTTCAGTCACTCGGGAGTAACTTGTCTTTGATACCCTTTGTCGATTGACTCTTTGCAGAAGTCTTGTGAGTTTGTTGCTCAGCTCGCTGATCTGAAGGATAAGCAGATCCAGCTTAATCTTGATTTACAGTTTGCTCAGGAAAACGTGCAGAAGGCGAAGGACGAAGCAAAAGGTATGGCTGGTGAGGACTCGACGGCTGTCTCTGTTCTCCTGCCTGCTCTCAACTCTGTGCTCATTGTTGCTTTGTAGACGAACTGGAGAAGGCCCTGAAGAAGAAAGATCTTGACCTTGCGGAGGCACAAAAGGCGGCTGCGGAGAAGTTGAAGCTCGCTGAAGAGAAACTTGCTTCAGTCAGCCATCTTGAGAACAAGAACGCTAAGCTGAAGTCTGCTCTTGACACGGCCAATAAGGAAGCGAGTCGACTGAAGACTGACAAGAGTACTTTGAACGACAAGTTCGGCCAGCTGGCGGGGAAGCACAAGGACTTGGAGGATTATCTTGGGGGTCTTGCCAAGAAGCTATACCTCATGCTTGAAGGTAACCCCCTTTGTGCGATTAATCTTGTTGTTGTCGACTCACCATTTGGTTACAGTTTTGCTCTGTCGAAACTTCTTTCAGAATTCTGCCGGAATTTTGAGGAAGAGACCAGTCGAGTGGAGACCAGCCTGGACCCTATCAATTCTCCTGTGAAGGATGAAGTGGCCATGAATGTCCTCCGGTTGGGATCCCGTATCGCTGGTGTGGTGGACTACCTGGCTCGACTGAAAGCTGCAGTGTCGCGGATCGACTCCGCACTCTGGCCCAAGGAGACGCTTCAGAACGACCTTGAATCCTTGGTCACTCGACTAAGTGAGGTTCCAGGCCGAGTGCAAGAATGGAAAAAGTCTTCTGCCAGGTGTGGTGCCGATGTTGCTCTGTCGCTGGTTCGTGTCCACTGCAAGGAGGCTCGAGAAGAGAAGCTGGCCGCCCTCCAAGTTGCCAATACGAGGAAGCATAACTTTCAGGACTTCATGGAGACCTTCATCGCTGCTGCCACTCGGATCTCTGATGGGATTGACTTGGACGAATTTGTTGCACCATCCAGTCCTCCACTGGAGGAGTAAAAAACTGTTGTTCCTTGCCTTAAATTTGCCTCGGAATGCCGAGTGGTTTATGTAACCGATAAACTCCGTCGAGCTTATAGCTCGAGTACTTTTATTTGCGATCTAGGATCTTTTGATTTTATCCGAACATGGCTCGACGTTGAATGTCTTCGTGACTTGATCCGCCGATCTACTATTCGTTGTTCCCTCAGAGGCTGCTATTCGTTGTTCCCTCAGAGGCTGCCTGGTTTGCACGATGCTTATCGCCGCGATGGTGTCTGTCAACATGACTTAGGCGAGCACTGGGCTGCAGCTAAGTCCCCGAGCGGGAGGTTTGCTCTCCACTCAGTAGGATTCCAATTACTTAGTCGAGTGCTTGGACTGCAGCTAAGCCCCCGAGTGGGAGGTTCGCTCTCCACTCGGTAGGATTTCAATTACTTAGGCGAGTACTTGGACTGCAGCTAAGCCCCTGAGTGGGAGGTTTGCTCTCCACTCGGTAGGATTTCAATTACTTAGGCGAGTACTTGGACTGCAGCTAAGCCCCCGAGTGGGAGGTTTGCTCACCACTCGGTAGGATTTCAATTACTTAGGCGAGTGCTTGGACTGCAGCTAAGCCTCCGAGTGGGAGGTTTGCTCTCCACTCGTTAGGATTTCAATTACTTAGGCGAGTGCTTGGACTGCAGCTAAGCCCCCGAGTGGGAGGTTTGCTCTCCACTCGGTAGGATTTCAATTACTTAGGCGAGTACTTGGACTGCAGCTAGGCCCCCGAGTGGGAGGTTTGCTCTCCACTCGGTAGGATTTCAATTACTTAGGCGAGTACTTGGACTGCAGCTAAGCCCCCGAGTGGGAGGTTTGCTCTCCACTCGGTAGGATTTCAATTACTTAGGCGAGTACTTGGACTGCAGCTAAGCCCCCGAGTGGGAGGTTTGCTCTCCACTCGGTAGGATTTCAATTACTTAGGCGAGTGCTTGGACTGCAGCTAAGCCCCCGAGTGGGAGGTTTGCTCTCCACTCGGTAGGATTTCAATTACTTAGGCGAGTCCTTGGACTGCAACTAAGCCCCCGAGTGGGAGGTTTGCTCTCCACTCGGTAGGATTTCAATTACTTAGGCGAGTCCTTGGACTGCAGCTAAGCCCCCGAGTGGGAGGTTTGCTCTCCACTCGGTAGGATTTCAATTACTTAGGCGAGTCCTTGGACTGCAGCTAAGCCCCCGAGTGGGAGGTTTGCTCTCCACTCGGTAGGATTTCAATTACTTAGGCGAGTGCTTGGACTGCAGCTAAGCCCTCGAGTGGGAGGTTTGCTCTCCACTCGGTAGGATTTCAATTACTTAGGCGAGTACTTGGACTGCAGCTAAGCCCCCGAGTGGGAGGTTCGCTCTCCACTCGGTAGGATTTCAATTACTTAGGCGAGTCCTTGGACTGCAGCTAAGCCCCCGAGTGGGAGGTTTGCTCTCCACTCGGTAGGATTTTTTCAAACTTAGGCGAGTACTTGGACTGTAGCTAAGCCCCCGAGTGGGAGGTTTGCTCTCCACTCGGTAGGATTTCAATTACTTAGGCGAGTCCTTGGACTGCAGCTAAGCCCCCGAGTGGGAGGTTTGCTCTCCACTCGGTAGGATTTCAATTACTTAGGCGAGTCCTTGGACTGCAGCTAAGCCCCCGAGTGGGAGGCTGGCTCTCCACTCGGTAGGATTTTTTCAAACTTAGGCGAGTACTTGGACTGCAGCTAAGCCCCCGAGTGGGAGGTTTGCTCTCCACTCGGTAGGATTTCAATTACTTAGGCGAGTCCTTGGACTGCAGCTAAGCCCCCGAGTGGGAGGCTGGATCTCCACTCGATAGGATTTTTTCAAACTTAGGCGAGTGCTTGGACTGCAGCTAAGCCCCCGAGTGGGAGGCTGGCTCTCCACTCGGTAGGATTTTAATTTCTTAGGCGAAACGGATTCGCAGCTAAGCCCCCGAGTGGGAGACTTGCTCTCCACTCGGTAGGATTTTTCCAAACTTAGGCGAAGCGGATTCGCAGCTAAGTCACCCACTGGGGGAAATTTAGACAAATAGAAAAAGAAATTTTTGCTTGAAACAAAAGAACTACAGAGGTACTTTTATTACATCTCAGTCGAGTGAGTTTTTAAGTGTAAAAAGGACGGAGCAGGTCCGCGTTCCATGCTCGAGGCTCGTCGATCCGTCGATCGATGTTGTAGAGGTGATACGCTCCGTTGTGTAGGACTTTGGTGATGATGAAGGGGCCTTCCCAGGTCGGGGCAAGTTTGTGAGGTTTTTGCTGATCCACGCGGAGGACCAAATCTCCTTCCTGAAAGGCTCGACCCTTCACATTTCTGGCGTAGAACCGACGCAACTCTTGCTGGTAGATGGTCGAGCGGATTAGAGCCATCTCTCTTTCCTCCTCTAAGAGGTCGACTTCATCTTGCCGGGCCTGTTCTGCTTCTGCTTCGGAATATAACTCGACTCGAGGCGCGTTGTGGAGCAGGTCGCTCGGCAAAACCGCTTCGGCTCCATAGACCAGAAAGAATGGTGTTCTTCCAGTCGACCGGTTAGGGGTGGTCCTCAACCCCCATAGAACTGACGGAAGTTCGTCGACCCAGGCGCCTGCTGCGTGTTTGAGATCACGCATCAGTCGGGGTTTTAGTCCTTTGAGGATGAGGCCATTCGCGCGTTCGGCCTGTCCATTCGACTGAGGATGAGCAACTGAAGCGTAGTCGACTCGAGTGCCCTGAGAGGCGCAGAAGGCTTTGAATCTGTCATTATCAAAGTTTGATCCGTTATCCGTGATGATGCTGTGCGGAACTCCATATCTGAATATCAATCCCCTGATAAAACTGATGGCAGTGCTTGCGTCGAGGTCCTTTATGGGTTTGGCTTCTATCCACTTCGTGAACTTGTCGACTGCAACCAATAAGTGGGTGAAGCCACTCCTACCAGTTCTCAGTGGTCCGATCATGTCTAGACCCCAGACAGCGAAAGGCCAGACGAGTGGAATGGTCTTCAAGGCGGAGGCGGGCTTGTGAGACATGTTGGAATAAAACTGGCACCCCTCGCACTTGTCGACTATATCCTTTGCCATTTCGTTCGCCTTTGGCCAGTAAAAACCCGCTCGGTATGCTTTGGCCACGATGGTCCGAGAGGACGCATGATGGCCACAGGTCCCCGAGTGGATATCCTCAAGAATTATCTGTCCTTCTTCAGGTGTGATGCACTTCTGACCAACTCCAGTCGCGCTTTCTCTGTATAGCTGCCCTTTGATTACTGTAAAGGCTTTGGATCGACGGACGATCTGTCGAGCCTCTTCTTCATCTTCTGGGAGCTCTTTTTTCATGATATACGCAATGTACGACACTGTCCAATCGGGAGTGGTGACCATAACTTCCATAATCAGGTCGACCACAGCTGGAACCTCCACTTCGGTCGAGTCAGAGGCGCTTTTTGGTTGTGGAGGCTCTTCTGTGAAAGGATCTTCTTGCACTGATGGTGTGTGAATGTGCTCCAAACACACATCTTTAGGGATGGCCTCCCTTTTGGACCCTATCTTCGCCAGATCATCTGCAGCTTGATTTTTTAGTCGGGGTATATGATGGAGCTCCAACCCCTCGAATCGTTTCTCCAGCTTCCTCACTGCGCTGCAATATCCCGTCATGGATGGGCTTCGGACGTCCCACTCCTTCATTACTTGATTAACAAACAGATCTGAGTCGCCGTAGACCATGAGGCGACGGACGCCGAGTGAAATGGCCATACGTAATCCGTATAGAAGCGCTTCATACTCTGCCTCATTGTTGGAGGAATCAAAGTGAATCTGGAGGACATACTTGAGCTTATCTCCTCGGGGGGAAACCAGTACAACCCCCGCACCGGATCCGTTCAGCATCTTGGAGCCATCAAAAAACATAGTCCAGTGCTCCGAGTGAACTTGAGTCGGAAGCTCCTGCTCGGTCCACTCGGCGAGGAAATCAGCTATTGCCTGGGACTTAATAGCTTTCTTTGCCTCGAACTTGATATCAAGAGGAAGAAGTTCAATTGCCCATTTCGCCACTCGACCGGTTGCATCTCTGTTATGAAGAATCTCTGATAATGGAGCGTCGCTGACGACTGTGATAGAGTGATCAGAGAAATAATGAGCAACCTTCTTCGTGGTCATGTAAATCCCGTAAACAAGCTTCTGATAGTGGGGATATCTTTGCTTCGACGGGGTCAGAACTTTAGAGAGATAATAAACTGGGCGTTGAACTTTGAAGGTCTTTCCTTCCTCTTCCCGCTCGACCGTAAGAACGGTACTAACGACTTGTCCTGTGGCTGCTATGTAAAGCAACAATGGCTCTTTGCTGACAGGAGCAGCAAGCACCGGCTGGGTGGAGAGCAGAGCTTTTAGCTCTGCAAATGCTGCATCAGCTTCTGGAGTCCATTCGAACGTGTCTGACTTCTTCATCAGTCGGTAAAGAGGCAGCGCCTTTTCACCGAGCCTGGAGATGAATCGACTTAAAGCGGCCAAGCATCCAGTAAGTTTCTGGACATCGTGCACACGCACGGGGCGTTTCATCCGGAGTATGGTGCCAACTTTTTCGGGGTTAGCGTCGATTCCTCGTTCGGAAACAAGAAAACCGAGTAACTTTCCTCCAGGGACTCCAAATGTGCACTTCGACGGATTGAGCTTGATATCATAATTCCTGAGATTGGCAAAAGTTTCAGCTAGGTCAGTCAGCAGGTCGGAACCTTTTCGTGACTTGACCACTATGTCATCCATGTATGCTTCTACATTCCGACTGATTTGAGTGATTAGGCACTTCTGAATCATTCTCATGAATGTAGCTCCGGCGTTCTTGAGACCGAAAGGCATGGTAACATAGCAGAAACACCCAAATGGGGTGATGAAGGCTGTTTTTATTTCATCGGGTCCATACAGACGGATCTGATGGTATCCAGAGTAAGCATCTAAAAAGGATAACCTCTCGCATCCTGCAGTCGAGTCGACTATTTGGTCGATGCGAGGAAGAGGAAAATGATCTTTCGGGCAGGCCCAATTGATATGCTTAAAATCGATGCACATGCGCAACGATTTGTCCTTCTTAGGGACCATCACAACATTGGCGAGCCACTCGGAGTGGTAGATCTCGCGAATGAATTCTGCTGCTAGGAGTCGGGCCACTTCTTCGCCAATGGCCTTTCTCTTCTGAACGGCGGACCGTCGAAGATGCTCCTTGACTGGTTTGACCTTTGGGTCGACTCGAAGGCGGTGCTCGGCCAGTCCCCTGGGCACACCTGGCATGTCAGCAGGCTTCCATGCAAAGATGTCCCAGTTCTCACGGAGGAACTGGGCGAGCGCTTCTTCCTATTTGGAGTCGAGTGTAGTGGAGATGTTGGTTGGAGCCGCATTCGGATCGGTCGGGTGGATGTGGACTTGCTTGGTCTCACCAGTCGACTGAAATGCTGACTCCGTGGTGGGCTTCTTGGCTCGTAACAACTCACTCGGATCCGCAGTCTTCTGGTACTCTTGTATCTCTATCTTGGCCATCTGAGCATCAGCAATTTTGGCGCCTTTCTTGAAGCACTCCTCTGCCTTCTTCCGATTGCCAACGACGGTGATTACACCTTTGGGGCCAGGCATCTTCAGCTTGAGGTATACGTAGCATGGTCGAGCCATGAAACGAGCATAGGCTGGCCTCCCAAGAATGGCGTGGTACGCACTCTGAAAATCCATGACCTCAAAGGTTAACTTTTCTTTCCGGAAATTCTTCGAGTCACCAAAGACGACGTCGAGAGTGATTTGACCGAGTGACTCAGCTTTCTTCCCAGGAATGACTCCGTGGAAGCTCATGTTGCTGGGGCTGAGTCGGGACATCGGAATGCCCATCCCCTTCAATGTCTCTGCATACAACAAGTTTAGCCCACTGCCGCCGTCCATCAGAACCTTGGTCAGTCAAGTGCCTTCAATAATTGGGTCGACCACCAACGCTTGCCTCCCTGGGGTGGCAATATGAGTCGGATGATCGGACTGGTCGAAGGTGATGGCGGTCTGGGACCACTTCAGGTAATGGGGTGTCACCGGAGCGACCATGTTTACTTCGCGATTGATGACCTTCAGTCGACTCTTACTTTCGACATCAGCGAAAATCATCAGAGTGGAATTGACTTGGGGGTATTCTTCACCGCTGTCTTCCCTGTCTTCAACTTTGTCTGACTCTTTCTCTTTGTCCTTGGCCTGCTTCCCTTGGAACTGTTGCATCAGGAGTCGACATTGTCGAGTGGTATGCTTAGGGTAAATGAGATTTCCCTCTTCATCTTTCTTCGTGTGAATGTGGCATGGTAAGTCCATCACATCGTTCCCGTCCTGGTCTTTCACTTTCTTGGGGTTCCAAGGACCCTTGGGTTTCCCCTTAAACTTCCCTGGGGTCACAGCTAAGGCTTCCCCGGGGGCGACTGGCTCGGCCTTGCGCTTCTGCTTCCGACTGGAGTGTCCTCCACCGGCCTCATTAGCGGCTGCCTTATACTTGCCACTCCGGAGTCAATCTTCCTCTTCTCCGTTCGCGTACTTGGTGGCGATTTCCATCATTCGACTCAGGGTCATATCCCCGATTCGACCAAACTTCAAACTTAACTCCCTGTTTCTGACGCCTTCCTTGAAGGCGCAAACTGGACACATTCTCGACCGTGTGATTCAGAGTGATCCACCTTTGGATATAATCCCTCAGGGTTTCACTCGACTTCTGAACACATGACTGCAATTCTGTCAACCCTGCCGGTCGCTTGCAAGTCCCTTCGAATGTCCTGACAAACACCTGGGCTAGATCTTCCCAAGTATAAATACTGCTGGGAGCCAACTGATTCAACCATGCTCTGGCTGATCCTTCCAACATGAGGGGCAAATGCTTCATGGCCACCTCGTCATTGCCGCCTCCGATCTGAACAGCCACTCGGTAATCCTCGAGCCATGTGTCCGGCTTGGACTCTCCGGTGAACTTGCTGACTCCAGTCGCCAACCTGAAGTTGGGAGGAATCACTGCAGCTCTGATTGCTCTGCTGAAACACCCGGGACCTGAGACGTGAACTCTGCTGCTGGACGGCGCGCCTCTGTCATGGTCTTCTCGGTGAGCTCTATTTCGGTCGACCAGACCTTGAACGATGATGGATCTCGCATCAAAGCCTGGTTCTCTGGGGTCGACTAGGACCCTTCGCCCAGTACTGAACTGGCGTCTGTCCTCTTGCCGTCGAGGAACGTACGACCCCGCTCTTGGGGCAGGAGAAGGCACTCGACGTTGATCGTTGCGATCGAATCGGTGCTCATATCGCTCGTGCCCTTGGTATTGATCCTCGTGCCGGCCTCTGTGTCCTTCACGCCTCGGGGGCGACCTTGGACTATAAGCCGACTGAACGGAATTCGCAGTGACGGATCGACTGTGAATCCTGTTGCGCGACTGAGATACGGCTGAATTCTGGTCACCCGCTGCACGGAGCAAGTCTCTGATCTGCAACAGACCTCTCCCTGCCTCTGACTATGAAGGCTGGATCGACTCCGCTATGCGAGCCGCAGCTGCCAAATTCTGAATCGGGGTACGGTATACCTGGGTCGGCGGCTGGAAGAGGCGACGACGACTGGACTCGGGAACGGGCGGTCGTGCGCGCTCGTCGAGTGCTCTCTGAAGATTCTCCAGTCGAGTACGTTCAGCCAAGTTGGCCAAGCGCACCTCCTCCAGGGCTCATGCCTCAGGGGTTTCTCCAACGATAGGAGTGTGAAGGGCGTCCATGTTCCGGCGACGGAGTTCCTCCCTCTGCACTGAGGTAAGGGGCTCGGGCCTGTACTCTTCGTGGCCCCGCGCCGGAATCCCCCCTGCGGCAACCTCTTCGGTGTGGGGGAATCCGGGGGGACTACGTGGTCCGTCGACCATTAGTACTTCCGCCGCTGGATCACTGCTGTCGCACTCGGACGCAGTCTCTACGGAGCCAGTCGACAGGTTGAACAGGCCGTAGAGTGACTCGTCGGGCTCGATTGCCGCGACTTGGGGGATGGCCGACTGGCGGGCCAGTGCGTGCTTCACCCACCGCTGGAGTCTCGACCGACCGGTGCGCTTGCGCCGGTGGGAAACTGGTGACGACGATGGCGAAACGAATGCCGACCCGTACTGGGTCGACGGTTGCCGCAGGAGGACGCCGCGGACGCATGCGCGAAAATGTGTGGCTCCGCGGGCAGGAAGCGCGTCCACGTCGAGTGGAGCCTCCTGCAGCCAAGCAGAGTCGTCAACGATGAAGGAGAGAGCGCCGAGACGGATCTCGCGGCTCTCGACCATGACTCCGCTCGAAAACATGATGTGGGGTGAAAGAATCCCAACTCCTCCAACAAATCGCTAGAACACCTGCCCCACGGTGGGCGCCAACTGTCGTGGTTCTAAGTCTGACAGTAAGAATGGGGGGTAAGTATGGAGAGGCAAGATCCTAGCTATAGAGTAGTTGTATGCGCAAGGAGTTTTACGAGTTCGGGCCCTTCTCTGAGGAAGTAACAGCCCTACGTCTCGGAGCCCGGAGGCAGTCGACTGGATTATGTGTATGTGTGTTACAAAGTTGCGAACCCTTGTCCTAGTGGAGGGGGTGGCTTATATAGAGTTCGCCAGGACCCCAGCCAGCCCACGTTACAAGGAATTTAATGTACATAAAGAGAGGGGGTTACTGGTAACGCCTGTAATAAAGGACCATGAAGGCCATAAAAGCTACTTATGAGATGACCGTTTGTAGGCAGTGCCTTTAGGTCTTCTTATAGTCGAGTGGCTGTCTTCATGGTCGACTGCTTGTGCTTCTGGTTGAGTGCGCTCGTGTCCGTCGACTGGGCTGACCAGGTCGACTGAAACGTTGATACTTCTTAGAATGTCTTTCATTGTAGGAGCCATGTCCTTGATTGGGTACCTTGGGTATGATGAGTTACCCTACCCTAGGTACGTATCCTCGTCAGTCGCGCCCATTCGGTTGGCGGTGGGAGGCTTCTTCCAGCGCAGGATGTGGTCGGCCCACTCGCTCGGCATGGCGTTCTTCGCCGGAGCCACCTTCGACTTGACATGGGCACCACAAGCCGCTGAGTTGAGTTGTACCTCGGAAAGCACCCACTTCTTGGTCACTACCTCCTCGTCCTTTTTGCAGGACCCTTTCTTCCCATCAAGATGCGCGGGCGCAGTCGCCATCTCTCGATCTAAGCGATTTGGGGATTTTTGATCGATTTGGAACCCTAGCTTCCGACTCGAGGCGATTGAGATTTGGGGAGGGGACGGCACCGCGTCTTCCTTCTTCTTATATAGGGGCGGCGGAGGCCAGACCTAGTCGGTGTCGTCTTGGTTGACCCGGGGCTCCAATTCGGCCTCGAACATGGCCTTCCGCATTAAGAAGATGAACGCAGACGTGGCCCGGCCCAACCCGCGTCGCCCACCTCCTCTACAATTTCCTGACCAAGCCTATTGATTTTCTTCTTCTTTTTCTTTGAGCTAACCAAAGCCTATCGAATTTCTATTTTTTGGGGTATAATCTGTTCCACGCGAGCTATGTCTTGCACTTTTAATTCAAAACAAAAGCATGAGCAAAAGGAGATCGCGCGGGTTTTGATCCCAGTACCTCACCTCTAGGGAGAAGTTCGGCGTTGCTAGCCACTCCGCCCGCTTCTCGTCCGTGTCTAGTGGTAGGGGGGTGTCCTTATTGAGGGCTTGTTTGGTTAATCTCTCCTATAAGGGGATTGGGGAGGACAGAAGGGGATTGAGGTGGATTTTGACTTATAGGGTGTTCAATCACTCTCAATCCCTTTCAAACCCCTTCAAATCTCAAGGAACCGAACAAGGCCTCAGGCAATTCCAGCCGGTTTCTCAGGTTTTCTCTTATTTATTTTTTCTCCACTTTTTGTTATTATTTTTTGCATTTGTTTCTATGATTTTATTTTTATTATTTCATTTTTTGGTTTATTTTCTTTATTTGTTTGTTTCTTTTGTTTCTTTCGGTTTCATTCTACATTTTTTGTATATGTCAACAACATTTCTTTAACATATGGGCAATATTTTTTCTATACATATTTCTACTATTTGTAAATGTTTGATTAACATTTTTTTAATACTTGGTCAACATTTTTATATACATTTTTTAAATGCTGGAATAACAATTTTCAAATGAAAAGTTTAAATTTTTTTAATACATTGTCAACATTTTTCTATACACATTTAACATTTTCTAAATGCTTGACTATTAACATTTTTCAGTGGTTGTTCGATATTCCTTCAAATGCTTGATTAAAATTTTATATACATGATAAAAAATCATCATTTTTTAATACATTGTCAAAAAAAATTATACACATTTAACATTTCCCAAAATTTTGATTCACATTGTGCAAATAATTGTTCAGCATTTTTTTTCAAATGCTTGATCAACATTTTTATATACATGATAAAAAAATTCATCATTCATTCAATGCATAATCAACAATTTTTCTATACATGTTCAACATTTTTCAAATGTTTCTGTAGAGTGTTGTTGTAATATATTTTGAATATTTAAAATTATAAACAAAAGTACAAAAGTAAAGCAAAAAATGAAAACTAAAAACAAAAAAAATAGACAAAGAGGTCGTGGCCTCCCGCGCGTGTGGGCCGGCCCATCTTGCTCGCTCCTTCAGCGAGTCGGAAGTTGGACTCGCTGAAGCCGAGATATAGGAGTGCCCCCTGTTCTACCCTATTTCATCAAGCCTTTCCGGATCAATCGAGTTTCACTTTTGTCAAGCCTTTCGATCTAAGTGATTTGGGATTTTCAATCGATTTGGAACCCTAGCTTCCGACTCGAGGCGGTTGAGATTTGGGGAGGGGACGGCACCGCGTCTTCCTTCTTCTTATATATAGGGGTGGCGGAGGCCAGCCCTAGTCGGTGTCGTCTTGGTTGGCCCAGAGCTCCAATTCGGCCTCGAACACGGCCTTCCGCGTTAAGAATATGAGCGCAAACGTGGCCCGGCCCAACCCGCGTCGCCCTCCTCGTCTACGATTTTCCGACCAAGCCTGTTGTTTGGACTGCTCTCCACATTTGTCACACGCTTCCAACCAAGTCTATTATTTAAACAAGGAAACGAAATCGTCACTCGTCATCAGTAGTTATAAAGGTGCTTGATTCTCAAAAATATATTTAAAGGTGTGTTCCTTGGAGAAACTAACACTATGCTTATACACACACTCACTCATATAAGCACATTCGGGAGACTGGGCCGGCACATCATTTTGAGATTAACGAAGTCACTACAGACTCCTTCATAGTCAATGGGAATGTCTCCGACCACTAAACGCACATCATTGAAAGGGCGAAAATAAATTTAGGAAAATATGAACATCAATGTCAAGTCTAGAAGTTGAACCCTATGGACTGAGAATACCATTGTGCTCCTAACATTCAACCATAGGTTGGTTCGCGATGTTTTAATGATTTTGTTATTACGCAAAGGTTATTAATAAGGATATATCGCCCTCACTAATAATTCATTTGCATAATGGAAAAATCATTTTGATCAATTCCCTTCGTCCTTTTGTTGGAAATATCCTCTAGAGGCAATATTATTGTATTATTATATATTCATATTCATAATTAAGAGTTTATATTCTATACTATAACAGTTATGATACTCCAATATGCGATTCAGTGAAAAATTCATACGCACGTGCGGAATGATAAACAGCATAATAAAATTTCTAGTCTCGCCTCTAAGACAAACTCAAGTATTGTTGGTGATCACATTTCTTGGATCTTCCATATGTAAATTATTTTCATCCGAGTTATAGATTATTTTATAAGGATTTCAAAGTTTTAATGATATTCTAAATTTATTATTAATTCAAATTTAACTGCATAAATGCTAAGTGCACACAACAGAGTGCTACTGCGGCTGACAAGTGGGGACACTAAGCTGAGTCAGCAGCCCAGTCAGCAGTCAACAGTTGATTGTTGACATAGGTCAAACTGACAGGTGGATCCCGCATGTCAGTGACCCAAACATTTAACAGTTGATTAAATGAGTTTAATCCAACGTTATGTGCCGGATGGGGCCCACGTGTCAGCGGCAGTAGTTAAATAATTCCGTTGATTAGTGCTAATTAACCTACTGACAGGCTGGGCCTACCGGCAGTTTTGATCGGCAGTCGCGCGCCGATGACCAGAAACGCGGCGGCACGGTTGCGGGAGTTCGCCGGAAAAGTGCTACGGGCTACGGTTTGAAGCACGCGTGGGTGCGTTCGAACGCACACAACAGCGTGCGTCGAACAATGGCGGTGCCAGCTGTTGTGGCGGCTGGAAACGGTGTTGGTGGCAAACAGGGCGGAGGCCGGTGCATGGGTTTTCCTTCTTCTTATAGGGGCGGCGGAGGCCAGCCCTAGTCGGTATCGTCTTGGTTGGTCCAGGGCTCTAATTCGGCCTCCAACACGGCCTTCCGCATTAAGAACATGGGCGCGGACGTGACCCCACCCAACCCGCGTCGCCCCTCGTCTACCATTTTCCAACCAAGCCCATTGTTGTTTTTTTCTTTTCCTTTGAGCTAACCAATCCTATTGAATTTTTTTTGGATATAAAGGTATCGATCCCAGTACCTCCAAGGAGAAGTCCGGCGTTGCTAGCCACTCCACCTGCTTCTCGTTCGTGCCTAGTAGTAGGGGAGTGTCCTTATTGAGGGCTTGTTCGGTTAATCCCTCCTACAATGAGATTGGGTTTGGTAATACACATTTATCAATTCTTTAACATATGGCCAACATTTTTCTATTCACATTTATGATATTTTAAAATGTTTGATTAACAGTTTTTTAATACTTGATCAACATTTTCATATACATTTTTCAAATGCTTGATTAACAGTTTTCAAATGAAAAGATTAACATTTTTTAATACATTATCAACATTTTTTCTATACACATTTAACATTTTCTAAATGCTTGATTATTAACATTTTCCAAACACTTGTTAAATATATTTTTAAATGCTTGATTAACATTTTTATATACATGATAAAAAACTCAACATTTTTTAATACATTTCAACATTTTTTATACATATTTAAATTTTCCCAAATGCTTGATTAACATTTTTCAAATACCTGTTCAACATTTTCTTTCAAATACTTGATAACCATTTTTATATACTCGTTCAACATTTTTCAATATTTTTTGTAGAGTGTTCTTGTCATATATTTAGAATATTTCAAATTGTAAACAAAAGTACAAAAAGAAAGCAAAAAAAATGAAAACAAAAAAGTAAAAAAAACGAAAAAGAGGTTGGGGGTGCCCATGGACTCGCTGAAGGCGAGATATAGGGTGCCCCGTGTTACACTCTATTTCGTCAGGCCTTTCCGGATCGATCGAGTTTCACTTTTGTAAGCCTTTCTCGATCGATCAATTGCTAGACCTTTTCTTTTCTTCTCAAGCACATGGGCCACACACCACGTTCGTCTGTTTTTCTTCATGCGTGACTTTCTCCCTCCGCAACTCTTTAATGTATGGCAAATCAACCTGTGGTTGAGTTGGTTAGGTGAACGGTGGTATCCCTAACCTATCAGGGTTCAAATCCTGCTGCTCGCATTATTCCTAGACTTATTTCAGGATTTCCGGCAATGCCCTTTTAGTGGGAGGAGACGTTCCCGTCGACACTGTGTCCGTACTGATGCTCAAAAAGAACTCTTCAATGTATGTGTTGTAAAAAAAGGGAAACACTTAAAATCGACCGACCGGTGAAACGCTCAGCTAGTCGCTCTTGCGCGTCACGCGTGATGAGTCGGTCCTAAGAGTCGCCCAGCTCATCCCCTATCTCTTCACAAACCATACATCTGTGAGCAATCTACATGCCACCCATCCAAAACGCTTGCTCCATGGGAGAGAGAAGAGAGCACGCAAGGCGATGCTCGGATCCTCATGAGTCATGACCCCGTCGCTCAACGCCTCATCGTGCCCTGCCTCAGTCTCGCCCTTCTTCTTCTCTGAGCGCGGCCTCGTTTCTCCCCTCCTCCAATGGCGGTTGCTGACCGCCACCAAGCATCTGCCGTAAGAGGCTTCCATGAAGGTCAAGGACTAGTGTCGCGATGCGTCTTTGCTACGAGCGGCAACTATTCTTGTTGCAAGCATGGTGACCGCGGGGGTGGGACGACGGCATGATATTTCCATTTTGTATCATGTTTTCTATTGTTATTCATTATGTTTTGGGCCATTATTTCACTTTATGATGCGATTCTAATGCTTTTCCCCTCTTAATTTGCAAGTTTCACATGAAGAGGGAGATTGCCGGCGGGTGGAATTCTGGATCTGAAAAAGCTGCAATAGAGATAGATATTCTCCACAACTCCAAACGGCCTGAAAATTTACGGAGAATTATTTTGGAATATATAAAAAATACTGGCAGAAGAAATACCAGGAGGTGGCTCCACCAGCAGGCCTATGGGCCCCATTTCTCATATATGATGCTATTTGCCCTAGAAAAAATCAGGAGAAGACTTTCGGGGTGAAGCGCCGCCATCTCCAGGCGGAGCCTGGGGAAGAGCACTTTTGCTCTCCGGTGGGGCAGTTTCATCGGGGATACTTCCCACAGGGAGGGGAAAATCGAAGCATCGACATTAACAATGATCCTTGCAACCCTCTGTATTTATTGTGGGGATCAATGGAAGTGTTTTGAATTAACGTCTCATATGTGTGAAATAAGATTGTTCCGTAGATAAAAATTTACAGAGAATTATTTTGGAATATATGTGATTTTTGGAAAAAAGAATCAACGCGAAACGATGCCCGAGGAGCCTACGAGCTCGAGGGGCGCACCCCTACCCTGGGCGCGCCCACCAGGCTTGTGGGGTCCCTGTAAGCGGTTGGTGCTCTTCTTTCGCCACAAGAAAGATAATATCTGGAATAAAATCCCTTCAAAATTTCAGCCCAATCAGAATTACAGATCTCTGGGAATTCAAGAAACGGTGGAGGGCCAGAAAAAAGTACGCGAAATAGAGGAGAACAAAGAGAGAGATCCAATATCGGAGGGGCTGCTGCCGCTCCGCCGCCATGGAGGTCATGGACCTGAGGGGAAACCCTCCTCCCATCTAGGGGGGCAAGAAAGAATAAGAAGGAGGAGGGCTCTCTCACCCTCTCTCCCGGTGGCGCCGGAACGCCGCCGGGGCAATCATCACGTGGAATTCTGTTTCGTCGACTCCCCCAGGGTTTCTGGAATATCTGGGTATTTATAGGGCTGAGAGGCGGTGGAAAGGACCTCTATGGGTCCCACTACCCATTAGGGCGCGCCAGGGGCCCCTGGTGCGCCCAGGTGGGTAGTGGGCCCCAAGGGCCTCCCCTCTGACACTTGGCTCCCAAGTTGTCTTCTGGGTAGAAAAAAAATCTCCAAACAATTTCGCTGCTTTTGGACTCCGTTTGATATGGATATTCTGCGAAGTAAAAACCAAGCAAAAAATAGCAACTGACACTTGACCAAGGAAACTGGTTTTTTTAGGGGTAGAAGAGGAATTTGTTTTCACGTCGTGATGCGATGACTTTGCCTGGTTTCGGTTGAAGACCACCGGATGAGGGACTCGTCAAGATCTCCACCGATGGTGCCTTAAATTTGGCAGACGACATGGGCTGTGCGGGAGGGGTGGCTAGATCCTCTTCGGCGCTCCTAGGAGCATGGTGCAAACCATATTCGGGTATTTTACAATCCCTTGATTATGGAGGGTTTATCACTATAAGACGGAGTTCGTTTTGCTTCACTTCGAGGATTCTCGCATGTGGTCATGAAAACCGATTGCTTGGAGATGATGATGCTCTGGAACACTCGCCATAATTCTTGATCGATTGTGGCTCCTTTATTGTTAGAGATAGGAGAGCTATGTAATAATTTTACTTCTTTCGATATTCAGCATGTAAGCAGGTCAGCTAATGTCCCGACGCATCTTTGTGCAAAGCGAGCTTGCACTATGAATGTGACCGATAGCTGGCTTGAGGAGACTCCTGGCTTTTTGATGACCAGCCTTTTAACATGATGCCTTCATATGAATAAAGCTCTCTGATTTCCCCGAAAAAAAAGGAAATTTGTTTTTTGAGACAATTGGTGCGGGGCGTGGGATGGATGCAGCGCGGGGTGGGGAAAATCTTTCCCTCTCCTCTCCGCCGAAACTTTCGGCTTCTCTCTAGTCGTCTCTCCCCCTGCCGCCCGGACCCGGTGGGGAAAATCTTTTCCCTCTCCTCTCCGCCGCGCGCCCGCTCCCGCTTCCGCTTCCGCCGTCTCCAATCAATCCCGCCTCCGCCGCCTACCGAAAGAAACCCTCCTCCGCGTCCCCGGGCCCCCGCCCCCGCCCCCGCCGCCGCGTCCGGGACGGAGCGAAAGTGAGGTCGGGCCAGGCGTGGCCTGGGAGGGGTTTCGGATGCTGCTGGCAGCAGTCTAATGGCGCAGGCTGCCGTCGAACCCGCGGCGAGCGGCGGCGCGTTCATCGGGAGGCCGGCCGAGGCCCCGAGGATGAAGCGGAAGACCCCCTCCGAGCTGCGAGTAATGCCCCAATCCGTTCCCCCTTGTTTTACATAATATCCCCAATCCATGACAGTTCCTTATCAGTAGAACTAGCTTCGTAACGCGACGCCGAACAAGATCTTGATGCAGCGCCCAACCAAGATCTTGAAGGCGTTTATTACCCATTAAGAATGATGCCACATCCAACCGTTTGCAGCGCTTAGGTTTCAGCCAGAGAGTAGCTGCGCCAGGATTTAGCCAAGTGTTTGATGCAGTGCTGCCTTGTAATTGCAATCTACTAGTAATTGGTATACATGCATATGTACAGCTAAGTGCGCTGCGAATTAACCGCATTGTCAGTTTTATCACTTATGAATGCGTTATGAAGAACCGCAGGCTCCGTATTTCATCGATTTTAGGAGAATGATTTGATCTTACAAAGGGTTTTATGTTACAAGAGGAAACATGAGGCCTGCTAGAGCTTCATCTCCAGTTCACATTGCCACATTACCACACACTAAAAATGCAGCAAATCCTGCTGCAAGCATTATATGCTACAAGGTCGCAGACGAACACTGAAACTTGTTCCATTGATTGATTCCTGCAGGAGGAGCAGTTGAAGCGACGCGTGTCAGAAAAGGTTGCCAATGATCAGTCACTCCCTTCCGCGGCGTTTGATAGGTATAAAGTGTTCTCTTGTAATCATGTATCGTGATGTTCCTCTCCTCTTGTGTCTGCTTTGTTGGGAAATTTGATGCCTGACTGATCTTGTGGGTATAGGCCAAGCAATGGGCCTCGGAACCCAGAACAGCAGAAAATATCCAAATACATCAGCACTCGTGTCACAGAGGTGTTCCCAGTTAAAAAATCCAGAAACGTTGGGAAGGAAAATTGTAAGGTTAGACGTTGTGTCTTGTTAAAGAAAATGATGCTCATTGCTCTCCAAGTATTTGACAGCATCATGATGAACCACTTGTTTTGTTATATAACTTGTAATAATGTCTTGAAAGCAGGATGCTTTACTGAACAATGAGAAGGCTCCCAAGTCCGCTGATGCTGTAACAGCTTCACAGTCTGCAGAATCTCCGTTCCCACGGTAATTATTTTACCAGAGGCAGTTGATCTTGTTTCATGCCATGTCCATGCTCTTATTTGGATTTTTTTTCTTTCCAAAATTCAGCGGCAATGGCGACTCTGCCCAGTTGGACTCTTCTGTTCCATCGCTCGCGGAAGCAGCAAAACCAGGTTTTAGGAAAGCTGAAAAATGCAGCAAGAATGCTCTGCGGAGTGTATCAGAGCTGCACATTGGCGATGAGAAGCAGGATGGCTCTAGCAAATTTGACATGGTAAGGAGCATCCACCTAGTGCACTACAGTATATGTATATATTAACTTATCCTCTAATCTTTCTAGTGCTTTGTGTAGGACAAAGTGATGAAAGGGTTCGGAGCTCGTGGTGCTTCTGGAGCTTCCAGTGGCACTAACATACAGGCTGGTGATGTTCCTTTGAAGTCTTCAGGGGTGTGCCCTTCCAAGATCACAATACCAGGAAAAAGAGCTCCTTTGGATCTCACCTTGAAGACTACCCTGCAGTTTGTTTCATCATCTTCTGTGAAGTGGTGCGTATGCATTAGCTTCTCTTGCATTTCTTTCTTGTTTTCATTTAGAAAATGCACCCTTCCCAGAGAAAGTTCATGAGTATCTTGATTGAACCGGTGACATGTCTTAGATTGACACTCTGAAAATTAGATATGTAAATGGTACGTGCCTCTTAGTCATTTAGTCTCATTGGACGCTTACTGCACCTGCAATTTTTTTTCCAGAAATTTCAATCAAGTATTGGTGTCTGTATGATCCAGTGCTCCAAGTGATATCATGTCTAGTACAGCATAGGGTCGCTAGGGAAATTAATTGAAATTTACTTGCAAATTGAACCCTGTCGTCTTTGTTTAGTTTTGTTTAGATTTTCTGCCTCAAAGGCCCAAAGTATAATAACTCTTGCGTGCAACAGGTGTCACAATTTGAGTACAAGTTGTAGGGGCAGTATTGCTGGAGGTAGGTCTCAAAGTTCAGGACGCACGAGGCAGGAGAGCAACAAGGAATTCTTGTTCTCAAAGGCACTGCAGTCATGGGTATATCCACAATCCATGTTACCCGCTCCCATTGTATCTGCTATGCTCTCATCAACTGCACGAGGAGGTAATTGCTAGACCTGAACTATTGTCTGCTTTTCAAGATAAAATATCCCTGTACTTTTGTGGATGTATCTCTTTACCTTTTCTCCTTCTGGCATGTAGAAAAAGAGTTCATTCACAAAAGGTATCAGGATTGGGAAGATTCTTTTCAGAATCTTTACTACATGTTCCGGAAGAATCTGTTGAATATCTTCTATGGTATCTTCTTGCTCCTCAGACCTCAATCCTTCATAATAATTTGATAAGTCATATATATGGAAAATTTAACTGTTTTTGTACATGTACAAAGAATTCTGAACATGTTAAGATTCCACATTTGTCTCAAGATCACCTTCGATTGCAGTTATATTTCATTTTCCTTGGAAGTATTGAATCTTTAGGTTCTACTAGACTGTACTCTATGGCTCACCCTCATTCATCTTACTGAACATTACTTTTGTTATTGTAGTTTATACGGCACAATTTGTTGCTCTATTTATCAGGGGAAACTGTTTGGAGAAGCAGTCCTGTAATGCCTACTTATCACAATCTACACGTGGCATGAGGTCACTACTACGAAAACAGGTCAGTCCTTCATTTGTTTTTCCGACCTCATAATCGTTTCACATTTCTTTTTAAAATCCCAATTACAGTGCTACATTTCTGTTGCAGACCAACCATTATGTACATTACTGCTTGCAACTTCTGAGTGTTACTTAAATCAATTAGATCAACTATTTGGTTGGCAAGTCTATTATAGATTTCTTCATTTTCCCCTTTCATTTTTTGGGGGCTTACGACATGAGTGACAACATCATACTGGTTCCACATGTAAATAAAGCTTTAATACTTTTGTGATTAACCCAATGCTTCTTCTGTTTGCCCATTTTACTGAAAGAAACATCTTTTTGATTGTTGAAGTCAATTTTCTACCCTTATTTGTTATTCCTCTGTACTAATATAAGACACTTTAGATCACTACTTTAGTGATCTAAAACGTCTTATATTAGTTTACAGAGGCCATAATAGGAATGGAATATTAACTTGGTATGTTGGTCTCTAGGGCATCGAATTGCTCCAGGCCAATCCAAGCTGTGTTGATTTCAATCTTTGTACTGGGATAAAACATCATTGTCACTTGCGATCATAATTGTGTGACCATATGACTGCATTGTTGCAGGGTGTTTGCTTTTCTATGCCCCTTTGCAATGCCGAAGTGGAGCAGGCTACCGAAGACGACCTGATCGAATTCTCAAAAATCCGAACACTCAACCTGGGCCAGGTTCTATTTAATTCTTCAACTTGCACTTATTTGCTCTGGTAAGGCTGCAGCTAGTAACTGACTGTGATTGTTTTCTATTGATGGGCAGACACTTCATATAGATGCTTTATCTGAGGTGGACAACACCACGCAGTCGCTCCTTTCATTTATTGGCAATAAGAGCGTTCATGGCTTATATGATGTCTTGTTGAACTACAAGTAGGGCGCTTAATCTGTAATAATCACTCTGTTCCTTTTAACCCCCTGTTTTTTCATGCTGTGTAATCTAATCTTGTGATTTCTTTTTCCAGGTCCTTTCTGAACTCATTATCTGCCGCAGACGTCCCGGTGCTCTATTCACCGGTGCCATTTCAAAATGGTTCCCTCCATATTCCGGAGGTAGTTTCATTTCCATCGACTTTGTTTTTCTTCCTGCCTGCTTCCTTAGGCAGCAACTATCATTAGTGTACCTACATTTACGTCCAGTTATTAACCATGTGGTGCTACTACTGCACAGCTATCATTAGTGTCAAGTGTTTTGTTCGCTGGATTTGCTGTTAATAAGTCACAGAATGCTCGGTCTAGAAGCACCTTATTCATCCACTCGAAATCGAAGCAGCTATACTATGTTTTATAACGCTTCGCTGTGTTTGTGCAAAAACTCGGAAAATCTTATTATACCCTGCCCGAATACATGGTCTTGCAGGTGATATGCAGGGAGATGAGGAAAGCCGACAGCGGCCTGGCCTCGTCTAGCGGTTTCAACGATGCAGAACCTGGATCAGAGGTGTCTCATCCTCCTCTTGTGGCAGGCAGCATGTGCTACAGTATGGAGATAAAGGACGCGGCTCTCCCGCCGTGGGTCGTCTCAGGCGTCTGCGCCGCGATGGCCTCAGATACGGACCGCTTTGATCTAACGTAAGCACCACTGTTCGTCCCTGTCATCATCTAGACCTCTTTTTCTGCATGTGCTGAAAATAGGCATCGCCCTTGCTTCTTTTGTTTGTTGCAGGATCGCGATTGAGCCCTCCTCCTTGGGCCTGAACGCCGCCTTGGCATCCCTAGGCGCGGACGCCCGGTCGAAGACGACGGTGCCATCGGAAGGCGGCTGTGAGGCCCTGGGCGTCCCCGGCGCCGTCCTGGTCCCCTTGCTGCGCTCGGCGGCGCTCCGGGGACTGAGGTACGAACGCGGCGAGTACCTCGCGCGCACGACCGCGTGAGTTCCCGCCGAGAGGCGCCTCGGGGCTCAGAGAGGGCGGTGCTTGTGCGGACCCGCCATTTTTGCCGTTCCGGTGTGGGCAGAAGAAGTAGAAGGCCTCCACGCCATGATGTTGATCTAGAGTAGAAGTAGAAGCCTGATCGAAGAAAGAGAGGCTTGTAGGAGGAGGGTATGTCCAGTTCCAGCTGCTCAGCCTTTGCGCTCCGGGTAGGGTAGTGGTGCCAATGCAGGACTGTAACTTTTGGGCCTGTGTTATTTACCCTTCCCTGACTGGTACTAATTAAAATCTGCTAATTGATGGAAAAAGGAACTTTCTTCACTTGCTCCGTCTGTATCTGTTTATCTTTCTTTTTTCTTTTTTACTTGGCTTCCGGTCTTGTTTTGGCGGGAGAGCCTTTGACCAGAGCAGAGCCAGCAAGGCCATAGCCGCTTCTTTTTCCTTGTTGGATGGTTTGTTACTCTCTTTTGGTTGGTTGGTTGGTCAGGTACGTAGGAGTACCCAGGTTTGTCGTCTCATGCTGTTTGTTTTGCTTGACCCTCCTTAATTAATTATTACTGTAGTAAGTACTCTACAAGTTTAATTATTTTGACGGTAGAAGCACTAGTTACCTCTACTGCTGTAGTACATGGCGACCACCCCAGCCCATGAATTTTATCTGAAAGAAATACCCACTAGAATTTATTTATTCCTAAATAGTTGAACCCCACTAACTGATTTTCATGCGATTTCCTGAAGCTACGCCATCACCCTCGCTTCGTTTCCTTTCCACCGCTATACCCTACGAGAAACTCTCAACGTTAGATCTGTAGCAGAAACCTGATATAAAAAAACCCAGCCCTGGAGCTGCACTGCCAATATACGTAGCATCCTGATGAGGCCCCTTCTTGACAAGACAAGCATCTACTTGATGAGGAGTAGCCTTATAGATGAAACACTTTTTTTTTAATTCCATCACACATGGTGTCCAGGATCGATCACCACAACTGTATCAGTGAAATCTGTAGCAGACTGACCCCCTTGATCAGCAGAGCCTGAAGAATTCTTTGGTTCTTCTATTTCTGCAACAGTTGATTTTGTTGCTTCCCCTGTCCCTTTGTTGGTCTAGGTCTAGGTTTTACTGTTGTTGATCAGGTGCTTGCAAGAATTGACCTCCTGAATCCCCCTTGCCGGGGGACATGACATGGGAGGGCGGCCTCCAGCAAACCGACCAACAGGCTGGGTATCCAAAGCAGAGCAGAGGCAGGATGAGGGCGATCGGCCTGCCAGTAACTGTCGGCGTGATCCTCCGTAATCACCATACCAGTTTCGTCTAATTGTCGCCTGTCGTTTTGCACCATTTGGTCTTTTTGGCGGGAACGGAGCCATCGGGACGGCCGCGTTGTCTCTTTGCTCCGGTTTTGAATTTTGGCGGGAACCGAGCAGAGGGATAAAGCAAGCACACGACGGGCGTATCTCCTGTCTCTGCTCTGCTTTTCTGCTTTGCTTGATCCGAGACGATCCCTTTTCAGCTTCCTTTCCGGCGAATCTCCCCTCTCTATCCCCCACCAACGCAGCAGAGGAGACATGAAAAGGGATAGGATCAAGCCCAAGACCTCTCTCGTGTTCCTCCTCGCCAGCCAAAGCAAAGCAGCGCAAAGCAAACCAAATCAAAGCTGCCACCCAACGACCATCGCCTTCCCTTCTTCTCTGACCGGAGCGGACCGGACCGGACCTGCCACCCCGCCTGCAGCACACCACCCGCCCTTCGCTTGGCCTCGCCGCGCGCCTTTGTCTTCTTCTTATACCCACCTCCCCTCCCGCTCCCTTGCACCACCGGCCTCTTCGCTTCGTTGCAACGCAACCCTCCCTCCGCTCCTGCTCAACTCCATCCATCATCCTCCTCCCCTTGGCGACCTGCTCAGCTCTGCCGACGCGATGAGCGCCGCGGCCATCCACGCCTCCGCCGTCCTGCGCCGCCGCGCCATCGCCGACGACCTCGGCCTCGACGCCGACGACGCATACTGGGCCGCCGCGCCCCGCCTCTACGACTTCTCCAAGCACCACCTCTTCAAGCACCAAGACGACGACCGCGACGACCTCAAGCCGGACGCCACGGAGCATGACGGCCACGACATCAACCTCAAGCCGAAGCACGACGGCCAGGGCATCAACCCCAAGCCGGAGCACGACCTCCCCAAGCCGGAGCAGGAGCGCGACCTCCCCAAGAAGGAGAACCAGCGCGACCCGGTTCCTCGCCCGAACCCGCTCCCACCTGCACCGCCAGCGCCGTCCCCGCGGGCACCTTCGCCTTCGCCTTCGCCGCTGCCGAGGAAGCCCAGCGCCCACCTCTGCCTGCTCGCGCTCCAGGGCACCGGCCTCGGCTGGGGCGTGCGGAAGCGGGTCCACTACGTCGCCCGCAACCGCGCCCCGCGCCACGACGATCACCGCGCCCCGCGCCACGACGATCGCCGCGCACGCCCTTTGCCCGCGCCGCCCGCCGTCGTCGCCGAGACCGCGCTCGATCGCCGTCCAGCGCCGGCCGCCGGCGTCCACCAGAGCGCGAACGCGGACGAGGGCAGCTCCAGCAACGTCAAGACCAAGGACCTGCTCGGGCTGCTTGGGGAGACGCGGGCGGACGCGGAGGAGGGAGGAGACAGCGGCCGCCAGGAGGAGGAGGAGGAGCGCGAGGCGCCGGCCGTGGCGGGGGTGAGAACGACGAGGAAGCGGAGGAGGAGGAAGCCCGGCCGCGTCCACAGCTTCAGCCTCCCCAAGAGGAGGGTCAGAAAGCCCGCTCCCGCTCCAAAGGTCGAGCTTTTCGAGGACGCCGACGCCGACGCGGGGCCGGAAGCAGAGAGCGAGCGCAAGGTGGTGGCCAGGGCGGACAAGGCCAAGAGGAAGAGGAACGACGTCCGTCGCCGTGGCCGTGGCGTCGCCAAGCGCGCCAAGAAGGCGACCCCGCCGGCGCCGGAGGAGGAGCGCAAGGTGGTCAAGGCGGAGAAGAAGAGGAACCCGCCAGAGGAGGACGAGGACGAGCGCAAGGTGGTCAAGAAGGAGAAGAAGACGAACCTGCCGGAGGAGGAGAAGCGCGGCGGCCGGGACGAGCGCACCGTCGTCAAGACGGAGAGGAAGAGGGGCCTGCCGGAGGAGGAGCGCACGGCGGTGGTGCTGGTGGCCGTCAAGAGGGAGAGGAAGAGCAAGGCTCCTCTCTGCGGCCGCGCCGTCACCGTCGCGCAGGAGCCGGAGACGAAGCCCGCCCGCGCCGTCAAGGCCGAGGAGGCCACCACCGCCGCCTTGGCCGCGGCGCCGCGCGGCATGGTCGACCGGTGGACGGCCACGCGCTACGCGGCCGCCGAGGCGTCCCTGCTCGGCGTCCTGCGCCGCTTCGGCGCGCGCGCCGGCAAGACCGTCCCCCGCGGCGAGCTGCGGCAGGCGGCGCGCAAGCACGTCGGCGACACGGGCCTCCTCGACCACCTCCTCAAGCACACCGCCGACAAGGTGCCGCGCGGCAGCGCCGAGCGCATCCGCCGCCGCCACACCGCCGACGGCGCCATGGAGTACTGGCTAGAGCCGGCCGAGCTCGCCGCCCTGCGCCGGGAGGTCGGCGTCGACCCCTACTGGGTGCCGCCGCCAGGGTGGAAGCGCGGGGACCCCGTGTCCGCCGACGGCTACGCGCTCAAGGCAAAGAGGCAGGTGGAGGAGCTCACCAAGGAGCTCGCCGGAGTAAAAAGGTCTCCTTTTTCCTGTTCTCCTGCCATCTTCTCTTGCAATTTCTTCTTCATCTTCGTGGATTGGTCTAACCGGAGAATGCAGTGCAATGCTGATACGATCTCCCATTGATTCTTGCATGTGACAAAGAAATGTTTGTGCTAAAGTTGATCATTTGTGCTGAATTGCTAATGTTATTGTACTGTTAAGATTCTTGCATACAGTAAGTAACAAACTAGCAATGCCAGTGTTGTTGTTTTGAGACTGAATTTTGTTACATTTGTGTATAAAGGCACTTGTGCTGAATAAAGCAATGCCAATTTGTGCTGCAGTTGATTACTTGGGCTGAATTGTCAACATTTTTGCATACAGTAAGTAGCAATGCTGGTTTTGTGTTGGCACTGAATTCTGTTGCTCTGAATTTGTGTCTGAAGGCACATGCAGCAGCTGGTGAAGGCACATCAAGGCACAATGAACAATGAAGTGAAACCTGAGGCAGCCAAAGCCTGCATTTCTCATGAGCCTTATCAGGTTACCACACTTATCTGTCCTGCATCTCTTTGCTTTGCACCTCTCTGTTTGCATCATGTACATTTGTTGTAGTAAAAAATATGGAAAAATGGGGTATGCATGCATGGATGTAGCCCACCCCCTTAGTTGTGATGCACACTTGTCAGCTGTCAGGGTTTCTGGTTCCATCTTCTGTGAATACTTTGGTATTGGAATTCCAGTTAGAAAGAACTTTGACATTTGAGTTTGCTTGGATTGGAAGTGGAAAGTCTTTGGTTTTGTGATAGTCTTGTTTTTGGATTTTCAATCACAGAAAGAGAGAAATTTTGACATTTGAGTTGCTTCCATGTGGCAATTCTTGGTTATGTTTGCCTCATAGTACTACATTGCATTGCAGTACTGCATCATAAATTTGTGAGATGCAGGAGCAGGTTTGCCTTTCCAAAGCATGGTACATTTGTACAGTAGCTCTCCATTTGTCTCCTCTGGAAAGGCATTGCAGAGACACCTGCAGTACACACTGATCTTTCTCAGCTTTGCTTCTCACATTCCATTTTTTACACCTGAGGTTCAGGTGGATGTTTAGGCAAAGCACCTTTTTATTTCCAATGATGATCTGCAAAGTACACTTGACATAGGTAGTTTTAATCATCAGAATGCATCTCTCTTTCCACTAGTGCTGTAAGAATTGCAAAGTTTACTTTCTTTTTGTTTATTCCATGAAGCATTTCCTTAGCTGATCTTGAACTCATGATGATCTTATTGCAGGACAAGTATGAGTGTGTGCTGAAGGCCAATGGCAATCTGGAAAAGCAAGTTCAGTCCTTGGAGGTACTGCTGCAACTCCTCAGCTTCAATTCATCATACTTATCTAGTTTATCGAAAAAATCATACTTATCTACTAGTTAGTTATCTTGCAAGAAATGCCTGCCAAGTTAAATCTGAATAGTGAGATTCTACTTTCCTGGTTGAATTGTTGTCTCCACATTGTTGATCATGCTGAAGCCATTGCTGTGAATCTGTCTTCAGGAGAAGTACACCAGCGCGACACGGGCGAATGGCAAGCTGGAGGAGGAGGTTCTGTCCCTCAAGGTACATATGAATTTTAACCAAATATTTGCCCAGCTCCTTCTCTCATTGTACAGTACAGATCAACTTTAGCTGCATTTCATGATGAGTTAATCATGTGCCTGATGTGGAGCTGACACTGAATCTGTTGTGCAGGAGAAGTATGAGGCTGTGCTTGAGAAGAACAGCAGGCTGGAGCAGCAGGTGTCTGCACTCTCCACTTCTTTCCTGTCTCTCAAGGTACACTTGACTTGATTGCCAGTACCTTACTGAAGTTGCAAGATGAGTAATGAATAATGTTTCTGATTTCTTGTTGTGATAGCATTTGCTCCAAGATTCTGTGCCTGATGATTGCATATTAGCATCAGATTTGAGGAATGATTTGGTAATTTTAATTTACTGTTTGTGTGTGAACAGGAGGGCATGCAGTTTCTGAATGATGGGGAGCAGCAGCAGCAGCTGCGGATCATGGGACCAGAGCCGCGGCTTCTTCTGTGCGCCAAGGAGTGCCGCCAAGCTGACAGGCAGGAACCGAGCAATGGCGCAGGCGACCAGCTCGCCGACGTCGACGGCGACGGCGGGAAGTGCAGGGAGTGGCCGGACGAGGCGCAACCCTCGTCCCCGCGGACCCCGACGGCGGCGAGAGTCGCGTCCGTGGACGACGACGAGTGCGCGATGGACGGCGGTCTCAAGCTCCCGCCCACGCCGCCGTCGGCCTCCTCCACCAACGCCGCCTCCTCCGCCAAGCTCCTGCTCCTCCCCGCCCCGGACTCGCCGGTCCAGCACCCTCCACAGCCGCCGGCCACCAGCAGCAGCAGCGCCAGGTTCGACGTCGGCCTCCAGGAGCCAGCGCAGCCCCACTCCGGCGGCCTCGACCTGCAGCTCCGGCGCACGGCGCAGGACGCGTCGTCGCTGCCGTTCCCGTGCGGAGCCGCCGCCGGCCTGCCGGAAGGCGGGAAGACGACGACCGGCGGCAGAGTGGGCACCGAGCTGGCCCTCGCCACCCCCTCCTACTGACCGACCTTCCAAGTTTTCGCCCCCATCGCCATTGACGAGAGGAGACAGATCGTAGCAAGCCACCGCCACTGCACAGGGAACAGGATAGAAGAAGGAAGAGGATGATGAAAGACAATACTCTGCATCACTACCGCTGATGATCAGTTAGGCGCGCGTTCGTTGGGTTCTCCATTGCCAACCTTTAGTTTTCTTCTTGTTTGTTCTGTAGTATGTTCGTCGTCGTCATGGATCAGACTTTGATTTTGAGACCCCATCTTTCTGTGTGTTGCTGTTTAATCTGCTCGCCCACTGCAGAAATCGGTGACAGCTTAACTAGTTTTCCTGATCCTCGATTTGTCTTTGTCATCAGTTGCAATGTGTTCATACGTGTCCTCAAGATGATCATGGCAAAGTACAGAGACACATGGCTCACTGGCTCACGTTTGCATATCTCAGAGCACGCCGAGTAAACATCTCACACTTGATCTGTAAACGCCTAAAAGTTCTCGCTTCATGAGATGCAATGTTTTCCACAATATTTCCCAAAACTGAAGATGAGAATAGAAACACGCGGATTTAGTAGAGAACAGAGCCGAGTCACCTCGATGACCGCCCGTCCGATCTGGATCGACGTAAGGCCCCTCCATGTACGTATGGGTGCTAAGGGCATTTCTAACCGATCCCTTATAATCGGTTAAAGAAATAAATTTTTTATTTACCTAATTGATCCCTTATCCGTCATAAGGGAGTAAAATTTTACTTCTCTCCCCAATCCTCTCTCTGAATTTACTCTGCCGATTGGCGGCTGAGTAAAAGCTGAGCCGCTCCCTCGCGTGCACCCCTCCCTCGGCGCCCACACTTTTGCTGGCACGACCCCCGCGTTGGCCTCGCTGTTGCCTCGTTGCCTCCCCTGCCCGAAGTCCAGCCCTTTCGGCCTCCGTCCCCGTTGCCGAAATCAGGTGAACCGCCGCCGCCGTCGCCATTGTTGTTGATTCGTTGGATTACTTCCCTCTCGTCGTCACCGGCCTGTTTGGCCAGAACGACACCGACGGGCCGGTGCACCACCACCGCACCGCAAGTGTTCGGCGAATTGACTAGGTGAGTTTTTTGATCGTTTCTTTGTGAACCGAGCCGTTTGGATTGAACCAAGCCGTTTGAATTGTAGATGAAGAGGTTGAGGGAGATGGCTTTGGAGGACTCATCGTCATCCGAAAAGGAAGAAGACGATGATGACTATGACACTGTTTTAGGCATGATTTTCAATGATGATGTTCGGCGGCCGAGGAGAGGATCACAGTTTGGCCGCATACACATCAACTGTGATAGATCGGAGGGTCATGCAAGATCATGAGAGACTACTTTGCCACAAAGCCAACCTATCCGGAGAAGTACTTTTGCTGGCGCTTTCAGATGCACACAAGTCTTTTTCTCACCATTGCAAAAAGCCGTTGAGAGATATGATGATTGGTTCAAGCTTCGGAGAAATGCATGTGGAGAGATAAGTGCAAGCCCTCTGATGAAATGCATTGCGGCTGTTTGAGTCTTAGCATATGGGCGGCTGTTCGAGTCTTGGCATATGGGTGTTCGGTCGATGCAATCGATGACTATGTCCACATTGGTGAAGACACAATGAGTCTGTTCGAAGATTCACCAAAGTAGTGATCGATGGCTTTGGCTCGAATTAATCTGCTGAATCTGCAATGTGTTTATTTTTCATCAACATATTTTACTGATAGTATGCCAACCCTCACTTAACCTGATCAATAACTACCTTATATGTGTTGCAAGGAAATAATGTGAGGCACTGAGATTTACATCGAGGTTTGCACATGCATGGTCCTTTGTCTAATAACACATTATTGCTCAATTGCAGGAACCATTCTAATATTTAGGTTTTTAACAATTTGGTCTTGCACATCTAGGTCATGTTGTTAGAGATTTTGACCCACTATTCAACCCATTTTTTTGCATTGGGGAAATGAAATGTACATGAATATCAGTCAAGTCAAGAAACTGAGAAAACTTGTTAGGATAAAAAAGCTAGCAACACAAAACAACAAGATATTTGTGTGCACAATGAAGAAGACATCAGTGAACTACATGATGATACTAACTCTTATACCTTGTTTTTTATTCCTTTGCGCCATTTCAAATTTTAGAGAAGATATTTATGCTTATATTTGTTTTCAAGCCTTTCCAAAGCAGTTCACTGATGATTACCTCTCAAACTACCTGTATGGTCAAGAGGCGAGGAAGGTGTTCATACAACACCCACGGTACAATATAGAAGTCTTCCTCAAGAGGATGAAAGATACGCGACCAATCATCCACAGTCACTGGCCTAAAGTTACAGGGACCTTCAACATCATTGAAGGCTCAATATTCGCCTTCCGCTTCAGCAGTTTTCCGGATGAGATTCATCTGTCTATCTACCATCTATGATGCTATTTTCCAAAGGTTTTAGATGTTGCATGTGAAACTTGGTGCGCTGTCGTGTAATGGGGTAGCTAGCTATATACCTATATGATGTAACTGAGCGCTGAAGCTATATGATGTTGTACTCTGATGTATTTCAATTATAAATCATAGTTTCATATTATAAAAATGAAATATATGGTGTGTTTAATATGAAATGTCAATTTGATTACTAAATGGATTAAAAATAGTAGGCCAATTAGCCTGCTAATTGGGGTTTTCTATTGCAACGGTCATTGAGACAACACCGTGTGCAATGACTTCAGACAACCCACACAGTTTCTAGGAAGTAAACATGTTGGATCAATGAACAATTACACACGACTTCCTCTCACAACTATTTGCGTCAGGCCACTTACGCAAATGTTTTCCACATAAAAAGTGTGTGTGACGGATAGTGTCGTGGAATTGTCACAGCAGATGTCCTTAGTGTCAGGACTTAGTCGTGAGGCCAACACATCTATGTGGTAGCTTGAAAGGGGTTGAGCGGAATCGAGAGACGCAACACAAGACAATGATTTAGACAGCTTCAGGCCCCGGGAAACATCATCCGGTAATAACCCTACATGCTGTTTGTGGCTAGATCTCATTATGCTCATGAGAGAGTCGCCGCATAAGCCGGCTCCCTCTTTGTGTCTGACATGGATCGTATTCGAATCAGCGTCATTAAACAACTCTCAAGGTCATTTGGGGGCTTCCTGTTCAAACATAGGTCGTATTCGAACCAAAGAGAACACAGCTGTCGGTACCCTCTTGATCGGCAACGCCAAAGCCACTAGGGGCTATATGATCGTATTCGAATCTTAGCCTAACCCTTTTGGAAAGGTTTACTGATCGTATTCGAATCAGAAGCCTCAAAATTTTGTCTATTTCTTGTAAGTTTTTGTAATCACAATTTTTTGGATTTTACTTGAAGCTTGTTTGATCACATCTGAAGCATATATGAGTGGTTTCTATTTAACCCGGCTCGACTTTGGATGATAAGTCTCCAGTATATGACAATCATAAACATTTGGAAGTTTTGGCTTCTAAAGATTGGGTTATCACCCTTACTGCACAGGTATCATAAGCCGGCAGTACGATTCAATATCACAGATATGATATTGTTTATACATGATTATGCTTAAGCTGGCCCTGGCTTTTGAAGTTAAGTCGCCAGGGCATATGTTGTTTAAACTCTGTGCATGATTTGCAAAACTGTGACTTATATAAATGCTTAAGTCCAAGCTCATCATTAAAATTGATGCTTCAAAATGATTATCCGTTCTGGATTTTCTCAAAGGCTATAAGCCGCCGGGTTATAAAAATTCTGGCTTACAATGGGGGCGTATTAAATCGCCATCGGTCAAGAGCCGTCGGGTATTTAAGCTCCGAATTTACTTGTCAACAGATAAGGTATTCAAAGTCGCTTTGGCGCAATAGCTATTATTATCAATGGATATGGTTTATTCTACAATGAAAGGAATAGTCCCGAGTCGCTGTAGGCTTACGACCCGACACTTGGGGTTTACATTATTCAAATTGAGATTACATCAAATATGCAAGTCCCATGTCACTGCCAGCATGCACCATGGCACTTGGGGCTAATGTAAAGTCATCTTTTGATCAACTTATTGAAGACCCGACTCATCCCATTGTAATGAGCCGGCCCTTGGGGGCTACCAGTTGCTCCTGTCAAAAATTCAAGGTAAACAAGCCTCAGTTCATTATATTGAAAGATCCACTACTCAATTGGTAAAGTACAAAGCTCTTAACCTTATGGACGTGGGTTCAAGCCCCATGGTGGAGATTACATCATATGATGTTATTATCAATAAATTATATACAAAGTCCCAGCTCAGTATTATCTTACTAAGCCGGCCCTTGGGGGTTACACATTGCTGTTCAAGTTTACATGGTTATATCTACAAAGTCGCTGCTCATTATTGTATAATGACCCGGCCCTTGGGGGCTACACTGGTTGAAGTTTTCATGAGCATAAGGCAATTACAAGTCCCAGGTTGCTGCAAGCATGACAACTCGACACTTGGGGGCTACAGGTGATATGCATACAAGGGCGAAAGAATCTTCAAATTCTCAGTTTGGAGTAGACCAGATTAACCCGATATCTTCAACAATCATGACCCGACATCATTTATTTAGAACCCGGCAATTTTGGCAATCATAAATCGGCAAGATCTACATCTTTAAGCCGGTTGAATATCAGTTGAATATTTCAAGACCAATATTTTTGTCAAGTCAGAACATTGAAGGCCGACTCAAATGGATTGTTTCTTATAATATTTCTCTACAAGAGCCAATGTCAGCAAAATTGGTTATGAAGCTGGCCTATTGACCCGGATTTTTTAGAAGAAGTGCCTGGATTTTTTGCATTGGCAAGGTTTTGACATATCTGTTAAAAGAGATTTGCTATAAGATCTTGAGTATGCATCCAGGAGGAAATGACAAGGATTTAAAGATGATCAGGTGCGGGTTCAGGAAAATATTTAACCCGGAGCACAACCTATCAAGTTTGTTATTGTGTTTATTTTACAGGATCAGTTTAACGTGGATAAATCCAAATTAAACTGGGGGCTAATGTCGGAGATATACCCCGCGGTATGACCCGGCCGGGCTTGGCGTTTTCATTGGTAACCCGCCGTGGTGGCGACTCACGGATGGCCCTGACGGCGGGTCAGATAGAAGACTAGGCCCAAGGCCCAGAAGTCCGGCTCATGTTATGGTGGGCCGGTTTACGAGGTAAGGCATAAGGAGTTTTCCCTTAAGGGGGTAGACTAGAATTCCACTTGTAATAGACTAGTCCTAATCCTAATAGGACCCCACATGTAACCCGCCCCTTCAACTTATATAAGGAGGGGTAGGGCACCCCAAGAGAAAAAGGCAACAAGAAACAATCTCTAGGGCTAGACACAAAGGGGGAGCCGGCTTATGCGGCGACTCTCTCATGAGCATAATGAGATCTAGCCACAAACAACATGTAGGGTTATTACTGGATGATGTTTCCTGGGGCCCGAAGCTGTCTAAATCCTTGTCTTGTGTTGCGTCTCTCGATTCCGCTCAACCCCTCTCAAGCTACCACATAGATGCGTTGGCCTCGCGACTAAGTCCTGACACTAAGGACATCTGCCGTGACAATTCCACGACAGATAGCCTATTCCACATAGTTTCTTGTAGGCACCGTGCGTTATGCATTCAATACGCAAACGATAAAATTATTAATATCGTCTGCAATGGCAACACTATCATAGACGATGTGATGGGGAAAATTGTCAGGTGATGTACCTACGAACGGAAACGTTTTTCAGGGACTCATTGTGTGGGATGTATAAACGAATGGAAACATTTCTCTTGGATTCATTGTGTGGGATGTATATACAAACATAAATGATTGGACCTTGTGTGCGATGGCCCGCCCGATCGCACACGAGCTCTTTTTGCCCCGCGTGTGTGACCGAAGGGCCTATCGCCGACGGTTTCTTGGTTGTGTGGGAAGGACCCCCCTATCGCACACCCATGCAAGGCGACGGTTTAAAACTCCGTCGCGAAAAGAGGGTAAAAACCGTTTGTATAGCAGTCGCCTGCACTAGTGTAAGCAAGTAAAAGCAAAGTGTTGGAACAAACCAACATGAGTGTTTTGAAGCTCCTCGAGCTTAACTACAACCTCATTATAAATTTTTTAAATACCACCACATCTTGATGTAGAAGTGGTGATAACCTCCCCCAAGCTTAGGCTTTTGCAAGCCCAAACTAGCGAGACCATTGTGACGGTTGGTCAGGAGCCTACTCCTGGCTCCAGTTGGAGAAGCTCATGTTCATGTAGGAAGACGTGCCTTGAAGAGACATCGCGAGGTTGCTCATATCTTGGGGAGCCTTAGAGGCTGTTGAGGTCCGCATAGGTGGTGTAGTCTTCTTGTTGTGGCTGCTCCTCTTCTTCGTCGGTGGCGAGTTCTTCTTCATCTACTTGTTCTGGTTCTGGGCCTTCTTAGTCAAAAGCTGCATCTCCTTCCTATGCAACATAATACAATTGTCCATGCTCGATGGAGAAACGGTTAGGCATAGGAGTAGGAACAAGCGTGCCACTCTAGAAATTCTAATGCAATGACGACCATTACGAACTACTACCATTCCAGTGCTAGTAAGAACACAAATATTAACAACGATGTTACCGACAATGGGGCAAAGGTGATGGTGCCCCATGTGTGGTTTTGATAATTGATGACATTCTCTATGGACTAATGGTTACCTTGAGCTATATTTGAAGGGTTTGTCCATAGGCATTTCTTGAAGTCCATTTGTTGCTTTCAAGGAGATTATGTGATGACCAAGGTGCTACTCAAGGAATTATCCAAAGATTGGTCAGAGAGAAGACATGATACAAGGTTGATCAAGACTAAGTCAAAGAGTGAATCAAGTTTATCAACACACAAGCATACAAGATGTACCGAGAGGGATCAAGTGATCCCACGATATGATAAGCATTGTCCATTACACTTTGTGTACTAACCCATGGTCTACGTGAGAGTTCTATGTGGGGTTAGGTATGTTTACATGGGCTTGCGTCAAGAGGAAGATCTCATACAACCCATGGAGGATGACATCAAGTGGTGATCGTCATCATATGTTGAATTATGTCATTATATCTTGTTAACTTATCCATCATATATCTGAAATTGTGTCATGCTATCCTGTTTAGTTAGGCATCATATATGTGAAATTGTGTCATGCTGTCCTGTTTGGTTAGACAACATATATGTGAATTACCACATCTGTCTATCATACAATGTCTGTACGTTCAATTTATTTTCTTGTTTATCAGCCATTTGAATTGGAGGGGGTGATGGCAGTATCTAAGGGAGCAAAAACCCGTTCTTCACAAAAGACGGTGCTACCCGTCGATGCAGATAGAACCATGGTTGTACTGGCCCACGAACTAGCCCCACCACACATAATTGAGACTCTTCCAGATTGCACACTTACACCGTTGGACAGAGAACCAGCTACAACCCATCTAACCCCAACCCCAGCGGATAGTAACCCACTTCTAGTTGACACATCACCATGTCCACCACAAAGTACCCCCACACGAGCAGTTTGTAAAGCAACTGTAGTGCCCAAAGCACGAAGACCACCACAACGAACCCAGACTCCATGTTTAAAGCAGAAGAGCAACTGCTCTCAGGTCAGATTCCGTAGCTATGGTCCATACTCCTTTGCTGTTGCATCACTGTATTTACTCATACCAACTACTTCCGGATTTGTAGGATCCAATTGAAACTCCAATGGAGAAATAGGTATGTTTTAAACCTATTTCTTTAATTGGATTGCTGTTCTAACTTCTTGCTCTATGTTGATTTCAGTTTCAGTTGTATAAACAGTTATGTTCTCATGTGATGCACATTAAGTGTTGTCAATGCTGTGTAGTTTCTCACACTTAAATTCTGTCTACGCTGCTGTGTCTTAAAAATATATGAGTTGAACTATGTCTCTATCTTGATTTGGCAACATAAACTAGAATGATATGGACAATACAGTGACCATAGTACATAGATGTATGTTTGTTTTCATGCTGTTATCCTGTCCACCTTACTACTGAACCGGTTTACCAAAATGAGTTTTGTATACTACATGCTAAACCTGTGATTTTTCTCCTTGTTTCTCTTGTAGTATGCGAACAAAATATTGGAGAAGAGCACCCCACTATGCAATGGTAGAGAAAGTAATGCAGATAAGGTTCAAGATAGTGAGACAACCCTATTGGTCTCCAAGAAAGGTGATAAAAACGATCTTGTAGACAGTGAGAAAACCCCACAATCCTGCATTGATGTAGTGTTCGAGTTACTGACCAGTACCGCTGGCACAAGCTCTTCGAACTCGCTGCCTGAATCACTTCGGCTTCTTCACTCTCAGCTACAAGCTGAAAGGCATCAGTCAGCTATGTTGCAGCAAGAAGCCGAAGGACTAAGGAAGTCCCTGCAGAATTCGGATGCATACTTTCTTGTGCAATAGCAAGCACTGGAGGATTTACGCGCCAAACAAGAGAAAATTAATAAGCTTGCTAAGCATATTGCCAGCATTATGGGTACCCAGGATATTGTTTCTTGAGCTCTTCTGAAGTGGTTTCAGTTCTGTACTTTTTTTGCTGCGGCGTTTATTTGCACTGGTCGCCAACTTTGACAACTAGTGTATGTGATATGCTGCTTTGTTCCCTATATTTGCACTGGTGGCGAACTTTGATGCCCAATGGATGTAATATGTGTAATGGTCGTGATAGCCTAGCGTAAGTTGCTTGCTTATTTATTTCCTTGTTGTCTTGTTTATTTGTTTGCTTGTAGCCAGTGCAGTTCTTTTTCCGCGGTTTGCTAGTGGCCGCAATAACCTATTTTTTAAAACTAGGCCACAATAACCATGGGCTACATATTTACTGTAGTGACCCTGGGCCTCCTACGGGCCGTAGAAACAATGGGCCTTCTACGGGCCGTAGAAACAATGGGCCTTCTACAGGGAGTAGCATCAATGGGCCTTCTACGGGCCGTATGATCGATTGGCCAAACATGGGCCAATAACGGACCGCATTATGGGTCGTAAACGGGCTAGAGTTGGAATCGCCCGTTCATGGGCCGACCATAACATGCCGTCATTAATTGGTCGTATTTGATGACGCTATGAAAACGGTCCAATGGATTAATCGAATGCTGGAAATGAGCCCAAGAATAAATGGGCCCTGAGAAGGCCGAAAGATAACATGGGCTGGAAACGGTCCAATGGAATAATGGGCCGTTAATGGGTATAAAGCGATATACTGTTTATTACGGGCCAGCTTCACCATGGGCCGTTAATGGGCCAAGAGTTACAAAGTGCCTCATATGGGCCGCAAAACGTCATGGGCCATACATGGGCCGAAAGTTAGAATGGGCTGGAATCATATTGGACGGCCCAGATGACGATACTGGGCCTAATTCGGATAGGCCGTAACGGGCCCTGGGTTAGCGGGCTGTAAATGGGCTATGTGCGAATAGGCCGTTAACATGCTTTCCGTGGGCCGGCCCGCTATATTTTGACCAAGTCAAACGGGCCGGCCTTTTCACCGGAATGGGCCTCTGTTGGGCCATGCCATGTGTTGACGTATCATTGGCACCTTCTGTCCAATGAGTGGATGACATCTGTCCCAACGGTGAGCCGACACGTGTTTCCTCTAGCCAATGATGATTTTACACATGGAAAATCCCCATTGGTCCGGGCTGTTAACGGGTTATCGGATCCAAACCGGAACTCGATAGCTTAACCGCGACCCGTTACAGTGGATGCCACGTGTCGGTCACCCTTGACAAAAGCACTTCTATGACGCGTGATTTATCGTCATGGAAGTGGACACTTCCGTGATGATAATTTTGGTAATGTCATAGAACACTTCTACAACAACACAGGTATGACTATCTTGATTCTGTCATAAATTCGTCATGGATGTACATGCATGACAGAAAACGTGACCTACTGTGACAAACACGTATCATCACAGAAGTGTATTTTTTGTAGTGTTAATAAATTATTTCTTTTATCATTTACCTGCCCGAGGACGCGCATGAATTAAGCTTGGGGATACTGATACATCTCCAACCTATCTATGATTTATGAAGTATTCATGCCATGTTTACAACAATTTTATATGGTTTTGGTACACTTTTATATGATTTGAATGACACTAACCCGGACTGGCGCTATTTTTAGCAGAATTACATGGGTGTTATTTTTATGCAGAAATGAAAGTCCTCGAATTGGCCTGAAACTTTACGGTGATTTTTATGGGCAAGACGAGACCCCCGAAGCCTAAGAGGTGGACCAGACGAAGTCCAGGGGAGCGACGAGCTCAGGGGGCGCGCCCTGGTGGTAGGGCTTTGCCTCTGAGCTCGTCGATCCCTCATGCCCCCCTGACATGAAACCGATGCCAAAAATTCATATAAATATAGAAAACCCCAGAAAGAAACCTAGAACTTCCGCTCTACCGCCACAAGCCTCTATATCGAAGCGATCTCATCTGGAGGCCTTTTTCGGCACTCTGTCAGAGGGGAAATAATCATCGGAGGCCATCTTCATCATCCCGGTGGTTGATGACCCACAAGTATAGGGGATCAATTGTAGCTCTTTTCGATAAGTAAGGGTGTCGAACCCAACGAGGAGCAGAAGGAAATGACAAGTAGTTTTCAGTAAGGTAATGTCTGCAAGTGCTGAAACTGTAAGTAGCGAGTAGTTTGATAGCAAGATAATTTGTAACGAGCAAGTAACGATAGTAACAATAAGTATGCAGCAAGGTAGTCCAATCCTTTTGAGGCAAAGGACAGGCCAAAATGGTCTCTTATAATAAGCAAAGCGTTCTTGAGGGTACACGGGAATTTCATCTAGTCACTTTCATCATGTTGGTTTAATTTGTGTTCGCTACTTTGATAATTTGATATGTGGGTGGACCGGTGCTTAGGTGCTGTTCTTACTTGAACAAACCTCCTACTTATAATTAACCCTCACGCAAGCATCCGCAACTATGAGAAAAGTATTAAGGATAAATCATAACCATAGCATTAAACTCTAGGATCCAATCGGTCCCTTACGGAATAGTGCATAAACTGGGGTTTAAGTTTCTGTCACTCTCGCAACCCACCATCTATTTACTACTCCACAATGCATTCCCTTAGGCCCAAATATGGTGAAGTGTCATGTAGTCGATGTTCACATGACACCACTAAGGGAATCACAACGTACATACTATCAAAATATCGAACACATATCAAGTTCACATGATTACTTGCAACATGATTTATCCCGTGACCTCAAGAACAAAAGTAACTACTCACAACTCATCAACATGCTCATGATCAGAGGGGTATTAATATGCATAATTGATCTGAATAATATTCCACCAAATAAACCATATAGTAATCAACTACAAGATGTAATCAACACTACTAGTCACCCCCTAGGAATCTATAGTTCCGGTAACAAGATTGAATACAAGAGATGAACTAGGGTTTGAGATGAGATGGTGATGGTGAAGATGTTGATGGAGATTTCCCTCCCAAAGATGGGAGAGTCATTGGTGATGATGATGACGATGGTTTCCCCCTCCGGGAGGGAAGTTCCCCCGGCAGAATCGCTCTACCGGAGGGCAAAAGTGCTCCTGCCCAAGTTCCGCCTCGAGGCGGCGGCGCTCCGTCCCAAAAGTATTATTCTGTTTTTTTCTAGGTCAAAAGCACTTATATACCAGAAGATGGGCACCGGATGTGGGCCAAGGAGGGCACAATACACCAGGGCGCGCTAGGGGGGCCTGGCGCGCCTTGGTAGTTTGTGCCCACTGGTGCCCCCCCTCTGGTAGTTATTGGCTCCAATATTCCTTAAATATTCCATAAAAAATCTCCGTGAAGTTTTAGTTCATTTGGTGTTGTGTAGAATAGGTAGTCTGACATAGCCTTTTCAGGTCCTGATTTCCAGCTGTCAGAATTCTCCCTCTTGGTGTGTACCTTGCAAATTATGAGAGAAAAGACATTAGAATTACTCCAAAAAGCATTATTATAGATAAAAACATGATAAATAACAACAAGAAAACATGATGCAAAATGGACGTATCAACTCCCCCAAGCTTAGACCTCGCTTGTCCTCAAGCGGAAACCGAAATCGAAAAACATGTCCACATTGTTTGAGAGAGTGGTGTCGATAAAAACAAAATACAGACATAGAAGCATCATGTTGATTATTATAACATCAACAAATTTAAACATAAGACTATAACCATAGAACTTGCATCATATACTTCCTATGAATAAGTAGCAGTTCATCACACAATCGAAGTATAAAGCAAAAACCCTATTAGAAACCAACAAGCTATGTTCTTAGTCAACTTTGCAACTACAATTTATCATATTTTCAGGAAGGGTCACGTGTTGGAGCCTTTAGGCAAGTCCACATACTCAACCATCATATAGTCTTCTATGATTGCTAACACTCACCGAGTACACATGAGCAAAACGTTTCAACCGGACACATAGAAAGATAGGGGCTTATAGTTTGGCCTCCCAACATACTCACCTCGAGGGTGATGTCAATAATAATAACTCATGCTATCTATATTCAACTGGACATATGTGCCTATATCTTTCCTCACCACATGATGCTTGCGAAAAGAGAAAAATAAAAGGAATAGAAGGGAAAATTCGACTCTTTGCATAAAGGTAAATACATAAAAGTAAAAGATAGGCCCTTCGCAGAGGGAAGCAGAGGTTGCCATGCGCTTATCTGTTTGCATGCTCAGTCCCTTAGTGCAAAAGAACGTCATGTTACATTGCCCCTTAAGATGACAACCTTTATTATGCACTCTGTCGCTTTTATTCTTTATCACCCAAGTTCGTGCAATGCTCAATTTTCTCTTACACTAAACAATCTCACACATTTAGAAGCAATTTTTATTTCCTTTTTGCACCGATGACAACTTACTTGAGGGATCTTTCTCAATCCCTAGGTAGGTATGGTGGACACTTGAAAAAGATTTTGGGTTTAAGGGTTTTTGGATGCACAAGTAGTATCTCTACTTAGTGTGGAATTTTGGCTAGCAAAGATAGGGGGAAAGCATCACATGTTAAAGGATCTATGACAATATGACTTCTGTGTGAATATAAACAAACATAAACCATTATGTTGTCTTCCTTGTCCAACGTCAACAATTTCAGCATATAATATTTTGATGAGGGCTCACAATCACAAAAGATTTCTAGGATAGTATATTTATATGTGAATCTTCTCTTCCCTTATTAATTCTTTCATGAGTTGCATCATTGACTAATGCTATGTTTGTCAATCTCTAATAGAATTTTTTACTTATACTTTTCCTTATGTGGTGTCATCACCTGCCATATGATTAGTATATGATCTTATTGATTTATTTCCTTTCTTTTGTTTGCTTTCTTCCTCTTTTTCTTTTCCTTATTTGCAACATGAAAGTAAAGAAAGTAAAAACTGAACTAACTTTATTATATGACTTGCACATGATAACAATGATAGATCACTAAGCAAACTCTGAAAGAGAAATGATCGAACTATACTTTATTCATCTAAGCCAAAGATTGAACTAAGATAAGTAAAAGCAAAAAGATAGTGGGAAGATACGATACCGGGGCACCTCCCCCAAGCTTGGCGGAAGCCAAGGGGAGTGCCCATACCCGATATTCAGTTCTCCTTTGGTGGTGATGAAGCGATCTTGCTCCTCCCTCTTCGTCTCGATCTTCATCAGTCAGGCATCTTCTTCCATGTTGTTGGAGGAGCAGGAAGACATGATGCCTGGCTTGATAAATCTGACCAGAAACAACAAGAAAAGAGAAAAGAAGATTTCTTCGCGGTACAGTGGTTAACAGGTTTGGGAAGCATATATAGATTTTTTTATCTTGGAGGACAAGCATATGGAAGAAAAACGGAGTACGGGAGGTGTCCCAGGTGGGCACAACCCACCTGGGCGCGCCAGGCATGCCCGGCGTGCCCTGGTGTCTTGTGCCCACCAGGGGACGCTTCCTGGAAGTTTCTTTATTTCTAGAATTCTAAAATATTACAAAACTGACAGAAAATATTTTTACGGATTTTTCGGAGTCCGTTTACTTACTCTATCACGTACCTCCTTATTTTGACGATTCTGGAGTGTTCCGAAGGGACTTTTTTATGTGTTCTTTCGGTGTGAACATTTGGTCAATATTGCTTTCAACATTAATAGGCGTACCTAAGATATAATGCTTTATTCGTTGCCCGTTGACAACGACCGGGTTAGTGCCTTCAAAATTATTTATTTTGATGGCTCCAGACCGGTAGACCTCCTCGATGACATATGGGCCTTCCCATTTCGAGAGGAGCTTTCCCGCAAAGAATCTAAAACGAGATTTATACAAAAGGATATATTCTCCGACTTTAAACTCACGCTTTTGGATTCTTTTGTCATGCCATCTTTTAACTTTCTCTTTGAATAATTTTGCAATTTCATAAGCCTGGGTCCTCCATTCATCTAAAGAGCTAATATCAAATAACCTATTTTCACCAGCAAGTTTGAAATCACAGTTGAGTTCTTTAATTGCCCAGTATGCTTTATGTTCTAACTCAAGAGGTAAATGACAAGCTTTTCCATAAACCATTTTTATAAGGAGACATACCCATAGGATTTTTATATGCTGTTCTATAAGCCCAAAGTGCATCATCTAATTTCTTAGACCAATTCCTCCTGGACCGATTGACAGTCTTTTGTAGAATTAATTTTATTTCTCTATTGCTAAGCTCAACTTGACCACTAGACTTAGGATGATAAGTTGATGCAATTCTATGGTTAACATCATACTTAGCAAACATCTTACGGAAAGCGCCATGAATAAAGCGTGAACCACCATCAGTCATTAAGTATCTAGGGACTCCAAACCTTGGGAAAATAACTTCCTTAAGCATTTTAATAGAGGTGTTGTGATCAACACTACTAGTTGGAATAGCTTCTACCCATTTAGTAACATAATCAACAACAACCAAAATATGTGTATACCCATTAGAGGAAGGAAAAGGTCCCATGTAATCAAATCTCCAAACATCAAATGGTTCAACAGCGAGTGAATAATTCATAGGCATTTCTTGATGCTTACCAATATTACCTATTCTTTGGCATTCATCACAAGATGAGACATACTTACGAGCATCTTTAAAGAGAGTAGGCCAATAAAACCCAGATTGCAATACCTTGTGAGCGGTTCTATCTCCAGCATGATGCCCTCCATATGGTTCAGAGTGACATTTCCGTAGGATTTGTCCCTACTCATGCGCAGGTACACAACGTCTAATAATACCATATACCCCTTCTTTATAAAGATGCGGGTCATCCCAAAAGTAATGTCTTAAATCATAGAAGAACTTTTTCTTTTGTTGGTAAGTAAAGCTAGGTGGCAAATATTTAGCAACAATGTAATTAGCATAGTCAGCATACCAAGGAGTACTATTAGCAACATTTATTGCAGCTAATTTCTCATCAGGAAAACTATCATCAATAGGAAGTGGGTCATCAAGCACATTTTCAAGCCTAGACAAGTTATCAGCCATGGGGTTCTCAGCTCCTTTTCTATCAGTAATATGCAAATCAAATTCTTGTAGCAAGAGAACCCAACGAATAAGTCTAGGTTTAGCATCTTTCTTTTCCATAAGATATTTAATAGCAGCATGGTTTGTGTGAACAGTTACTTTGGAATCAACAATATAAGGTCTAAACTTATCACAAGCAAACACCTTTGCTAAGAATTCCTTTTCAGTAGTAGCATAATTTCTTTGAGCACTGTCTAGAGTTTTACTAGCATAATGGATAACATTTAATTTCTTAACAACTCTTTATCCTAGAACAGCACCAACAGCATAATCACTAGCATCACACATAATTTCAAAAGGCAAGTTCCAATCAGGTGGTTGAACAATAGGTGCAGAAATTAAAGCTTTCTTGAGTGTTTCAAAGGCTTCTAAACAATCATCATCAAAAACAAAAGGGATATCCTTTGAAATAAACTAGTGAGAGGCCTAGAAATTTTAGAGAAGTCTTTAATAAATCTCCTATAGAAACCAGCATGACCTAGGAAACTACGAATACCTTTGATGTCCTTGGGATGAACAGAAGTACTCAAATAAAGCAACCCTGTGCCTGAAAGCCCGTGCCAGTACGCCTTCGTCTCCACCAAAGGCTGGTATGTCCGTACGTCAAGAAATTGCTTTTCTTTTTCCCTTTTCCAAATCACTGTACTCCCTCCATCTCATAATACTCCTTCATCACCTAAATCATCATCCGCGTCATCAAATCAAATAGGAAAAAAAACCAAACTTGTGCCCGGCCGCCCACGTTGCGAGGCGGACGTGGAGTGGGATCATTGCGAGGCGGATCAACTGCATGCATCGCCGCCCGCCCACGGACTCGTCTCTACAACTCAACTGCTGCCGGCCATCTCTCCTCGTCTCCTTCCTCCTCCACATCTAGCCGAGCTGAGCCGCCATCCATCACTTCCCTCAACAATCTCTCTCCATTTCCCCGTCCATTGCTTGCGCAAAGGCCGCATATTTCTTTCCTCCTCCCCACCCCACGCCGGCCGGCGAGAGGACTCGGTCGGTGTGCAACGGTCGGATCAGTCGCCCGCCGCAACCGCAGGGACGACCTATGTATATGACGCAGCAAAGCCAAAAGAATAAGTATGCATGCTGCAACAACAAAAGGAGAAGAAGAAGCAGACCTGGTATACTTCACTTTCCACCCGCTTGTTTTCAACAACAAGAAGCTCTTCTCCCCTCCTCTCCTTTCCTTGCTCGCGTCCCAAGTCCTAAGTTGCACGCGCACCCCGCACGCGGATGGATCACCACTTACTGTATATATAAAGAGAACAAGGATGGAGTGTCCATGGCCTAGGGGCAATGACGTGTCGCGGATCAGTGAGGTGGTGCAAGACGGACCCTCCCTCGCTTCCATTTCCTGGCCATCTCCTTAATTAGCGATTCCACTGGAAGGAAGCAACCACTCGGTTCGGCTCGGCATTTTCTCAATTGCATCAACCTTAGCTTGGTCCACTTCAATACCTTTTTCAAAAATTTTATGACCCAAGATAATGCCTTCATTAACCATAAAGTGGCACTTCTCCCAATTCAAGACAAGATTTGTTTGTTCACATCTCTGCAAAACTCGATCAAGATTGCTTAAACAATCATCAAAAGACTTCCCATAAACAGAGAAGTCATCCATGAAAACCTCAACAATCTTTTCACAAAAGTCAGAGAATATAGCCACCATGCATCTTTGAAAGGTAGCAGGTGCATTACATAAACCAAAAGGCATACGTCTATAAGCATAAGTTCCAAAAGGACAAGTAAAAGTAGTCTTTTCTTGATCCGGTTGAGAAACATGTATTTGTGAAAAGCCAGAATATCCATCAAGGAAGCAAAAGTGTGTGTGCTTAGATAATCTTTCAAGCATTTGATCAATAAAAGGAAAAGGGTAATGATCCTTTCTAGTTGCTTTATTTAATTTTCTAAAATCAATTACCATTCTATAGCCTGTAACAATTATTTGTGGAATAAGTTCATTCTTATCATTAGGAACAACAGTTATACCTCCCTTCTTAGGGACACAATGAATAGGACTTACCCATCTACTATCAGCTATGGGATAGATTATACCTGCTTCCAGAAGTTTTAGTATTTTCGTTCTTACCACTTCTTTCATCTTCGGATTTAACCGACATTGGTGATCAACAACTGGTTTAGCGTCAGGTTCCATATTAATTTTGTGCTGACATAGAGTGGGACTAATGCCCTTTAAATCACCAAGAGTATATCCAATAGCAGCTCGGTGCTTCCTTAGAACTTTCAATAATTTTTCTTCTTCATGTTCTAAAAGGTTAGCACTGATAATAACAGGATATATTTTATTTTCATCCAGATAAGAATATTTCAGAGTGTCTAACAATTGTTTTAATTCAACCATATGATCACCTTTAGGTGGAGGAGGGCCTCCTAGAGTTTCAATAGGCAAATTGTGTTTAAGTAGAGGACGTTGTTCAAAGAAAATATTATCTATTTCATTTCTTTCATGCATATGCAAATCATTTTCATGGTCTAGCAAGTATTGTTCTAAAGGATCAGTAGGTGGCACAACAATAGAAGCAATACCAATCAATTCATCCTTACTAAGCAACTCTTTTTCATGATGGTCTCTACTAAACTTGGAAAAATTAAACTCATGAGACTCATCACCAAAGCTAACACCCACAGTTTGTTTCTGGCAATCTATCCTAGCATTAACTGTGTTCAACAAAGGTCTACCAAAGATAATGGGACAGAAGTCATCTTGTGGGGAACCAAGAACAAGAAAATCAGTAGGTTATTTTACCTTCCCACACAAGACTTCATGAAAGTGCATTATATCGACTAGGGGGGTGGGTGAATAGGCGATTTTTGTGAATTCTTGACTGAGGAATTTGCCGGTGAGGAAATTCCTTAGCGAAGAACTACTAGTAGCGGAATAAGTACTCAAAAGTAAACACAACATAACACAAGCATGGTCATCATGATGAAATGAAGATAAGCACAGAGTACAGAAAGCGTAATCACAAGATAACACACGATGAAGACAAACAGACAGAAATTGAACTGAGGAAATTGAGAAAGTCTTCACTCAAAGTCTTCAAACAGATATGAACAAGCACATAATAACTGTAATGAGGAAATGAAAGAGTTGATGGAATAGAACCAGTAAGCTTGGTGAAGACAATGATTTGGTAGACCAGTTCCAACTGCTGTCTCAGTTGTACATCTGGTTGGAGCGGCTAGGTATTTAAACCTGAGGACACACAACCCTGGACACTCAGGCCCGGACACACAATCCTCACCGTATTCTCCTTGAACTAAGGTCACACAGACCTCGCCCAATCACTCGTGGTAAGTCTTCAGGTGACTCCCGAACCTTCACAAACTCGGTCACTCGGCGATCCACAATTCCTCTTGGATGCTCTAGACCATGACGCCTAACCTTCTGGAAGAAGCACAATCTTCAAAGGTAACAAGCGTCGGATCCACGCAGGATCAATCTCTTCAGTGATGCTCAATCACCTTGGGTTTGTAGGTGTTTGGGTTTGGGTTTTTCCCACTCGATGATTTTCGATCAAAGTCCTCGGAGGATGGGATGCTCTCAAATGACAAGTGTCAGTTTCTCTCGGAGCAGCCAACCAGCTAGTGGTTGTAGGGGGCGGCTATTTATAGCCTAGGGAGCAGCCCGACATGATAAGACATAAATGCCCTTCAATGATATGACCGTTAGGTGGGTAGATATTTTGGGACAGCTGGCGCATAGCACAACAACGGTCGGATATTTGAGGCTCAAATTCCTCAGGGCTATCATATTCCTCACTGTGTAGGCAATCCGCACTGGCGAATTCCTAACTTCTCAGTCAGAACAAATTCCTCAGAGACCAGAAGAACTTCGTCTCTGTCATTGAATAATATGACTGAACTATATGAGATTTCCAATGGCTTCACTTGAAGGGATTGGTAGGTGTAGGATTTTGAGTTGAGCATCACATGGAAATTTTTCCTTAGTATTTCCTCGACCCCCTTTAACAGTACGGTGTTTCCTATGACTCAAGAAAGAGAAAATGAAACTACGAAAACAAAAGTCTTCACGCTTCATGTTCCTCAAATGAATACCAAGTCTTAAAGGTCACACCAATTTCTTCATTTTCAAAGTTTTCAGAAAGTCTTCAGAAAACCAAAGTCTTCAGTCGAAGAATTTCATTTTTAGGGGTCGACTTTCTCTGTAAGTATCAAACTCCTCATAGACTTATAGACCTGTGTACACTCATAAACACATTAGTCCCTTAACCTATAAGTCTTCAATACACCAAAATCACTAAGGGGCACTAGATGCACTTACAATCTCCCCCTTTTTGGTGATTGATGACAATATAGGTTAAGTTTTCAACGGGGATAAACATATGAAGTGTAAATACTGATAGTGAGGAATTTGATTGCAAGATATAGAAGAACTCCCCCTGAAAATGTGCATAGTGAGGAATTTGCTTTTGAAGGAATGCACACTTGAAGAGTAGAACCATGGAGATCTCCCCCTATATCTTGTAATCATACACGCATTTGACATTTAATATGAAGAATTTGAAATGCATGATGAAATATGGTGACTGATGTAATTCAGCATGCGTGGATTAACAGTAATGAGGAATAAGCATGCAGAAAATCACAGCAAAAGTATCAGGCCACCATAGAGTTTAAGTTTACAACTCGATCCAGCAAAGTCATCAGAAGAACGAGAGTTGTAACTTAAAAAAATGCCCATATAAGATAGACCCACTTGAAGACTAACTCAAATTTCTCCCCCTTTGTCATCGAATGACCAAAAGGGTTGAAAATGAGGACTAACACCCCTGAAGAATATCAAGTTGATGAAGGAGCGCCAGCGTTGTTGGGGTCGTTTGTTGATGTAGGGCCTGCCGTAGTGTCGTCCAAGTCTTCATGCTTGTCGGTGTCGCGCGATGAATAATAGGAGCTGGCCACCAAGGAAGGAACCTTGACTTTCTTGTACTTCTTTGGTGGAGGAGCAGACCAGTCAAAATCTTCCTTGAGACCCATTTTCTTCAGATCTTCTTCACTATAAATGTGAGACAGAACAACCCAGGTACGGTTGAGGGTTTCATGAAGGTAGTAATGGTTTTTCTTCACTGCATTGTGGGTAGCAGTCATATTGTGAAGAATTGAACCAAACTGACGCTTGACCCATTTGTGATTGCGATCAACCTTCTGGTGAAGACTGAGGAGAAGCTCACAATCAGTCATCACCCTGGGAGCTGTGCCTTGAGGATTTTGCTTGGTTGCGTTGGCGGCAGAGTCATGAGTGGCAGAGTCGTCATTGGTGGAGTAGGATGCAGCCTTGCGAAATTGACCATCCAATGGACGAATGCCTTCATCTATAACAGCAACGGCCTTGCCCTTGTCATCAGCTGAGGAAAATGTCCGTTTGAGGACTTCAAATCGAGGGCTAGTAGCTGCAATGGTTCAGTGTATCAGCTTTGTAGTTGAGTGAAGACCTTGATCTGATGAATCTCATAATCCAAGGTGCGTAAGGCTTCAACTCAAATGGTGACATAGCGACATTGACCAGAGTCCTCATGAAGAAATCATGGAAGTTGACGGGAACGCCATGCATGATATTGAAAAGCAGATTCTTCATGATGCCAATGACTTCTTCATTCGAGTCGTGGCCCTTGATTGGACTCAATGTCTTCGTCAGAATGCGATAGACAGTCCGAGGCACATATAGCAATTCCTTCACGAGGAATTTTGTTCTTGGGGCCTGACCTGGCTTCAATGGCTTCATCAGCACTTGCATATAGTGGTCGGTAACCTCAGGCTCTTGGTACATGCAACGAGCAGCTTCAAGGGGAGGACTGAGAGGCAAAGCACGAAGCAATTCAGTAGCTGGTGCCTTGCAGTGAGAGTTTTCAGACATCCAGTCCAGCACCCATGAATTCACATCTTCAGAGTCTCTGGTGATGTGCAGTGTTGCATAAAATTGAAGAATGAGTTCTTCATTCCAATCACATATATCAATGCAAGATTTTAAAAGTCCAGCGTCGTGAAGAACACTGAGGACTGGCACGAAGCACGACAGAGATTCCATTTCCACGTGAGGAATGTGCTCATGATCGAAGACTTTGTCTTTGTTGAACAACACTGAGGAATAGAAATTGGCCTGGCTGGAAGTCCAGAAACGCCTCTTCCTAATGCGAGCAGAGTCATAGGGGTTGTAATCTGTGAAGAATACACGCTCGCCGAAGAAATCATCAGCCTTGAATTTTTTGCTTCCTTGAGAATGGATCCTTTGGCTTGGGCTGAGGAGTGTCAGTCAGTTGCATCACAATCTTAGGAATCGCAATCTCAGGTTCTTCAGGCTGAGGAATTTCTGGTTCCTCTTCAGTGGCAGTCTGTGTCTTCATTGATTCAGCAGCAGCAATTTCTTTAGCACTAGTGGCTGGAATTTCTTCATGAACAGACGAAGTGGGGTGAGTTTCTTCAGAGCCCATTGGAACAATATGTGCTGGGGACTGAGGGATTTGCTGCAATGGCATGAACAGAGGAGAGTTGGGATGCTGACTATCCCAAAAATCACCATTCATCAATGGAGTAGTACTCCCAATGTCCACGTCAGAGTTGTGTTCATCCAATTCCTCAACGCCGGCCTCTTCAGGTGTGAAATGAGGCATGGGCGAGGAGACAACTGGAGTTGAGGGGACTGTGTCCGCTTCAATTTCTTCATCCATCTGCTCTGAGGAAGCAGCAGAGGGAATGTCTTCATCAGATCTACTAGGGATCACATATTCTTCATTGAAAGGTACAAGTTCCTATGATGGCATACTGGAAACAGGAACAACATCAATAGGATTTGCAAATGAGCTTGAAAATTTCTTCATCTTCTTCGGAGCTGAAGAATCTGATGAAGCTGATGCTTTCCTTTTCTTCACAGCTGCACATTATGCAGCCTTGGTCTTCTTCACATCTGATGCAGATGGAAGGATCGGAGTTGGGGTAGGCGGAGGAGGAGCAGAGGAATTTGGTTGAATTTCTTCAGGCACAACTGATGCAATTGCCCTGACTTCTTCATTTTCTTCAGGCGCACCACTAGTGGATGCCCTGGCAATTTCTTCAGCGACTGGAATGTAGTCATCAACCCTGGAACTCACATTTTCTTCAGCAGCCTGATTTTCATCAGCGGTGCTGGCGTGCTCTTCTGTCGGTTGAGCAGATGCTTAGGCTTGAGGACTTTCTGGTTGCGTTAGAGCTGCAACCTTTGAAGTGAATTTTCCAGTCAGTTTTACAAACCTGACCTTGGCTCCTTGCCAATCAACATAGTAAGCATTGAAGTCATCGTTGAGGACTTTGATTTCAGACTGGATCTTCACAAGTTCATCAGTTGTCATAGAGACAATGTTTTTCTTCAGAAAGCATTCCTTTATGTACTGAGCTTTCTTCAGCTGCCTTGCCTTCTCAAATTTCCATTTTTCTTCTTCAATGAAGGCAGTCAAAACATGACTTTGACCAGGAGTGAGATTCATCTCCGGCAAAGGAGCGTTGGGATCTTTGTGCTAGAGATCGATGTAGTCTAGGATCAACTTCGGATCCAAAAGCAGTGACACATTGCTTCCTTTGGCTCTAGCGGCCTTGACTTGTCTGTCTCTGATGATTTCGGCTAGTTCTTCATCATCAGCCTCATCATCATCAGAGGGCACTTGGAAGGCGACCTGCTTCTTGTGAGGACTTGGTCGAGGACCTCGTCCAGTAGCATACTTTTTCTTCAGCAGAGAGGGGCCAGCTGATGAACTTGGAGCAGCTGAGGAACTTGCAGAGGCTCCTGAGGCAATAGATATGCCTGCAGTCCTTTGGCACGTGGCGAGATGCACAGGTGCTGAGGATTTAGTCGGAGCAGCCGAAGACTTTGGCGGAGGGGCTGAGGTCTTTGGAGGAGCAGGAGCAGTTTGACGAGTTGGCCGTGAGGGCTTTGATGAATCTGGCCGTGAGGGCATTGCTGAGGAATTTGGCTTATGCGCAGGCTTCTTTGCCATGGCCTTCTTAGGCTTGACAGCAGATGCCTCAGCAGAGGCAGCAGCAGCAGAGTCCTCACTGAATTACCTCACTGCATCTTTTGCCTGTTTGGCCAACTTGGCTTGGCGCTTGGCCCATTCTTCAGGATAGTCCTCATCGCGCTTGAGGCTGGTGGGATCTGCTACTTGGCCAGGTGCCAATGGAGGTCTTGAGCATGGAGGGGTAACAACGAATTTCTTCATGTGTTTTGGAGTAACATATCTGTACTCCCTCCACTCTCTTGCCCATCTCCTCTCAATCTTTTGAATGCGCACCTTGCGCTGATTTTTATCTTCCTCAAGGGGTGTGCAGTACCCAGCATAGATGTCCTCAGGGATTTCAAAAGCAATGTTGACCTCAGGCCTCTTTCCTCCTTTCGGTGGCTTCTTTCCATCAACCATTTTCTTCAGATGAGGAATTTGAACGATGGAATTCTCTGAAGATGTATGAAACTTTTCTTCGAGGAACGCTGCAAATGAGTTAAGTTGATGGGAACCTAGTGATTCAGCAGCGGACATGAGTACCTATGAACAGAGTATAGTTGCGAGGAATTTGGAGAGGTCATATGCGTTCTCAGAAGGTTTTTGTAAAAAGAACAAGTTTGAGGAATTTGACCAGATGAGTCTTAAGAATTTCACTAAGCGTTTTCGTCTTAGGTTCCAGAGTTGTACAGATCAGAGATCCACAAAATTGAGGAATCTTGAAGAAAAAAAATAGCTTAGACAAATGAATCAAGAACAGATGACATGTGAGGTGTTTTGTGTGTGAAGAATTTGAAGAATAATCACCTTTGAAGATTTTGTAAAAATCATTTGAATCAAAGAGGGCAGTAAAAGTTACTTTTAATTACCCTGGACGAAGAACACGACGAACTGGGAAGTGGAGATGTGAAGTTCGTCAACGCAGATCTTCCAGGCCCTAACTTGGCTGAGGAGGACAGCTACGGCGGTGGTGGAGGGAAGAAATCCATGGCCGGCGCGAGTACGACGGCGACGAGGTCAAGGCAGTGAAGCTCTTCCTCATCGACAACGATGAAGTAGCGGCAGCACAAGGGTTTGAGAAGCTCGAGCTGGAGTGAGGTCGAGCAGAGTAAAAGAGAAGTGAGGAAGGGGAGAGGTATTTATAGCCACGGTGAAAAACTGTTCGGCCAAAGAATTTGTACGAACGTGCCCCTGACCCTTCTCATTCGCTTGACATGTGTCACCCACGTACTAAGAAGTGGAGATCGTGGGTGAATAGATAAGTATTATTGTGGGGTGCGGAATGGTTTGAGCGGCAAAACCGAAATTTTTGGATAAGATAAGTTTTAACGCTGCGTTCACAAATTCTTCAGCTGACAAGGACACATTGAAGATTTTGAACGAGTTTAAAATAGAACGCACATGAAGAATTTGTGAATAGATTGGGTTGAGTTTAGCATAGAGGGGGAAGGGTCCGATCACATTCACTTAGCAGAAAAACAATTTGAAGAAATAGCAATAAGTGAATGCTGTAGAGGAAATAAACTCATATATATATATATATATATATATATATATATATATATATATATATATATATATATATATATATATATATATATATATATATAGCTAATGAAGAAAAACGACGGAAACAGTGAAGACTATGCAAAGTTGAAGAACATGAACAACTGAGAAAAAAAACTCAAATTGAAGATTTTCAACTTTTGGTGGTGGCGTGACCCACCGTATAAGAATGATGATTTGAGACACCGCGTACAATTGTCATAGGGCTCTGAGAATCAAATTCTTTGTTAATTTCTTCACACTTAGAGTGTTATTCTTCATTGATTGAAGAAAGACGTTTCTTCATGTGTTGCACATCTAAGTCATCAATTTTGCATAAGTGTTAGGATGAGTGTCCTTTTCAAAGAACATTCAAAGATTCTAGAATATTTAGCTCACACCGCAACTTGCTAAATCTCTTCTCATCCAAGGGCTTTGTGAAGATATCGTCTAGCTGTTCTTCAATCTTCACGTGCTCAATAGAAATGTTGCCCTTCAACACATGATCACGAAGAAAATGATGACGAATCTGAATGTGCTTTGTCTTCGAGTGCTGAACTGGGTTGTGAGCAATCTTGATGGCACTCTCATTGTCACAGAAGAGAGGCACATTCTTCACATTGGCGCCGTAGTCCTTGAGAGTTTGCTTCATCCACAACAATTTAGCACAGCAAGAACCAGCAGCAACGTACTCAGCTTCAGCAGTAGACAGTGATACGCAGTTCTGTTTCTTCGAGGACCAACAGACCAAAGATCGTCCGAGGAAATGACATGTACCAGATGTTGACTTGCGGTCCACACGATCACCAGCATAGTCAGAGTCAGAATATCCAGTGAGATCAAAAGCCGAGCCCTTGGGGTACCATAATCCAAGTGTTGGTGTGTGAGCTAGATATCGAAGAATATGCTTCACAGCCTTATGGTGTGATTCCTCCGGTGTAGCTTGAAATCGTCCACACATGCAAACACTAAGCATAATATCTGGCCTAGATGCACATAAATACAATAAAGAACCAATCATGGAGCTGTATACCTTTTGACCGAAGTCAATACCATTTTCATCAGTGCATAGATGGCCATTTGTGGGCATAGGAATTTTGACGCCTTTGCAATCTTGCATGCCGAATTTCCTCAGTACATCCTTGAGGTATTTCTCCTGAGATATGAATACGCCATTGCGTTGTTGACGAATTTGAAGACCTAAGAAGAATTTCAATTCTCCCATCATATACATTTCTTATTCCTCTCTCATCATATAACCAAATTCGTCAGTGTAACGTTGGTCAGTACAACCAAAGATAATATCATCAACATATATTTGGCATACAAACAATTCACCATCATAAGATTTAGTGAAAATAGTAGGGTCAAGTGAACTAGGTTTGAAGCCTTTCTTCATGAGAAATTCCTTCAAAGTATCATACCACGCCCGAGGGGCCTGCTTGAGGCCATAGAGGGCCTTATTGAGTCTGAAGACTTTGTCAGGATGCTTTGGATCTTCAAAACCTGGGGGTTGAGAAACATATACTTCTTCCTCAAGCTTACCATTGAGGAATGCACTTTTCGCATCCATTTGATATAGAGTGATATCATGATGGTTAGCATAAGCAAGTAATATGCGAATAGCCTCAAGTCTATTAACAGGTGCAAAAGTTTCATCAAAATCAATTCCTTCAACCTGTGTGTAGCCTTGAGCTACAAGCCGTGCCTTATTCCTCACCACAAGGCCATTTTCATCTTGCTTGTTGTGGTACATTCACTTTGTGCCAATGATATTGTGCTTGCGAGGATCTGGACGTTTGACCAGTTCCCAGACGTTGTTGAGCTCGAACTGATGTAATTCTTCTTGCATGGCCTGAATCCATTCAGGCTCCAGAAATGCTTCATCTACCTTAGCGGGCTCTATGATAGAGACAAAAGCAAAGTGCCCATAAAAGTTAGACAAATGTGAAGCTCTTGAGCGTGTGAGAGGACCTGGTGCTTCAATGTCATCAATGATCTTTTCAACTTGCACTTCTTTTGCAACGCGAGGATGAGCTGGTTGTCGTCGAGGAATTTGATCAGCATTTTCTTCAGCACCATTTTCTTCAGGTGCATTAGCTCGACATTCTTCATGTTCTGGAATGAATTCTTCAGCAGATTCTTCGGTAGGAATGACATCCTCAGTAGCCTTGAACTTGATTTTCCTCAGGTGCTAGTTCATCTATCACAGAAGATAGGTGCTCTCTTTGTGAGCCATTAGTTTGATTGAACCGCACATCTACAGTTTCAACAACCTTGTGAAGAACGTTGTTGAAGACTCTGTAGGTGTGCGAGTCCTTTCCGTAACCAAGCATAAAACCTTCATGTGCTTTCGGTGCAAATTTAGAGTTGTGATGAGGATCTCTAATCCAACATTTAGCACCGAAGACTTTGAAATAACTCACATTGGGTTTCTTGTCAGTGAGGAGTTCATAGGCAGTCTTCTTGAAGAATTTGTGAAGATATACTCTGTTGATGATATGGCACGCAGTATCAATTGCATCAATCCAGAAACGATGAGGCGTTTTGTATTCATCAAGCATAGTGCGAGCCATCTCAGCAAGAGTCCTGTTCTTGCGCTCCACAACGCCATTCTGCAGCCATCTCACCAAGTTCATCAAGATAGTCATCAAGACCAGAATTCTTGAACTCAGTTCCATTATCACTTCTGATGTGCTTGATCTTCACACCAAAGTTGGTTGAAGCCCTCGAGGAAAATCGTTTGAAGACTTCCTGCACTTCATGTTTGTAAGTAACAATGTGTACCCATGTGTAACGAGAGTAATCATCAACAATAACAAAGCCATATTGAGATGCTTCATTTGAAACTGCAGAATAATGATTAGGACCGAAGAGATCCATTTGAAGCAATTCAAATGGTCGAGTAGTGGTCATGATAGTCTTCGCTGAATGCTTGGCCTTGGTCATCTTTCCAGCTTCACAGGCTCCACATAAGTGATCCTTGTGGAATTTTTCATTCTCAATGCCAATGACATGCTTCTTCTTTACAAGCGTGTGCAAATTCCTCATGCCTGCATGACCAAGTCGTCGATGCCATAGCCAGCCTTCTGAATCTTTTGCAAGTAGGCACACGGCTGGTTGTGGTCCTGTAGAGAAATCAACAATATACAAGTCTCCTCTCCTAAAGCCTTCGAAGACTTTGGAATTGTCAGCTTCCATGATCACAACACAACGATACTTGCCAAAGACAACAACCATATCAAGATCGCAAAGCATTGAGACAGACATGAGGTTGTATCCTAAGGACTCGACAAGCATGACTTTGTCCATGTGCCGATCCTTTGAGATAGCAACCTTACCTAGACTCAATACCTAACTTTTGCCTTTGTCAGCGAAGACGATATGCTTCAGATGCGATGGAGATAAGGGAGCATCCATCAATAGATTCTTGTCACCAGTCATGTGATTTGTACATCCACTATCGAGGACCCACTCAGTGGCTTTGGGTTGATCATCCTGCAGATGAGTTAGTGGAACTTACGAACTCATATACTTCATCAGTGAAGAATATGACATCAATTTCATCAGATCAATTTCATCAAGTAATGGAATAGATAAAGCAATATGAGGACGTGAGAAATGAAAGTTCATTTCTTCATGATTAGCCTGCGTCCTTTCAGGCACTTTTTAGGTCTCCAGCAAATTCTTCAGACGTTTAAGCATGTCTGGAGACCTGACCCTGCAGAAGAGATTAGTTATTTTTCTTCACCACCCACATCTGAAAGGGTGGCAAAGAGTTCATCACTCTGTGAGCTCCATACGAGAAAGGCGGTATAGAAGCCAGTCCATTTCGTTTCACATATGAGGAGCTAGGATAAGCATATGAATAAGCAGAGAAATTCTTCGAGGACTTATGAACATAATGGTTAGAAGAATAATGCTCATATTCATAGCCCTTAGCTCTTCCCTACGAAACAGAGTTTTTAGCACGATGATATTCATATGAGGACTTTGATCCTTTTGAGGAATTTGATCCACGTGAGGAATTTGGTCCGTATAATGACTTGGATCCATATGAAGAATTTGATCGGGGTTCCTATTCTTCACAGGTGGTGTCATCAGGACATTCACCTGAAGACTTTCAAGGCACCTTTTGGGAACCCAGATTTTCTTCATAGGGGAACCGTTCCTGCAGTTAGTGCCAACATATCTAGCAAATACTTCACCATTCTGATTTTTGAACAGTTTATAGTTGGAGTCAAATGACTCATTAGAAGAATGAGGAGATTCACATGTAAAGCCAGATAAATTGGATGGATCAATTGGAGGTCCCTTTGCAGCAACCCATGAGGTTTTGGGGTACTGCTCAGGCTTCTAATATGTACCATCAGCATTGAGTTTTCTCTCAAAGGCAATACCCTCTTTCCTAGGGTTCTTGTTGAGGATCTGCCTTTTAAGTACATCACAAAGAGTCCGATGCCGTTTGAGGCTTTTGTACATGCCTGTCATGTACAATTCCTTCAGCCCTGCATCATCAGTGATACTACAATGTCCTCAGATGAGGAATTAGTGATAGCAGAGGTAGGTGAAGAATTTGAAACATTAGAAGCATTTGAACATTCAGGTGAAGAATTAGCAGATTCACGTTCAATGCACTTCAAACATGGAGGAACAAATTCTTCCTGAGCAGCGCTGATTTGTTGAACAAGTAATGAATCGCGCTCCTTCCGAAGATCTTCATAACTCACTCTTAGCTTTTCAAGATCTTGCTTTCTTTGAAGAAATTCATAAGAAAGCTTCTCATGATCAGATAAGAGAGTGTTATGATGACCTTGAAGGTTGTCAAACCTAGACTGAAGTCTCTGAAGATTTTCAGTCAAAGTTTTAGTGCGATCCATTTCTTCACCCAACATATCATCACTTTTGTCTAGCATGTTTTGAACCTTTTCAAAAGCCTTTTGTTGTTTCACAGCAATCTTAGCAAGTTTAGAGTTGCTGGGCTTGAGGTTTTCATCAGATTCATTCTCACTAGATTCAGAGGAGGTATATTTGAGTACCTTGGCACCCTTTGCCATGAAGCAATAGGTGGGAGCGTAGTCATTATTGCCTTCATCAGCCTTGTTGGTGAGGTAATTTTCTTCAGAGTTAAAGATAGACTTGCTGACAAATGCAGTAGCGAGAGGTAGGCTCGCCACACCAGACTCGGACTCCTCAGACGCCTCCTCTTCCTCATGTTCCTCAGACTCAGCCTCAGAGTCCATTTCCTTGCTAATGAATGCCCGAGCCTTCTTGGAGCTGCTCTTCTTGTGAGACGAAGAGTTCGAGGATTTTGATGATGAAGATTTTGAGGATTTCTTCTTTTTCTTTGCATCATCAGAACTGTAATCCTTGTATTTCTTCTTCTTTGATTCCTTTTCCCACTGAGGACAATCTTGAATGTAGTGTCCAGGTTTCTTGCATTTGTGGCAAAGCCTCTTCTTGTAGTCACTGGATGAGGAATCATTGCTCCTTGAGGGTTTTCCAAAGCGACCATGTCTTGAGAACTTCTGGAATTTCTTCACGAGCAGTGATAGCTCATGGCTCAGTTCTTCAGGATCACCAAGGATGCTAGCAAAATCTTCATCTTTAGACTCAGAAACTGCCTTGGCCTTCAGCGCACGTGATCTGCCATAGCTCGAACCATAGAGATCTCTCTTTTCAGCAAGCTGGAACTCATGAGTATTTAGCCTTTCGAGGATATCAGCGGGATCAAGTGACTTGTAGTAAGCACGCTCTTGTATCATCAGTGCCAGAGTATCAAATGAGGAATCAAGCGATCTCAGCAATTTCTTCACCACTCATGGTCGGTGATGTCAGTGGCACCAAGTGCTTGAAGCTCATTTGAGATGTCAGTGAGGCGATCGAAGGTTTGTTCAACGTTTTCATTGTCGAGTCTTTTGAAACGGTTGAAGAGATTGCGAAGAGCATCAACTTGAGAGTCACACTGTGTTGAGACTCCTTCATTGACTTTGGACAGCCTATCCCAGATAAGCTTAGCAGTTTCCAAAGCACTCACTCTTCCATACTGTCCTTTGCTCAGATGGCGACATATGATATTCTTCGCTTGAGAGTCGAGTTGCTTGAATCTCTTCACATCAGCAGCATTCAGAGAAGGTGTGACTGAGGGAACACCATTTTCCACAACATACCAGAGATCGTTATCAATTGCCTCAAGATGCATTCGCATCTTATTCTTCCAGTAGGGGTAGTCCGTCTCATCGAAGGTAGGACACCCAGCAGAGACCTTGATCATACCTGCGGTCGACATAACTAAAACTCCAGGCGGTTAAACCAAAATCACACAGAACAAGGGAGTACCTTGCTTTGATACAAATTGAAAGTGCATTATATCGACTAGAGGGGGGGGGTGAATAGGTGATTTTTGTGAATTCTTGACTAAGGAATTTGCCGGTGAGGAAATTCCTTAGCGAAGAACTACTAGCAGTGGAATAAGTACTCATAAGTAAACATAATAGAACACAAGCATGGTCATCATGATGAAATGAAGACAAGCACAGAGTACAGAAAGCGTAATCACATGATAACACAGGATGAAGACAAACAGACTGAAGAAATTGAACTGAGAAATTGAGAAAGTCTTCAGTCAAAGTCTTCAAAAAGATATGAACAAGCACACAACAAATGTAATGAGGAAATGAAAGAGTTGAGGGAATAGAACCAGTAAGCTTGGTGAAGACAATGATTTGGTAGACCAGTTCCAACTCCTATCTCAGTTGTACATCTGGTTGGAGCGGCTAGGTATTTAAACGTGAGGAACACAGTCCCAGACACACAATCCTCACCGTATTCTCCTTGAGCTAAGGTCACACAGACCTCGCCCAATCACTCGTGGTAAGTCTTCAGGTGACTTCCGAACCTTCACAAACTCTGTCACTCGGCGATCCACAATTCCTCTTGGATGCTCTAGACCATGACGCCTAACCGTCTGGAAGAAGCAGTCTTCAAAGGTAACAAGCATCGGATCCACGCAGGATCAATTTCTTCAGTGATGCTCAATCACTTTGGGTTTGTAGGTGTTTGGGTTTGGGTTTTTCCTCACTCGATGATTTTCGCTCAAAGTCCTGGAGGATGGGATGCTCTCAAATGACAAGTGTCAGTTTCTCTCGGAGTAGCCAACCAGCTAGTGGTTGTAGGGGGCGGCTATTTATAGCCTAGGGAGCAGCCCAACATGATAAGACATAAATGCCCTTCAATGATATGACCATTAGGTGGGTAGATATTTTGGGACAGCTGGCGCGTAGCACAACAACACTCGGATATTTGAGGCTCAAATTCCTCAGGGCTATCATGTTCCTCACTGTGTAGGCAATCCACACTGGCGAATTCCTAACTCCTCAGTCAGAACAAATTCCTCAGAGACCAGAAGAACTTCGTCTCTGTCACTGAAGAATATGACTGAACTGTACGAGATTTCCAATGGCTTCACTCGAAGGGATTGGTAGGTGTAGGATTTTGAGTTGAGCATCACATGGAAATTTTTCCTTAGTATTTCCTCGACCCCCTTTAACAGTACGGTGTTTCCTATGACTCAAGAAAGAGAAAATGAAACTACGAAAACAAAAGTCTTCATGCTTCATGTTCCTCAAATGAATACCAAGTCTTCAAGGTCACACCAATTTCTTCACTTTCAAAGTCTTCAGAAAGCCAAAGTCTTCAGTCGAAGAATTTCATTTTTAGGGGTCGACTTTCTCTATAAATATCAAACTCCTCATAGACTTATAGACATGTGTACACTCATAAACACATTAGTCCCTTAACCTGTAAGTCTTCAATACAGCAAAATCACTAAGGGGCACTAGATGCACTCACACTTCAACATCTCTAACAATCCCAATTGGTGATATGGTGTCTCTATTGGCAAGCTTAATAGTAACATCTATGTTTTCTAACTCAACAGGTGCTATGTCTTCCCTAATTTCTTGATATAACTTATGAGGAATAGCACTCACACTAGCATCCATGTCACATAAACCATGATAACAGTGATCTCCTATTTTGACTGAAATGACGAGCAGGCCAATTACTGGTCTATTTTTACCCTTTTTTTCCAGGTTTGGCAATTCTAGCAGCTTCCTCACAGAAGTAGATAACATGCACATCCACATCTTCTTCTAAGAGATTTTTAACCATAGCAATATTAGGTTCAACTCTAATTTTTTCATCTGGTTTAGGTGTTCTAACATAGCTTTTGTTAACCACAGTTGAAACTTTAGCATGTTCCTTTATCCTAACAGGAAAATGTGGTTTGTCAATATGAGCAGTAGGAACAACTGGATCAACATTATAAAGTATTGTTTCTTCTTTAATGGGTACTGGTTCTTTAATTTCATATTTAATAGGTGGGTAATATTTAAGCCACTTATCTTTAGGGAGTTCAACATGAGTAGCAAATGATTCACAGAAGGAGGCTACTATCTCAGAGTCAAGTCCATATTTAGTGCTAAACTTTTGAAAAGCATCGGTATCCATAAAAGATTTAACACAATCATACTTAAGCTTTATACCTGACTCTTTACCTTCGCCGAGTTCCCAATCTTCAGAGTTGCGTTTAATTCTTTCCAAGAGATCCCACCAGAATTCAATAGTTTTCTTCATAAAAGAACCAACACAAGAGGTATCTAGCATGGTTTGATCATTACGAGAAAGCCGAGCATAAAAATTCTGAATAATAATTTCTCTTGAGAGCTCATGATTGGGACATGAATATAACATTGACGTAAGCCTCCCCCAAGCTAGAGCAATAATTTCTCCTTCACGAGGCCAAAAATTATATATATATAATTCCGATCACGATGAACTAGATGCATAGGATAATTTTTTTGGTGAAACTCCAATTTTAAACGATTCCAATTCCATGATCCAATATCATCGCATAGCCTATACCATGCCAATGATTTTCCCTTCAAAGATAAAGGGAAAACCTTTTTCATCACCTCATCTCCGGGTAAACCTGCAAGCTTGAACAATCCACAAATTTGTTCCACATGTATCAAGTGCATATCAGGATGTTCTGTTCCATCTCCTGCATAAGGATTAGCTAGCAGTTGTTCTATCGTACCTGAAGGAATTTCATATTCAATTTTTTCAGTAGGTGCAGTAGGTTGAGGGGCAAATAATTGCGGTTCCAGATGAGGTGAAGATACCCCGAACAAACCCCTCAAAGGATTGTTTTCCATAGTGACAAGTGACAATAAATTTCAGCACACTATATAAATGTTTCCTTACCGAATTCCACTTACCAAAGGCGCTTCACTCCCCGGCACCGGCGCCAGAAAATAGCCTTGATGACCCACAAGTATAGGGGATCAATTGTAGCTCTTTTTGATAAGTAAGAGTGTCGAACCCAACGAGGAGCATAAAGAAATGACAAGTAGTTTTCAGTAGGGTAATGTCTGCAAGTGCTGAAACTGTAAGTAGCGAGTAGTTTGATAGCAAGATAATTTGTAACGAGCAAGTAACGATAGTAACAATAAGTATGCAGCAAGGTAGCCCAATCCTTTTGAGGCAAAGGACAAGCCAAAACGGTCTCTTATAATAAGCAAAGCGTTCTTGAGGGTACACGGGAATTTCATCTAGTCACTTTCATCATGTTGGTTTGATTTGTGTTCGCTACTTTGATAATTTGATATGTGGGTGGACCGGTGATTAGGTGCTGATCTTACTTGAACAAACCTCATACTTATGATTAACCCTCCCGCAAGCATCCACAACTACGAGAAAAGTATTAAGGATAAATCCAAACCATAGCATTAAACTCTAGGATCCAATCGGTCCCTTATGGAATAGTGCATAAACTGGGGTTTAAGTTTCTGCCACTCTCAGAACCCACCATCTATTTACTACTCCACAATGCATTCCCTTAGGCCCAAATATGGTGAAGTGTCATGTAGTCGACGTTCACATGACACCACTAAGGGAATCACAACATACATACTATCAAAATATCGAACACATATCAAGTTCACATGATTTCTTGCAACATGATTTATCCCGTGACCTCAAGAACAAAAGTAACTACTCACAACTCATAAACATGCTCATGATCAGAGGGGTATTAATATGCATAATGGATCTGAACATATAATCTTCCACCAAATAAACCATATAGTAATCAACTACAAGATGTAATCAACACTACTAGTCACCCCCTAGCAACAATCTATAGTTCCGGTAACAAGATTGAATACAAGAGATGAACGAGGGTTTGAGATGAGACGGTGCTAGTGAAGATGTTGATGGAGATTGCCCTCCCCAAGATGGGAGAGTCGTTGGTGATGATGATGACGATGATTTCCCCATCCGGGAGGGAAGTTCCCCCGGCAGAATCGCTCTGCCGGAGGGCAAAAGTGCTCTTGCCCAAGTTCCGCCTCGAGGCGGCGGCGCTCCGTCCCGAAAGTATTATTTTGATTTTTTCTAGGTCAAAAGCACTTATATACCAGAAGATGGGCATCGGAGGTGGGCCGAGGAGGGCACAATACACCAGGGCGCGCTAGGGGGCCTGGCGCGCCCTGGTGGGTTGTGCCCACCTGGTGGCCCCCTTTGGTAGTTTTTGGCTCAAATATTCCTAAATATTCCATAAAAAATCTCCGTGAAGTTTCAGTTCATTTGGAGTTGTGCGGAATAGGTAGCCTGACGTAGCCTTTTCAGGTCTAGATTTCCAGCTGCCAGAATTCTCCCTCTTGGTGTGTACCTTGCAAATTATGAGAGAAAAGGCATTAGAATTACTCCAAAAAGCATTATTATAGATAAAAACATCATAAATAACAATAAGAAAACATGATGCAAAATGGACGTATCAGTGGTCTCTAGACGACGAGGGAGTAGTTCACCCTCGGGGTTGAGGGTATGTACCAGTAGCTATGTGTTCGATCTCTCTCTCTCTCTCTCTCTCTCTCTCTCTCTCTCTCGTGTTCTTGATCCGACACAATGTTGATGTACCATGGGCTATGTTAATATAGTCGGATCCTATGGTGTTCTTCCCTCTCTATCTTTGTTGTGATGAATTGAGTCTTGCTCTTTAAAGTTTCGTTATGTTGGATTGAATATTTTGGATTTGAGAACACTTGATGTTTGTCTTGCATATGGATACCTATGACAATGGGTAAAAGTGCAACTATCCCTGGGTGGTTTTGGTAATTCCTAACAACATATAGCTCATTGAACTAATGTTGTTTCAAGATGATCATTTCAGAAAGTTCAATGATTTGCATGGCATGGACAAGGAATGTGGACCCCTCAAAATGCTAAGGACACATATTGGCTCAAGCTGAAGACTCTACATTTTCATTTTAGTGATCCAAGATCACATTGAGTCCATAGGAAAAGCCAATACTATTAAAAGGGGATGAGGTGTTGCTTAATGGCTTGCTTGCTCAAAATGCTTAGTGATATGCTCCAAAAGCCCTCAACCACTTTCTCATATCCACATATGTCCCAAACCAAAAGTCAAACTCGGCCCCACCGATTTGATCTATCCGGCGCCACCGAGTTCACTTGACATAGCCACTGCTAGAAACCCTAGTCAGTTCGATCTCACCGATAGGGATCTCGGTCTCACCGAGATGGGATTGCAAACTCTCTGTTTCCCTTCGTAACATTTCGGTCTAACCTAAATGAGGGTCCCACCGAGTTCGCAATGCAAACTCTCTGTTTCCTTTTCGTAATGTTTCGGTCCCACCGAAATGAGCGAATCGGTCCCACCGAGTTTGCCGGAGCAACTCTCCGCTTGCCAATTACAGAAATCGGTCCACCGTGTTTATGTGATCGGTCTCACTGAGATTACTTTATGCCCTAACCCTAATGAAATCGGTCCCACCGAGTTGATCATGTCGTTCCCACCAAAAAGCCTAACGTTCACATTTTGAACTAAATCGGTCCCACCGAGTTTCACAATTCGGTCCCACCGAGTTTGGTAAATTGTGTGTAACGGTTAGATTTTTTGTGGAGGCTATATATACCCCTCCACCCACTCTTCATTCGTGGAGAGAGCCATCAGAACGTGCCTACACTTCCAACATACATTTTCTGAGAGAGAACCACCTACTCATGTGTTGACTCCAAGGTATTCCAATCCAACCACAAGAATCTTGATCTCTAGCCTTCCCTAAGTGCTTTCCACTCAAATCATCTTTCCGCCAAATCCAAATCTGTGAGAGAGAGTTGAGTGTTGTGGAGACTATCATTTGAAGCACAAGAGGAAGGAGTTCATCATCAACACACCATCTATTACCTTTTGGAGAGTGGTGCCTCCTAGATTGGTTAGGTGTCACTTGGGAGCCTCCGTCAAGATTGCGGAGTTGAGCCAAGGAGTTTGTACGGGCAATGAGATTGCCTACTTCGTGAAGATCTACCCTAGTGAGGCAAGTCCTTCGTGGGTGATGGCCATGGTGGGATAGACAAGGTTGCTTCTTCGTGGACCCTTCGTGGGTGGAGCCCTCTGTGGACTCGCGCATCCATTACCCTTCGTGGGTTGAAGTCTCCATCAACGTGGATGTACGATAGCACCACCTATCGGAACCACGCCAAAAATCTCCGTGTCAACATTGTGTTTGCTCCTTCTAAACTCCTTCCTTTACCTTCATATGCAATGTTTTTACATTCCGCTGCTATACTCTTAGACTTGCATGTGTAGGTTGATTCCTTAACTTGTGCTAAGTTGCAAAAATCCGCCAAGACTTAAAATTGGGAAAAGGCTAGATTTTTATTTGGTCAACTAGTCTAATCACCCCCCTCTAGACATACTTTCGATCCTACAAGTGGTATCAGAGCTTTGGTCTCCATTTGAGTTGATTTCCATAGCTTTGGTGATCATAGCCTTGGTTTCACAACCTAGGAGAGTATGGCGTCTAGTGAGGGAAATTACCACCGTAGAGGTCCTTACTTTGATGGTACTGATTTTGCTAGTTGGAAGCATAAGATGAATGCATATTCTTGGACATAACTCCGCCGTTTGGGCTATTGTGTGTATTGGCTTGCAAGGTGAATTCTTTGACGGGAGAGAACTGAATCGTGAAGCATCCGCGAAAGAATTGAAGATGCTGCAATACAATGCTCAAGCTTACGATATCCTCTTCAACAGATTGTGCCCCGAAGAATTCAACAAAATCAACCGTCTTGAGAATGGAAAACAAATTTGGGATACTTTGATCGATATGCACGAAGGTACCGACTCCGTCAAGGAATCCAAATTGGATGTGCTTCAAAGTCAGCTTGACAAGTTCAAAATGAAGGATGGTGAAGGTGTCGCTGAGATGTACTCTAGGCTTGCTCTCATCACAAATGAGATTGCCGGCTTAGGAAGTGAAGAGATGACCGACAGATTCATCATCAAGAAGATCCTAAGAGCCTTGGATGGAAAGTATGATACCATGTGCACATTGATCCAAATGATGCCCAATTTCAAAGATCTCAAGCCAATAGAAGTGATTAGAAGAATTGTTGCTCATGTGATGTTACTTAAGGATAAAGAAGAGCTTCACAACAAGTCAAGTGGTGCCTATAAAGCATCATGTGATGCTCCTACATCATCAAGTGAGAAACAAGCCTTCAATGAGGAATTGAGACTAATGGTGAAGAACTTCAACAAGTTCTACAAGAGTAGAAGCAAGGAAAGAAGTTCCAAGGCAAGGTCCTACAATGACAAAAGATCTTCTAGTCGTGAGCGTAATTGCTAAAATTGTGGAAGACCCGGGCACTACTCCAATGAGTGTACGGCTCCCTACAAAAGAAGAGAAGATTCACCCAAAAGGAGAAGTAGAAGAGAAGACTCACCTCCAAGAGAGAGAAGGAGTAGAGATGATCGTTATGAACGAAGAACCTCTCGCAGCAGCAAGGATTCCGAAAGAAAGGACAAGTCATCAACGAGCTACACAAAATGAAGACGTCAAGGTCATGTTGGTGATTGGGTATCTGGCTCCGACTCCGACCATCACTCCGAGAGAAGTTATCACTCCGACTCGGAATATACTCAAGGTGATGGTGTTGCCGGTCTAGCACTTGTGACAACCAACTCCTACGACATATTTGACTCACCAAATGAAGGAATTGGAAGATGCTTCATGGCTAAAGTCCCAAAGGTATCACACCCCGAGTATGTTGATTTCAATAGTGATGAAGATGATTTGCTAGGTGATGATGATTTACTTGTTGACAACTCTAGTGATGAAAACTATGATGAACTTGCTATTAATCATGCTAATCAAAATAAAACGAATGACGATGATAAGAAGGAGATTGAGCGTCTAACTAAAGAACTAGACACTCTTAAGTTAGCTCATGAAACTACCTTGGAAGATCATCGAGAGCTTTTAAAGACTCATGAGAAGCTACGCTTTGAAAAGCTCAGCCTTGAGTAAGAACATGGGTTCTTAAAGGCAATCAATGATGATCTTCGCAAGAAAAGCTCTTCTTACATCGCCAAGCATTTACTCTTGTCTACTTACATGCCACAAGTAAAATCTAGCAACAAGGATAAGAAAGATTCTTCTTCTAGTAGTAACAATAATCATGCTAAATCCAATATTATTGCTTCTAGTAGTTCTCTTGATTCCACTAATGATTCTCTTAGCCAAGTTACACTTGAGAAAGAAAATAGCTTATTGAAGGGAATTATAGAGAAAGGTGTTTACAAGAGCCTTGCCGGAAGTAAGCAATTTGAGGAAATTGTACGCAAGCAAGGAAGGCACCGGAAGAATCAAGGTGTTGGATTTGAACGAAAGTTCAATGCCAATGGAGTTGAGTGGGTAGAAGATCAATACCCCAAGACGAAGTTTGTTCCTCAACAAGAGAAGTACGATCCTACTTCTTTCAAGGGGACACAAGCTCAAGATGATCTTCAACCACAAGACCACAAGCAAAAAGGCAAGGACAAGCTTCAAGAGGAAACTGATGCATTTGAAGAAGCTCCCAAGGCCTTGGTCAAGTGGGTTCCCAAGACTACATCAAGTTCTACTTCATCAAGTACGACTACAACTCCAAGGATTCCCATAAAGTTGATGTGGATCCCAAAGAAGAAGAACTAGAAAGTTCTTGAGGGTGACTCCGCCAACATACATCACTCATATCATCTTGGCAAGGACAGGTGCAAACAACTTCCACATTTTGCACTAGTTTAAGGAGTCACAAACTCTCTTGTTGGTAAGACAAGGGACAAGGTAACCTAATGCTTTCATGGACATCATCATGTGTGAACTTCACTCTATGTCTATGGATATCCTTGTTTGTTCCTTGTGGGACTAACCTGTGTAGGTATTGAAAGTGCAACTCACTCCAATGGATTGCTCCAAATGATCTACATCAATGCTGAGCACCCACATCTTCAACATCTACATGAAGTCATTATCGACAATACCCAAGGTTAGTTCATCCCTCTTAGGCGGGATATCACATCTAGGGGGAGCTTTACTCTAAGAATTGAGCTAAAGTAACTCTAATGGTGTGAACACAACAATGCTTTATGTAAAAGTGGTAACCCCACTTGTGCTTAAACGATGAGTATGACCTATGATCAAATGTTCTCATTTGACTCCTAAGTCAATATACTCATATATAGATGACCTAGTCATCGCCAATTGCTTGATAGATGCTAGAGTGTTTGTGCATGCTTTGCCACATATTTCATTTGCCATTTTATTGTGTGAGCATGTTGATTGCATATTTTTCTCATTCAAGGACATCCATTTGTAGCTTTGATTATTTGGTTCTTTTTCTTTTGCCAAATGGATGGACAAGAATGCCTAAGAACTTCCTCTAGCTATCTATGCTTTTCTCGTCTCAAACTCTATTCATGCTAGATCACAAAGTTTGATCAAGTCAGATTCAAACACTGTGTGAGGAGCACACGGAGTCCCCGATTCGTCATAGACTTAAACTTCCAAAACCTCTCTGCGCATTTTGGTCTGACCGATTCATCCACTTCGGTCAAACCGAGTTCGCTGAGTTGATCTAGGTTTTTAAACTCGGTGCAACCGATTAGAACTTTTCGGTCACACCGAGTTGCAGAAACCACTTGCGATTCTGCATCTCGGTGCCACCGAGTTATTCCACTCGGTCACACTGACAGGGTCAGGATATATATACCCACGGGTGAGATTTTGGAAATTTCTTCAAAACCCTTCATCCCGTGCGTGTCCTGCTCTGCCGCCTCGGGTCTCCGGATCGTCCTCTCGTCGCCAGCGACCTCCCGCCGCTGGTTTCCATCACCGTCAACGGATTTCAACGCTGCCGTTGCCGCCGTAGCAAACTCACCACCGAACTAGGGTATGAGTTCGACCCCTTGTGCATCCTTTTTACCTCCAATCTCTGAGCACAAGGTCAATGCCATGTTCTTTACCACATATGAGATCAATCTATCCAGAGAAAACCTCCATTAGATTAGGTTTGATTTGAAAATTTAGGTTTAGGTTTCCGCCGAACTCATCTTGGACCGACCGAATTGTAGAAATTGGTCTCACCGATTTGGCTTAGGCCATTGCACTTGCACTTTTTGGTCTGACCGAAACTTGCAAATTGGTGTGACCGAGTTCAACTCTCTGTGAAACCCTAGCAATCTCGGAGTCACTGAACTATGACTCGGTCTGACCGAGTTCAGTAGTTTAGACTCCAAAGTTGCTTCGGTGTCACCGAGTTTATCAAATCGGTAGCTCCGAAATGCTTTCTGTGGAGAACTAAAACTAAGTTTTTGACTCATTTTTTGCAAAAACCTCTGTACTTTGCGATGCTCATCCACTCTATCTCATCTACAACTTTTCACAGGGTCTGCTGTTAGTTTGCTTTGCCAGTATGTCTTACCAGAGTATGGCACTGCCGCTGCAACAAAACCTGGTATGCACAAGAAGGCACCTGCCAAGAGAGTGCCAACATCCAAGCCAAGGAAAGCTGCAATAGAAGAAACTATGGAGTTCAGTCTTGAACCAAAGGAGGCTGGTGAAGGCAAGAAGAGGAAAGAGAGGGTCAAGAAGACCATTGCAAGAGTCATTGGGAGATCATCTATGATGAGAGATCCAGCTGAGGATGAAGAGCAAGAAGAAGAAGAAGATGCACCAGCATCAAAGTCTCAAAAGCTGATGGGGGATGCAATTAAGTCTGGGGCTGCCCCTTCCAAGCCCAAGACTGGCCCCAAAGCTGCTGCTCAAGCCACCAAGTCTGCACCCAAGAGGAGCACAAGGAACATTCCAGCTGCAGAAAAGAACAAGGCCCCAGTGCGTGAGATGGATGAAGAAGAAGATGCTGAAGCCCAAGTGCTTAGGAAGCTTAAACCAAAAATTCCAGATCATGATGACATCCATCTAGTGGCAGAAGATTTGAACATCAGGAAGGATGCAGGTCTTAGACTTTGGAGACAAAGTGATCCACATGTTGTGAGGAGGAGGACTGCTGTGGACTACAGGTTCCATACCAAAGAGCAGCAGGACTTCTATGAAACCATTTTGCTTGATAAGAAGCCCATTGTCTGTGATATGAAGTGGGTGGACTGGGAATACATTGATGAAAATGAAGATCACTTTCCAGGAGTGCATGAAAGATTTAAATCATGTGGTGTTGACAAGTTTGTGGGTCAGAAGCTGACAAAATGGAATGATAAACTCATCATGCAATTCTACTCCACAGCTCATATTTATCCAGATGGTAGAATTGTGTGGATGTCTGAGGGTACAAGGTACAAATCAACTGTTCATGAGTGGGCAAAGTTGATAAATGCCCCTGAAGAGCATAAAGATGACTTGGATGTCTATGCCAAGAAGAAGAAAGACCACAACTCTATGGCCAACATGTACAAGGATATTCCAGACAAAGCTTTGGAAACACATAAGCTTGGATCTGTACATTACTTGTTGTCAGGATTAGCTACTATCAACACTATATTGAGGCATACATTGTTGCCCAAATCTAGAGATCACAAGATGATCAGAGGTTATTCAATCAACTTGCTGCAGATATTTGATGTGCCTCAGAAATTCAAAGTTATGAGCCTGATTGTTGAAACAATCAAAAGGACAGCTGCTGATCAGAAGAGATCTTGTGGGTATGCCCCACATATTCAGGTGCTCATCAACTCCAAGATGGGCACATGCACTTATCTTTTGGACAAGATCTTGAGGACAACACTATTGTAATGAATGAAGATGATCCTACATCTGTGCAAGCACACGAAAAGAGAGAGAAGGAAAAAGCTGAGAAGGTGCAAAGATGCCAAGTGTTGAAGAGGCATCTCAAGTGTTCCTAAAGTCAAAGCAAGATCAAATTGTATATCTGATCCAATCAACATTGAGGATTGAGAAGGGCTTGGCCACCCTGAATCAGAATCAAGGGAGCCTGGAGAGGATCATTGAAACAAAGCTCTATGATCTTGATCTTAAAGTGGCAGAGATGCAAACAGCTATTGAGCAGCTCAAGGAGGAAACAGAGGGGAGGAAAGGGCAGGCTACCAAAGATGCCTTTTAGAGAGTGCCTAGAGGTCAGAGGTCTGCTGCAGTGCCCATGGCTGACACTAGAGCTACCACATCAGCACCAGCAGCTACATCTTCAGTGCCACCTCCAGTTGCAACTCCACTAGCTCCAACAACTTCTACTGATGCTTTCATCCTTGGAGTCCTCTGAACACCACCTCCCGAAGATCAAGCCTAGAGAGACGCATAGCACTATGCATCTTCAAACTTTTTGGTAACTTGTTGACAAAGGGGGCGAAATGTATAGATCATAGGCTTTGAGAGAGTGTTTTTGCTTCTTTGTCTCTCTTGCTATTTGGTTGATACTTTTGTGTGCTTGTTTGATACATTATGTTTATGTGTGTAAGATACTTGTTTGATCATGTGTTTGATCATATGCTACATTAATGCTTGCTTGAATGATGATATCTCTTATGTATCTTATATGATCATTTACTTTGCCTTGGTGATGAGTGCATGTTTTTACTTTCTATCATTTTGTGCGCTCCACCAAGATGTATGTGACAGGGAAGAGTAACCCATGATCCTAATCGATTGTGCATTTGCATTCAAATGCAAATCTTAAATAATGCACAAATTTAGGGGGAGCTCTTGCTTATCACATACTTCTCAAAGCGACGATGTATTACACTCTTATTATCATTTATCGAAGCTTTGATCTATATGTTGTCATCAGTTACCAAAAAGGGGAGATTGAAAGTGCAACTATACCTAGGTGGTTTTGGTAATTCCTAACAACATATAGCTCATTGAACTAATGTTGTTTCAAGATGATCATTTCAGAAAGTTCAGTGATTGGTATGGCATGGACAAGGAATGTGGACCCCTCAAAATGCTAAGGACACATGTTGGCTCAAGCTCAAGACTCTACATTTCCATTTTAGTGATCCAAGATCACATTGAGTCCATAGGAAAAGCCAATACTATTAAAAGGGGATGAGGTGTTGCTTAATGGCTTGCGTGCTCAAAATGCTTAGTTATATGCTCCAAAAGACCTCAACCACTTTCTCATATCCACATATGTCCCAAACCAAAAGTCAAACTCGGCCCCACCGATTTGATCTATCCGGCGCCACCGAGTTCACTTGACATAGCCATTGCCAGAAACCCTAGCCAGTTTGGTCTCACCGATAGGTATCTCGGTCTCACCGAGATGGGATTGCAAACTCTCTGTTTCCCTTCGTAACATTTTGGTCTAACTGAAATGAGCGATCAGTCCCACTGAGTTTGCAATGCATTTCTGTTTCCTTTTCATAACGTTTCGGTTCCACCGAAATGAGCAAATCGGTCCCACCGAGTTTGCTTGACCAACTCTCTGTTTGCCAATTACAGAAATCGGTCCCACCGAGTTTATGTGACCGGTCTCACCGAGATTACGTTATGCCCTAACCCTAATGAAATCGGTCCGACCAAGTTGATCATGCCGGTCCCACTGAAAAGCCTAACGTTCACATTTTGAACTAAATCGGTCCGACCGAGTTTCACAATTCGGTCCCACCGAGTTTGGTAAATTGTGTGTAATGGTTAGATTTTGTGTGGAGGCTATATATACCCCTCCACCCACTCTTCATTCGTGGAGAGAGCCATCAGAACGTGCCTAAACTTCCAGCATACATTTTCTGAGAGAGAACCACCTACACTAAAAAAATACACTTCCGTGATGATACGTGTTTGGCACAGTAGGTCACATTTTCTGTCATGCATGTACATCCATGACGATTTTATGACAGAATTTAGATAGTCATACATGTGCTGTCGTAGAAGTGTTCCATGACATTACCAAAATTATCATCATGGAAGTGTCCACTTCCATGACGATAAATGACGCGTCATAGAAGTGCTTTCGTCAAGGGTGACCGACACATGGCATCCACCGTAACGGCTCATCGTTAAGCTATCGGGTCCGGTTTTGGATCCGATAACCCGTTAACAGCCCCGACCAATGGGGATTTTCCACGTGTAAAATCATCATTGGCTGGAGGAAACACGTGTTGGCTCACCGTTGGGGCAGATGTCATCCACTCATTGGACCAAAGGCGCCTATGATATATCGACACATGGAACGGCCCAATAGAGGCCCATTCCTATGAAAAGGCCGGCCCGTTTGACTTGGTCAAAAGGTGGCTGTCGGTGTCAAAACCGGCGGATCTCGGGTAGGGGGTCCCGAACTGTGCGTCAAGGCCGCATGGTAACAGGAGACAAGGGACACGATGTTTTTACCCAGGTTCGGGCCCTCTCGATGGAGGTAATACCCTACTCCTGCTTGATTAATATTGATGATATGGGTAGTACAAGAGTAGATCTACCACGAGATCAAGGAGGCTAAACCCTAGAAGCTAGCATATGGTATGATTTTGTATGAAGATGATTTTCCTACGGACTAGAACCCTCCGGTTTATATAGACACTGGATAGGGTTAGGGTTACACAGAGTCGGTTACAACGGTAGGAGATCTTGAATATCCGCATCGCCAAGCTTGCCTTCCACGCCAAGGAAAGTCCCATCCGAACACGGGACGAAGTCTTCAATCTTGTATCTTCATAGCCGAGGAGTCCGGTAGAAGGTATAGTCCGGCTACCTGAACACCCCCTAATCCAGGACTCCCTCAGTAGCCCCCGAACCAGGCTTCAATGACGACGAGTCCGGCGCGCAGATTGTCTTCGGCATTGCAAGGTAGGTTCCTCCTCCAAATCCTGTGTACCTGTAGGAATAATATCCGATTTTTGTAATGCAGCGCTCCTCGGCTTCCACGCCCAATAATGGCTGTCTTCCACGTGTTAAACGAATGCGAAAAGCCGAAGTGTTTTTACATCCACACCCCTGGCCGTACCAACGAGCCGCCTATTTAACGGGATGAGGATTCAGATCCAAACCACATCTTCTCCTCTCCGCGAGTTATCATCAGAGCGCTCCCAGCAAAGGTCCATTCCAACATGGCCAGCCGTCGCAGCTCCTCCCCTCGCTCCTCCGGTCCTAAACCCGGGGACTGGGAGAATTGCACCATCCCGCATAGCGAGTTAGTGTAGCTTCAAGCCAAGGGATTTCTCCCTCAGGCATACATGGTCCCGGTCCGAGCCGGTCTCGCCACCTACAATGGCGGAAAACAAGCGGAGAGCACCCCCAATCCCTCTAAAGGAGAGCGGGTGTGTCTCGTCCCCTATCTAATAAGGGGACTGGGATTTCCAATTCATCCATTTCTCCGCGGGCTCCTGGAGTTCTACGGCCTCCAGCTGCGCAATCTCACGCCGCCTCCGTATTGCATATTGCGGGTTTCGTCGCCCTTTGCGAGCTATTTTTAGGCGTTGAGGCTCATTTCGCGCTGTGGAAGAGGTTATTCTGCCTAGTGCCCCGTTCTCAAGAGGGGTCTATATATCAAGTGGGCGGAGCCGAAGTATGGCGCTTCACCGGGACCAGATACTTATCCGGAACCCCAAAGAAGGCGTCCGAGGACTGGCCTTCGGAATGGTTTTACATAGATGACGTCCCGCTACCGGACCCTATCCGGATCGGTCTCCCCGAGTTCAACAGTGCTCCATTGAAGAAACGCTTGAGCTGGTGCTTATAAATGACCCAAGTTCTTCATTTGTCCTCCCGGTGAGATAAGTTTCTCGTCTCCTTGTTGATATCAATCCAATCATTTGTTTCTGTTGGTGGCAGAAGCTCACCTCATAATTTTGAGATGTTTTCCATAAGCCTGCTACAAGCTTATTCTTACCGTTGTTGTTTTTCAAACAACTCCGTTCAATCCTTCTTTTTAAGGAGGCTCTTTCAAATTCAATTGTGATAGAAGTTGTTGTTCTCTTCTCTGTTCTCTTGATTCCAATCTTTCATTTGTCCCGAAGGCATTGTGATGTTTTCTTCAACCCATCATCTCATTTTGGAGATCATGTCCTTTTCCTTGCTAATCCATTTAACCGGAGTGTTGTGTCATCCCTTCAAGTTCTTTTCTTCTTATCAAGTCTTGCATCTCTTTTCAACCGGAGTGCTGTCCGAATTTGTTCTTCCTTATTCCTTGTTTATCTCGTTTCAACCAGAGTGGTTCTGATTCCTCTGGTCCGTGAAGCTCTTCATTCATGCCTTTCAACCTACAAGGTTCTTGTAATGTTCCTTATTCCTCTTTGATAACGGAGTGCTTGCTATCTCGTCATCTCCATTGTATTTCTTTCTTTCACTTTGTGCAACCTCTCAAGGTTCATGGTTTCACTCGTTTGTCAAAGAAGCAACTTAGTTTTACCTCTTTCTTCTTCCGTTTTCTATCTGGTGTCATCCTAGATCTCGGGACGAGATCCTCTCGTAGTGGTGGAGTGTTGTAACGCCCCGAGACCGATGCTCGGGAAGACTTCCATATATTCCGGGTTTCGCCGTGTGTTTCATTTGTGCCCGCCCTTTTATTTTTGCATTGCATCATGTCATCATGCCATCATCTCATAAATCTTTTGCAACTCAACTAAATAAATGGCATGGATCTTTGATCCATTTAAATCGAGGGAATTCACATGGTGATTCTCTTTAAAACATATCCTCTCGATATTTAGAGAGCTATAGTAAATATTCCAATTATTTGGATTTACCGCAAACACACTTACAAAATATCCTAATGCCTTTGTTGTCTTAATTCTTGATCTCCAACTTTGCCATTTATTCTTTCATCATCTTCCGGAGCTCCACCAAAAATCCCAACATTTTTGGAAACCTCTAATTCCTAGTCCTTGCTCAAACCTTTTGAATTAAATTCAAATGATTTTGAATTTAATTCCTGCAATCTTGCCACTCCTATTTTTCATGGACCGTGCACATATTTACGAGTCCGTGGAAATTATCCCCGTGCCCAACTCTTTCTCCAACCTTTCTTTTCTTCCCTTTTTCTTTCTCTTTATTTTCTGTTTTGAAAAGAGAATTAGAGAAAGAGAGAGAGAAGGAGCCCAGCAGCCTGGGCCGCCCAACCTCCCGCGCCGGCCCAAGGCCAAGGCCCAGCCGCCCCCACCAATCCCTTCTAACCCTAGCCCGAACCCCCTGCCCGATTCCCCACTCTCCCTCGTCTCCTCCCTCACGCCGTCACCACGCACGAGAGGAGAACCTCGCCCGATCCCTTCTGCCTCCTCCTCGCTCGCCTCCCTCCTCTCGATGTCTCCCTCTCCTCCTCTACAGCGCCAACCTCCCGATCCCGCAGCACAGCTCCTCGAGCACCCAACTCCGGCGCCCCTGCCTCGCGTCGTCCCATCGCCTCCGCCACGTCGCTTCCCTACAAGTGCAGCCGCGCGCTTCATCTGCGCCATGGCCGTGGCCTCGCCAGCCGGCCATCGGAGTCGCCATCGCGTCGTATTCTTCACCCCCTGCCCGAGTCCCCTGCATCAGCCCCGGAGATCACCGCTGCCGGAAATCGCCAGGTCCGGCGACCCCTCGTCCAGCAGGCCCTCTCCGTCCTCGCCTTGTACCCCGCCACCGCCGGAGCTGCTCCGTCCGCCCCGCGCCGGAGCCATCATTCCCGCGCCGCCGCTGTTGCCTCCTGCTGCGCGCCCCGACCTCAAGCTCGTCCGCGTGCCTCCATCCATCCCCGGCCATCTTCTGCCGCAGCTCGCGCTCGAGCTCCCTTCCACGACTCTCGGTCACCTTCTTCTGTTGCGACCTCCTGCTCGGCAAGTCCCTGTTTGTCCTCTGCTCGCAGCTCCATCCATGGCGGCCCCTGTTCGTTGACCACCAAGAACCGAGGCCCTTTTGTGTTGCTTCACTTTGGATGCGCCAAGATCCTCTCCGACAAGTGTACGACTACATGGGGACACGTCAAGTACCACTACCGCCGTCTCCGGAATCGCCAAGGACGCCAAGTACCATGACGTTTTTGGAAGACCCGTGAACATCAAGTTCCCCTGCCACGAACGGTCACAGTGTTGTGGATCCGGCAAGTACCCTCTCCGGAACGCCAAGTTCGCCTACGAAATGTGTACCACTACATCAAAGACCTTGGATCCATCAAGTTCCTCTTCGAAACGTGTACGACTACTTCCACTTCGAACCCATCCGCCCCGAAACGCACGCTTCGAAGGTATAACCGCCGAGACAACCGCCCGTGAACGAATGCATATGTTCTATGAGTTGCTCTTGTTTGCACCGTTCCCGACTTGTTCTTCGCACGTTGTCACCCCCTTCCTTGCCACTAACTCGTGGGAACCCGGTAGTCGGGATCACCCCACCATCTCTAGCATGTTCCGCGCACTCGCACACTTGCTCTTTTGCACCGGTATCTCAATGAGTTGTTGGATCATCAGAATGTTGCCGTGGCACCATTTCCGTTTCACCGCCGTGGCACCCTTTTCCTTCCGCCATGGTGACAAATGCCTCGTATCTTGCCCATGTCTACATTTTCATAAAAATTTGCATAAACTTGCATATGTCATCCGCATCATAATAACAACATTTAAAATGTTTGTATTTGTTGTTTCCATTAATTTGCTAAATGCCTATGGGGATTTATCGGATTTGTTGTTTGTTGTTCCGGCCTCATTTAAACTTGCCTAGTTAAGTAGTTTTATTATGCTTCACCTCTTGCCATGTTTAATAACATTCAATATTGTTGGGTACATAAACGAGATCGAACTAAATAACTTGTTGTGGTGTTTCGTCAATATGCAACTCGTTGCATGTTGAACTCCACTTAATTTGTAGTGTTGTTTGTTGCACCTTGCCATGCCATGCCTCATTAAACCGGACATGCATCATACTTGATTGTGCATCATGCCATATTTATGTGATGGTTGTTTAGTATATTGTTTGCTTCTTTCCGGTGTTGCTTCATCGGGTTAGTGCCCATAACACCGCGTTTGTGAGGATTCGTTCGACTACGTCCGTTTGTCTTCTTCATGGACTCGTTCTTCTTCCTTGCGGGATTTCAGGCAAGATGACCATACCCTCAAAATCACTTCTATCTTTGCTCGCTAGTTGCTCGCTCTTTTGCTATGCCTATGCTGCGATACCTACCACTTGCTTATCATGCCTCCCATATTGGTAAACCAAGCCTCTAACCCACCTTGTCCTAGCAAACCGTTGTTTGGCTATGTTACCGCTTTGCTCAGCCCCTCTTATAGCGTTGTTAGTTGCAGGTGAAGATGAAGTTTGTTCCTTGTTGGAACATGGAGATGTTGTTCCATGTTGGAACATGGATATGTTGGGATATCACAATATCTCTTATTTTAATTAATGCATCTATATACTTGGTAAAGGGTGGAAGGCTCGGCCTTATGCCTGGTGTTTTCTTCCACTCTTGCCGCCCTAGTTTCCGTCATATCGGTATTATGTTCCCGGATTTTGCGCTCCTTACACGGTTGGGTGATTTATGGGACCCCCTTGACAGTTCGCTTTGAATAAGACTCCTCCAGCAAGGCCCAACCTTGGTTTTACCATTTGCCACCTAAGCCTTTTTCTCTTGGGTTCTGCAGACTCAAGGGTCATCTTTATTTTAACCCCCCGGGCCAGTGCTCCTCTGAGTGCTGGTCCAAACTAGAGCCCTTTGCAGCGCCACCTCGGGGAAACTTGAGGCCTGGTTTTAGTTGTACGGACTGCTCATCCGGTGTGCCCTGAGAACGAGATATGTGCAGCTCCTATTAGGATTTGTCGGCACATTCGGGCGGCTTTGCTGGTCTTGTTTTACCATTGTCAAAATGTCTTGTAGCTGGGATTCCGAGGCTGATCGGGTCTTCCCGGTAGAAGGAATATCCTTCGTTGACCGTGAGAGCTTATAATGGGCTAAGTTGGGACACCCCTGCAGGGTATTATCTTTCGAAAGCCGTGCCCGCGGTTATGAGGCAGATGGGAATTTGTTAATGTCCGGTTGTAGAAAACCCGAAGTTGATCTTAATTAAAACACACCAACCGCGTGTGTAACCGTGATGGTCTCTTCTCGTCGGAGTCCGGGAAGTGAACACGGTGTTGGAGTTATTCTTGACGTAGGTTGTTCTAGGATCACTTCTTGATCATAGTTGTTCGACCATGCTTTTTCCTTCTCTTCTCGCTCTCATTTGCGTATGTTAGACACCAGATATGCTAGCCGCTTGCTGCAGCTCCACCTCACTATCTTCTCCTACCCATAAGCTTAAATAGTCTTGATCTCGCGGGTGTGAGATTGCTGAGTCCCCGTGACTCACAGATACTTCCAAAACCAGTTTGCAGGTGCCGATGAAACCGTGCAGGTGACGCACCTGAGCTCAAGGAGGAGCTCGATGAAGATCTTGTTCGTTGTGTTGTTTTGTTTCAGCTGATCAGTAGTGGAGCCTAGTTGGGGTCGATCAGGGATCTGTGTAGCATTTGGGGTAGTCTTCTTTTATTTTGGTTCCGTAGTCGGACCTTGATTGTATCTGTTTGATGTAATGCTTTATTCATGTATTGCGTGAAGTGGCGATTGTAAGCCAACTATGTATCTCTTTCCCTCATGTATTACATGGGTTGTGTGAAGATTACCTCACTTGCGACATTGCTTTCAATGCGGCTATGCCTCCAAGTCGTGCTTCGACACGTGGGAGATATAGCCGCATCGAGGGCGTTACAAGTTGGTATCAGAGCCATCCCCGACTTAGGAGCCCCCTGCTTGTTTGAATCGCTGACTTTGTTGAGTCTAGAACAAAATGTTTTGAATCTTAGGATTATATATATCGGAGAGTAGGATTCTTTTTACTCCTCAGTCCCTTAGTCGCTCTGGTGAGGCCCCCTGACGTAGAAGTTTTGACTCTCCTCTCCTCAAATTTCACAAAAAAAAATTTAGGATCACGCGGGTATCTTGGAATCGTTCCGATGGTTTTGTGACGAGAACATTGTTCTTGGTGCCTCCTAACATTTAGGGGTTGTGGCAGTGTCCCGGGGAGTTGAGCTCCGAGGTGTTGTCGTCACAATTTTATCGTTGCAGTTCTGGAATACCTGAGTTTTGCCGACATCGAAAATCTCTTTTATGCAGTTGTTGGTGAGATCACCTCGACGCCACCCAGTACTGGGGCAGGAGTTCGGGAGTATTGCCATAACTCGTATAACGGGTGCTTTTCGAAGGTTGAGGTAGACGATTTCCGAAGGTTTCTTGGTTATGTGTTGAAGGATGGATACAGCTGGATCTAGGTATTGTTAGTTTGGGTGATATATTTTGTGTCCCCTGTATCCCCAACACCTGATTGCATAACCAGAAAGTTTCGGGAGTTTATAAGTGGGAATTCAAGTATCTCGTAGGATATCTTTCCAACAGACACATGATACGAAATGGGATCTATCATATGTTTGTTTCCGGCTTATTCTGCAAGCCAATCCTTGTTTTGTTTTGAGTTTTGGTATTCGAGTTGCTTCGAAGTCAAGTGTTGATTCCATACGTTTCCTAAGCGGTGCTCTCATACTTCTATGTGAATACCAAATCCTTCTTGTTCATCAAGGTTGTCTTTTCAATCCTTTCCAACCGGTGTGTTTCTCTTCAAGTAAATCCGATCATTCCAACATTCGGAATATCAATTCTAAGCTTTTTTCAACGGTGTTCGTTCCATCCGACCCAAGTTGCCTTTGTTTTCCCACCCTCCCACCCTTTTCTTCAAGGACTCAGATTTCTTAACCAAGTATCCATCTTATAGATGGGAAGTCTCTCCATTCTTTTTCGTCAGTGTTCTTATCCGGTGATTCCCAGGAAGATACTAACGGAGTTTCAAGTTCATCATTCATCATTCTCTTTCTGATCCGGTGGACTCAAGTCAAGTTTTCGGTGTTGATCATATCCTTTCCTTGTTTCAAATGTTTTCTCATGCCGGTGCACCTCTTAATCATTCACCTCTCACTATTCATTTGTTCCGGAGTGATGAAGATATCTTAGAAGATTCAAGTTTCCATTCTCAATTTACCCAATTTCTTTTGAGGATGCTATCTCATTAAAGCCATTTAATTCAACCGGCGCAATCTCTCTTTTAAATCGTTCAATAGTGTTTCTTTTGAGTGGGCCCTATCCCACAGGTCTTTTCCCAGGATCTTACCCGACTCTTCTAATTTTCCCGGAGCTATTCCCATAGTCTTTTCCAAGTTTGACGTAAGAATGAATTTTCATCAGTCAGGTGTCTTTCTCCAAGATCTTACAAATTCTTTTCATCGTGGGTTCAACCTTTCTAATTTTATTTCTGGAGTGCCTCAACAATTCACGGTGGTGTTTCTCGTCGTTATTCTCAGATTTTGAAGACCGAAGAAGAGTTTCCCTTAAACCTTGTCCATTCTCTTGAAGATTCATGGTTCTAGCTTGATGCCATCCTCTCATAATTATTTTCGATTGTGAGAATTCTTTTCACCCATCCGGAGCAATTCAGGAGCCTTTTCAGTTTGATTCTCCAAAGCCCATCATCTCAGAATTATTCATTCAAGCTTTCAGCTCTCGTTCTCCAAATCTCACCGGTGCATCATTCAAGTATTCTCTAACCAGCTCGTGATCTATTCGTTCATTTGTATCTAAATTCCCTCAAGTATCAACGTCATTTTCTAATTCTTCCCGGTGTTTTTTATCGTTTCTTCGTTCATTTTCATTTCTTACGGCGGTTCATTCAAGAATTCTCTTATGTTGTTATCGTATCAATTCATTCGTTCTTTCCAAATCCTACCGGCGTATCGTTGAAGAATTTTCCCAAGTTTGCGCTATATATCTCTTAATCCTTTCTACGAGAATAAGTAGTATGCCAAATCCATTGCTTGTCATCAATTTAATTGGTGAAGGATGAGCATAATGTAATTCTTATTCTTGTTTCATCGAGTAAATTTAATTCCTTATTCCGGAGATTCATCAAAATTCTTGATCTCATTTGTTCATTTTTCTTTCCGGAGCCCCAGGTTATTTCAATTATATCATTTCAAAGCTCCATCTAAATCATTGCAAGGCTTCACCTTGTGTTTTCAACTTCTCTTTCTTTTTATCATCCTTTCATTACCGGAGTTCTTCATGGAGGCTCTACATGGTGGTTCGTCAAGGATTCCTTTCATTCTTTAATTGTTCTTCAAGATTTCTCTCGGAGTCAAGATCCGCCAAGCTATACTCTAAAATAAACATGGTGTTCAAGACATGTTTTGTTTGGAGGAGTTCAAGCATTATTCATCCTGCATTCCGAAGTGCAATTCTTTCTACCTTATCATTTGAGGTGGTGTTATGTCATTCTTGACAATTTGAGTTCGCGTTTCATGATTCACATATTGTTAAGAATGAGGTATTTTAAATCCATCAATCTCTTCATTGGAGTTATCTTGGGCTATATTTCACCTAAAGCTTTCCCTAAGGATTGTTGCTATTTATGGTGCTTATAAATGAACCAAGTACTTCATTTGTCCTCCCGGTGAGATAAGTTTCTTGTCTCCTTGTTGATATCAATCCAATCATTTGTTTCTGTTGGTGGCAGAAGCTCACCTCATAATTTTGAGATGTTTTCCATAAGCCTGCTACAAGCTTATTCTTACCGTTGTTGTTTTTCAAACAACTCCGCTCAATCCTTCTTTTTAAGGAGGCTCTTTCAAATTCAATTGTGATAGAAGTTGTTGTTCTCTTCTCTGTTCTCTTGATTCCACTCTTTCATTTGTCCCGAAGGCATTGTGATGTTTTCTTCAACCCATCATCTCATTTTGGAGATCATGTCCTTTTCCTTGCTAATCCATTTAACCGGAGTGTTGTGTCATCCCTTCAAGTTCTTTTCTTCTTATCAAGTCTTGCATCTCTTTTCAACCGGAGTGCTGTCCGAATTTGTTCTTCCTTATTCCTTGTTTATCTCGTTTCAACCAGAGTGGTTCTGATTCCTCTGGTCCGTGAAGCTCTTCATTCATGCCTTTCAACCTACAAGGTTCTTGTAATGTTCCTTATTCCTCTTTGATAACGGAGTGCTTGCTATCTCGTCATCTCCATTGTATTTCTTTCTTTCACTTTGTGCAACCTCTCAAGGTTCATGGTTTCACTCGTTTGTCAAAGAAGCAACTTAGTTTTACCTCTTTCTTCTTCCGTTTTCTATCCGGTGTCATCCTAGATCTCGGGACGAGATCCTCTCGTAGTGGTGGAGTGTTGTAACGCCCCGAGACCGATGCTCGGGAAGACTTCCATATATTCCGGGTTTCGCCGTGTGTTTCATTTGTGCCTGCCCTTTTATTTTTGCATTCCATCATGTCATCATGCCATCATCTCATAAATCTTTTGCAACTCAACTAAATAAATGGCATGGATCTTTGATCCATTTAAATCGAGGGAATTCACATGGTGATTCTCTTTAAAACATATCCTCTCGATATTTAGAGAGCTATAGTAAATATTCCAATTATTTGGATTTACCGCAAACACACTTACAAAATATCCTAATGCCTTTGTTGTCTTAATTCTTGATCTCCAACTTTGCCATTTATTCTTTCATCATCTTCCGGAGCTCCACCAAAAATCCCAACATTTTTGGAAACCTCTAATTCCTAGTCCTTGCTCAAACCTTTGAATTAAATTCAAATGATTTTGAATTTAATTCCTGCAATCTTGCCACTCCTATTTTTCATGGATCGTGCACATTTTTACGAGTCCGTGGAAATTATCCCCGTGCCCAACTCTTTCTCCAACCTTTCTTTTCTTCCCTTTTTCTTTCTCTTTATTTTCTGTTTTGAAAAGAGAATTAGAGAAAGAGAGAGAGAGAAGGAGCCCAGCAGCCTGGGCCGCCCAACCTCCCGCGCCGGCCCAAGGCCAAGGCCCAACCGCCCCCACCAATCCCTCCTAACCCTAGCCCGAACCCCCTGCCCGATCCCCCACTCTCCCTCGCCTCCTCCCTCACGCCGTCACCACGCACGAGAGGAGCGCCTCGCCCGATCCCTTCTGCCTCCTCCTCGCTCGCCTCCCTCCTCTCGATGTCTCCCTCTCCTCCTCTACAGCGCCAACCTCTCGATCCCGCAGCACAGCTCCTCGAGCACCCAACTCCGGCGCCCCTGCCTCGCGTTGTCCCATCGCCTCCGCCACGTCGCTTCCCTACAAGTGCAGCCGCGCGCTTGATCTGCGCCATGGCCGTGGCCTCGCCAGCCGGCCATCGGAGTCGCCATCGCGTCGTATTCTTCACCCCCTACCCGAGTCCCCTGCATCAGCCCCGGAGATCACCGCTGCCGGAAATCGCCAGGTCCGGCGACCCCTCGTCCAGCAGGCCCTCTCCGTCCTCGCCTTGTACCCCGCCACCGCCGGAGCTGCTCCGTCCGCCCCGCGCCGGAGCCATCATTCCCGCGCCGCCGCGGTTGCCTCCTGCTGCGCGCCCCAACCTCAAGCTCGTCCGCGCGCCTCCATCCATCCCCGGCCATCTTCTGCCGCAGCTCGCGCTCGAGCTCCCTTCCACGACTCTTGGTCACCTTCTTCTGTTGCGACCTCCTGCTCGGCAAGTCCCTGTTCGTCCTCTGCTCGCAGCTCCATCCATGGCGGCCCCTGTTCGCTGACCACCAAGAACCGAGGCCCTTTTGTGTTGCTTCACTTTGGATGCGCCAAGATCCTCTCCGACAAGTGTACGACTACATGGGGACACGTCAAGTACCACTACCGCCGTCTCCGGAATCGCCAAGGACGCCAAGTACCACGACGTTTTTGGAAGACCCGTGAACATCAAGTTCCCCTGCCACGAACGGTCACAGTGTTGTGGATCCGGCAAGTACCCTCTCCGGAACGCCAAGTTCGCCTACGAAATGTGTACCACTACATCAAAGACCTTGGATCCATCAAGTTCCTCTTCGAAACGTGTACGACTACTTCCACTTCGAACCCATCCGCCCCGAAACGCACGCTTCGAAGGTATAACCGCCGAGACAACCGCCCGTGAACGAATGCATATGTTCTATGAGTTGCTCTTGTTTGCACCGTTCCCGACTTGTTCTTCGCACGTTGTCACCCCCTTCCTTGCCACTAACTCGTGGGAACCCGGTAGTCGGGATCATCCCACCATCTCTAGCATGTTCCGCGCACCCGCACACTTGCTCTTTTGCACCGGTATCTCAATGAGTTGTTGGATCATCAGAATGTTGCCGTGGCACCATTTCCGTTTCACCGCCGTGGCACCCTTTTCCTTCCGCCATGGTGACAAATGCCTCGTATCTTGCCCATGTCTACATTTTCATAAAAATTTGCATAAACTTGCATATGTCATCCGCATCATAATAACAACATTTAAAATGTTTGTATTTGTTGTTTCCATTAATTTGCTAAATGCCTATGGGGATTTACCGGATTTGTTGTTTGTTGTTCCGGCCTCATTTAAACTTGCCTAGTTAAGTAGTTTTATTATGCTTCACCTCTTGCCATGTTTAATAACATTCAGTATTGTTGGGTACATAAACGAGATCGAACTAAATAACTTGTTGTGGTGTTTCGTCAATATGCAACTCGTTGCATGTTGATCTCCACTTAATTTGTAGTGTTGTTTGTTGCACCTTGCCATGCCATGTCTCATTAAACCCGACATGCATCATACTTGATTGTGCATCATGCCATATTTAGGTGATGGTTGTTTACTATATTGTTTGCTTCTTTCCGGTGTTGCTTCATCGGGTTAGTGCCCATAACGTCGCGTTTGTGAGGATTCGTTCGACTACGTCCGTTTGTCTTCTTCATGGACTCGTTCTTCTTCCTTGCGGGATTTCAGGCAAGATGATCATACCCTCAAGATCACTTCTATCTTTGCTCGCTAGTTGCTCGCTCTTTTGCTATGCCTATGCTGCGATACCTACCACTTGCTTATCATGCCTCCCATATTGGTAAACCAAGCCTCTAACCCACCTTGTCCTAGCAAACCGTTGTTTGGCTATGTTACCGCTTTGCTCAGCCCCTCTTATAGCGTTGTTAGTTGCAGGTGAAGATGAAGTTTGTTCCTTGTTGGAACATGGAGATGTTGTTCCATGTTGGAACATGGATATGTTGGGATATCACAATATCTCTTATTTTAATGCATCTATATACTTGGTAAAGGGTGGAAGGCTCGGCCTTATGCCTGGTGTTTTGTTCTACTCTTGCCGCCCTAGTTTCCATCATATCGGTATTATGTTCCCGGATTTTGCGTTCCTTACACGGTTGGGTGATTTATGGGACCCCCTTGACAGTTCGCTTTGAATAAGACTCCTCCAGCAAGGCCCAACCTTGGTTTTACCATTTGACGCCTAAGCCTTTTTCCCTTGGGTTCTGCAGACTCAAGGGTCATCTTTATTTTAACCCCCCCGGGCTAGTGCTCCTCTGAGTGCTGGTCCAAACTAGAGCCCTTTGCAGCGCCACCTCGGGGAAACTTGAGGCCTGGTTTTAGTTGTACGGACTGCTCATCCGGTGTGCCCTGAGAACGAGATATGTGCAGCTCCTATCGGGATTTGTCGGCATATTCGGGCGGCTTTGCTGGTCTTGTTTTACCATTGTCGAAATGTCTTGTAGCTGGGATTCCAAGGCTGATCGGGTCTTCCCGGTAGAAGGAATATCCTTCGTTGACCGTGAGAGCTTATAATGGGCTAAGTTGGGACACCCTGCAGGGTATTATCTTTCGAAAGCCGTGCCCGCGGTTATGAGGCAGATGGGAATTTGTTAATGTCCGGTTGTAGAAAACCCGAAGTTGATCTTAATTAAAACACACCAACCGCGTGTGTAACCGTGATGGTCTCTTCTCGGCGGAGTCCGGGAAGTGAACACGGTGTTGGAGTTATTCTTGACGTAGGTTGTTCTAGGATCACTTCTTGATCATAGTTGTTCGACCGTGCTTTTGCCTTGTCTTCTCGCTCTCATTTGCGTATGTTCGACACCAGATATGCTAGCCGCTTGCTGCAGCTCCACCTCACTATCTTCTCCTACCCATAAGCTTAAATAGTCTTGATCTCGCGGGTGTGAGATTGCTGAGTCCCCGTGACTCACAGATACTTCCAAAACCAGTTTGCAGGTGCCGATGAAACCGTGCAGGTGACGCACCCGAGCTCAAGGAGGAGCTCGATGAAGATCTTGTTTGTTGTGTTGTTTCGTTTCAGCTGATCAGTAGTGGAGCCCAGTTGGGGTCGATCAGGGATCTATGTAGCATTTGGGGTAGTCTTCTTTTATTTTGGTTCCGTAGTCGGACCTTGATTGTATCTGTTTGATGTAATGCTTTACTCATGTATTGCGTGAAGTGGCGATTGTAAGCCAACTATGTATCTCTTTCCCTCATGTATTACATGGGTTGTGTGAAGATTACCTCACTTGCGACATTGCTTTCAATGCGGTTATGCCTCTAATTCGTGCTTCGACACGTGGGAGATATAGCCGCATCGAGGGCGTTACAGCATATTAACATTCGTGCTGTCTTCAAGGCGAAGAGACCTCGCCGGACTATATCCAGAGAGGTTGCCAATCGTGCCTCCACCAGCCAGGCTCCAACGTCTGGCCAGGAGGCGGAGGCGAGCACTAGGCAAGAACCGGACGCTCCTCCGACAGAGGATGCGGACATGCTGTTTGCCACAAATTCTGAAGTGGAGAGTGCCATGAACCACAGGCGTCGCCGGTCAGTTCTACGCGATGCTTGTTTCTCCCAAGAGGCTTTAAATGCCTTTAATTCGGGAGACGCGTACCTCCGTGCCGCTCAAAGTGGTTTAGCCAGAGCCACGGAGCAGTATGTAAAAGACATACGGGTAAGAAAATTTTGGTCAAATATATATATACCAGTAGCCCCCGAGACTTGAAACAGTTAAATTAACTGATTTAAGGATCATTTAATATGCATGTTCTTATAGAGAAGAACACCGTACTGTCCCAGGAGCTGGAAAAGTGCAAGGCCCAACTAGAGGCCGCATTGGCCGCAACAGGGGAGCCCAAAGGGACCCCCTTAGGTAAGATACACTTCGAAAGATTAGTGCTGTGCGGTTTGGGTGCAAATCTGACAAGTCATATTGTAGATGGCGCCGGATTCGATCCGGAAAAGCAACAACTCTTACGCCGGCTAAAGGCCGGTGAGAGTACGTTGACAAAGGTGAGGCGAGAGAAGAATGACCTTCAGGATGCCAACACCAAGCTGGACGTCAAACTTAAGGACGTTCGTGGCCAGCTGTCGGACTCCACGAAGGAGAATCAGCGGCTTCGACGCGGCATATTTAGTAAGTGCTTGAACGAACTTTGAAAAAAGAGTTCGGCGAGGAAGTCGACTAACAAAGTAATGTCTGTAGGTATGCTCACAGGTCGTCCTGCAGAGGAGATGCCCAGTTCTACGGGTGACCTTCTTCCCGAACTCCTGCAACTGCACGAGCGAATTCGGCAGGTGATGCAAGGCGTTGCCCAAGCCTTATGGCCTTCCCACTCCATGCCCGAGGGCCTTGGAGAGCTTGCGGAGAAGCTGAAGGGTGCTCAGCGGCGCTTCCGGTTGTGGAAGATATCGGTCTGCCGACAAGGCGCTAGGGAGGCCTGGGCCATGGTGAAGACCTGTTTTACGAGGTCTGACCCAAACCACATGGCTGAGGTCGGACCAGTGGGGCCTGACGGGAAGGAGATCCCTGTAAGCTTAGTATACGGCCAAGTAGAGTTGGCCGCGAAGTATTCCCAGCAGGACTGTAAATTAGACAGCCTGTTAGAAGGTATAGAAGAGGAATACGGTCAGTCAGAGTGACTATGTAAGTTTGAAATGACATGTGTAATGCCTTCTAGCCGGTTTGTAGATCGTTTGTCTTTGCCGACCTTTTCGCTTTAACCTCGGGACCTGACGGTCCGGAGTGTGTCCGAATACCGCAACGATTACATAAGAACCGGGGTATGCGTGGAGACCAGGCGTATGGGTCATTAGTGCTTTATCAGACAAGTGCCCAACTAGTTATGTTATATTACATGGTTAGTAAGAAACATCTTCCAGAGAGAATAGTTCCGTTAAGGGTTCCTTTCGCTAGGGAGGCATGCCCTAAACTGCATGTCCGGACTGCGTAAAAAGACGCAGAAAAAGCATCTGGGGGCGGATAAAATTAGTAAAGAGATCATCTTTTATTTCACCGATCGAATATTCCCTTAAGAACGCTAGCTTTCGGCTTCACCCAGTCTGAGGTACACATCCGGCTGACCCGGCAGTAACAATCGCAGAGGTGCTCCCTTTACCGCCTAGCCGAACAATCGGGAATGTAGCAGTAAGCACAGGAGCCAGGCAACCCAGCTTGGCCAAAACTTAAGTCATATCGATGCATATAATGGTGAAGAAAAAAGGTACACGCGGAAGTTTAACACATGTGATGGGCGTGAAGCCCGTATAAATAAGCTTCTGTTAAAGAAGCCCCCAGGTTTAATGAGCGCGAGCGGCGTATCACTTGATGAGCCTTTAAGGGCTATAAAAAGAAAAAGATGAGAAGAGGAGAAATAGAAGACAGAAAAATGTAAAAAATGGACAGAGGAAGGAGACGAACATAGAATCCGGCGCTAGGTGTAGAATCTTCGAAGACGGGTGGCGTTCCATGGGTTCGGCTCGAGTCGGTTATCCGACGCATTTCGCAGGCGGTACGCTCCACCAGTCAGGACTTGGTCGACTATGAATGGACCTTCCCACTTGGGCTTGAGTTTGTCCTTTTTCTTATCCGGCAGACGTAGAACTAGTTCGCCAATATTGTAATTTTTGGCCCGTACTTCTCTGCTTTGATATCCTCGAGCCTGCTGTTGATAGAATGCGGAACGGGCTTTTGCCACGTCGCGCTCCTTCTCCAAGGCGTCCAAGTTGTCCTGCCGATCGAGCTCGCCTTCTCTTTCTTCGTACATACGCACTCGAGGTGAGTCATGAATTATGTCGCAGGGCTGGACTGCCTCTGCGCCGTACACCATAAAGAATGGTGTGTATCCAGTGGTAAGATTCGGCGTGGTCCGCAGCCCCCAGAGTACGGAGTCGAGCTCCTCTACCCAGTGCGTGTTATATTCCTTCAGGGACCGCACTAGTCTGGGTTTAATGCCGCTCATGATAAGACCATTTGCACGTTCGACCTGGCCGTTGGTTTGCGGGTGATAGACGAAAGCATAATCGAGCTTAATGCCCATGTTTTTGCACCAGAGTTTTACCTCGTCGGCTGTAAAGTTTGTATCGTTATCGGTTATGATGCTGTGGGGGATGCCGTAACGGTGTACTACCCCGGATATGAAGTCTATCACCGGTCCGGAATCGGCCGTTTTAACAGGCTTGGCTTCTATCCATTTGGTGAACTTATCCACCATGAACAGTAAGTATTTTTTCTTATGGGCCCCCCCCTTTGAGGGGTCCGACCATGTCAAGCCCCCAGACCGCAAAGGGCCAGGTGATGGGGATAGTTTGGAGTGCGGTGGGTGGCATATGGCTTTGGTTGGCAAAAAGTTGGCAACCAACGCATCGTTGGACTAAGTCCCGAGCGTCTGCCCGGGCCGTCGGCCAATAAAAGCCTGTACGGAAAGCCTTGCTAACAAGGGACCGAGCAGCAGCGTGATGACCACCGAGTCCGGCATGAATTTCAGCCAGAAGGTTCCGCCCTTCCTCTTCGGAGATGCACCTTTGAAGGACTCCGGTAGTGCTTTTCTTATAAAGCTCTCCCTCGTGGACTTTATAGGCTTTAGATCGCCGCACTATACAACGAGCCTCGTTTTGGTCCTCTGGGAGTTCCTGCCTAGTAAGGTAGGCTAGGAATGGTTCTGTCCATGGGGCAATAACCGCCATTATTACGTGGGCTGAGGGTGTGATTTCATTGGCAGAGCCTCCAATTATGTCAGATTGTTCGGCGTCGAGTGGTGTGGCTTGGTCCGGACTGTTATATGCGGGTTCCCCCTCCCATGCTACGGATGGCTTGAACAATCTTTCCAAAAAGATGTTGGGGGGGACTGCATCGCTTTTTTGCTCCAATGCGTGCCAGGACATCCGCTGCTTGATTATTTTCTCGGGCTATATGGTGAAACTCTAGCCCTTCGAACCGGGCTGACATTTTTAGGACGTCATTGCGGTAAGCTGCCATTTTTGGATCCTTGGCGTCGAAGTCGCCATTTATTTGGGATATCGCGAGGTTCGAATCCCCGTGTACCTCTAGGCGTTGAATGCCCATGGATACTGCCATCCGGAGACCATGTAGAAGGGCCTCGTATTCGGCTGCATTGTTGGAGTCCGTGTACATAATTTGGAGTACATATTGGACTGTGTCTCCCGTGGGGGATGTCAAATCGACGCCAGCCCCCAGTCCGACCAACATTTTAGAGCCGTCGAAGTGCATGATCCAGTTTGAGTATGTGCCGTACTCTTTAGGGAGTTCGGCCTCCGTCCATTCTGCGACGAAGTCGGCCAAAACTTGCGATTTGATAGCTCGCCATGGCTTATAGGTTATATCGAATGGGAGGAGCTCAATGGCCCATTTTGCGATCCGGCCCGTTGCATCGCGGTTGTTGATATTGTCATTGAGTGGTACTTCCGAGGCTACTGTAATCAAACACTCTTGAAAGTAGTGTCGTAGCTTCCGGGATGCCATGAATACCGCGTATGCAATCTTTTGATAATGAGGGTACCGTGATTTGCATGGAGTGAGGACAGTGGACACGTAGTATACCGGCCTTTGAAGGGGGAATTTGTGTCCGTCCGTTTCCTGCTCGACGACGAGCACCGCGCTGACAACTTGATGGGTTGCCGTGATGTACAATAGCATTGGCTCGCCGGTGTTTGGCGCGGCCAGGACTGGGTTTGTTGCCAATATGGCTTTTATTTCATCGAGTCCGGCCATGGCGGTATCCGTCCACTCGAAGTGTTCGGTTCGCCTAAGGAGGCGATAAAGGGGCAGTGCCTTTTCTCCCAAGCGGGAGATGAAGCGGCTTAGAGCCGCCATGCATTCAGTTAATTTCTGTATTTGTTTGAGGTCCTTTGGGACATCCAATTGTGACAAAGCTCGGATCTTTGCTGGATTTGCTTCAATTCCTCTACCGGATACAATGAAGCCCAAGAGCTTTCCGGCTGGAACGCCGAAAACGCATTTCTCCGGGTTGAGCTTGATGTCATATTTTCGGAGGTTATCGAATGTAAGCCTCAAGTCGTCTACGAGAGATTCCACGTGTTTTGATTTGACGACCACATCATCCACATACGCCTCCACTGTTTTGCCGATCTGTTTATCAGACATGTCTGTATCATGCGCTGATATGTTGCGCCGGCGTTTTTCAGCCCGAAGGGCATTGTGTTGAAGCAGAATGGGCCGTATGGTGTGATGAATGCTGTTGCGGCTTGGTCTGATTCTACCATCTTGATTTGATGGTAACCGGAGTATGCGTCGAGGAAACACAATGAATCGTGTCCTGTGGTGGCGTCGATAATTTGATCGATACGGGGGAGGGGAAAGGGATCCTTTGGGCAGGCCTTATTAAGGTCTTTAAAATCGACACACATGCGCCAGGATTTGTCGTTCTTTGGTACCATCACCAGGTTTGCTAGCCAGTCCGGATGTTTTATGTCTCTAATGAATCCGGCCTCCAATAACTTGGCTAGCTCCTCTCCCATAGCCTGTCTCTTCGGTTCGGAAAAATGCCGAAAGGCTTGTTTAACAGGTTTGAATCCTTTCAGGATATTTAAGCTGTGCTCGGCCAGCCTGCGTGGGATTCCTGGCATGTCTGAAGGGTGCCAGGCGAAAATGTCCCAGTTCTCTTGTAGGAACTCTCGCAGTGCGGCATCTACATCAGGGTTCAGTCGTGCCCCGATGGAAGCTGTTTTATTGGGGTCCGTTGGATGGACCTGGAATTTTACTATTTCATCTGCTGGCATGAAGGATGTGGACTTTGATCTCTTATCGAGTATCACATCATCCCTATTAATCATGGAGCGCAGCGCAGTTAGTTCTTCAGCTGCTAAGGCTTCGGATAGTGCCTCAAGGGCCAATTCGGCCGTCTTGTTTTCGGCGCGGAGTGCTGTGTCCAGATCACTAGCGAGAGTGATAAGTACGTTCGGCCCGGGCATCTTGAGCTTCATGTACCCGTAATGGGGTATTGCTTGGAAGATTGTAAATGCCTCCCGCCCTAGTATAGCGTGGTATCCGCTATTGAACGGGGCCACCTGGAACGTGACCTCTTCGGACCTGTAATTATCCGGCGTGCCGAACACCACATCTAGTGTGATTTTTCCTGTGCAGCGTGCTTCCCGACTGGGGATTATTCCTCTAAAGGTTATGCTGCTTCGCTCGATGCGGTTCCAGTCTATATCCATTTTTTGGAGGGTTTCCTCGTAAATGAGGTTCAGTCCGCTGCCTCCATCCATGAGTACCTTGGTGAGGCGAAAGCCGCCCACTATGGGACTGAGGACCAATGCGGCTGGTGCTCGGGCTATTTGGAATTTAGGTTCATCACTCGCGTTGAAGGTGATAGCCGTGTCGCTCCATGGGTTTATTGTTGCTACTTGATAGACTTCGATGAGGCTGCAGAGTGTCCTTTTTCGCATATTATTTGATGCGAAAGTCTCGAAGACTGTGAGAACGGTACTGGTGTCCTCGGGCTGGTTTTCTGCGGCCTCTGAAATTAGGAGGTCCTTGCCAATTTTGGCCACCTGCCGGAGTATCCAACATGCTCTAAGGCTGTGAGTTGGTGTGGCGTCCTCTGTACTGTGAATTCTACAGGGTCCATCAAGCCACCTTTCCAGTATGATTCCATGCCCTGTAGAGGGTTTTGGCCTTTTGATATTTAATCCGGGTGTCTTACTATGATGCACCCTCTTAGTTCGGACGGGATATCTATTCAAGGCCGGATTATCCCAAAATTTTATTTCGGTTTTCCAGGCGCTTTCCATCGCACAGTACTTTTGTACTATGGACGCCAAGTCAGCGAAGCGTGTAATATCACGATGACTTATGGCGTTAAGTATTCCTTCGTCCGTGCAATTACTGCAAAAGATTGAAATTGCGTCTCCCTGGCGGCAATCCTTTATCCTGTTCATAACCAGGAGGAATCTAGCCCAGTAATGATGTACTGTTTCCTCGGGCTTTTGCCTGATTTGGGAAAGAACGCTTATGGTCGGGCGGGCGGGGGGCGTTGAATCTGAAACCTCACCCAATCTAAGATTCGGAGGCCGAAGAGCTTCCGAACTCTGAAGTTCGGAGTCTTGGATGTTGTCCAATGAATCTAGCCCGTTGCCTGATTCTAAGCTCAGGTCTTGAGTTATATCCTCCCCTCCGCGGGTATCCGCCTTGGAGGGGTCGGGAATTCGGACGTAGCTAGTCCTTAAAATAGATGAAGGGTTGCCGCACTGCGCCTCTACCATGGCAACGTGGTGGGTGACTTGGGGAGAGTTAATTTCTCTTAGATCGGGTTTAAACCCAACCTGGTCGTAATCCGTAGCGACCCCCAGGGCGGCCATGCGATCCAAGAGCTCGTTTACGGAAGAGAGCTCCATCGGATCTAGCTGCTCGACAAGCTCCGAGCTGACGTGAAGGTTGCTTGCGATGACCCGAGAGGTCACCGTCGGCGCAACGGCCGAACATGCTGTCATGAGAAAACCGCCTAGTCGGAGGGTTTGGCCGACAGCCAAGGCTCCCTTAGTAACTACGCCGTCTTTAAAGACGGGAAGAGGCATCCTTCCTAATTGTGACGGCATAGAGGAACTCTCAATGAAAGCACCAATGTCGGTGTCAAAACCGGTGGATCTCGGGTAGGGGGTACCGAACTGTGCGTCAAGGCCGGATGGTAACAGGAGACAAGGGAAACGATGTTTTTACCCAGGTTCGGGCCCTCTCGATGGAGGTAATACCCTACTCCTGCTTGATTAATATTGATATGGGTAGTACAAGAGTAGATCTACCACGAGATCAAGGAGGCTAAACCCTAGAAGCTAGCCTATGGTATGATTGTGTATGAAGATGATTTTCCTACGGACTACAACCCTCCGGTTTATATAGACACCGGATAGGGTTAGGGTTACACAGAGTCGGTTACAACGGTAGGAGATCTTGAATATCCGCATCGCCAAGCCTGCCTTCCACACCAAGGAAAGTCCCATCCGGACACGGGACGAAGTCTTCAATCTTGTATCTTCATAGCCGAGGAGTCCGGTAGAAGGTATAGTCCGGCTACCCGAACACCCCCTAATCCAGGACTCCCTCAGTGGCGGCCCGGCCCATGGAAAGCCTGTTAATGGCCTGTTCGCATATAGCCCATTTGCAGCCCGCTAACCCAGGGTCCGTTACGACCTATCCGAATTAGGACCAGTAGCGTCATCTGGGCCGTCCAATATGATTCCAGCCCATTTTAACTTCCGGCCCATGTATGGCCCATGACGTCTTTCGGCCCATATGAGGCCCTTTGTAACTCTTGTCCCATTAACGGCTCGTGGTGAAACTGGCCCGTAATGAACAGTATATCACTTTATACCTATTAACGTCCCATTATTCCATTGGGCCATTTCCTGCCCATGTTATCTTTCAGCCTTCTCAGGGCCCATTTATTCTTGGGCTCATTTCCAGCATTCGGTTACTTATGGCCCGTTACTGTCATTTTCTGCTTGTGGACCAAATTCAGCCCATGGTTACATTCGGCCCGTTTATAGCCCGTTAATACGTTGGGCCGTTTTCATAGCGTCATCAAATACGGCCGATTAACGACGGACCGTTATGGTCGGCCCATGAACGGACGATTCCAACTCTAGCCCATTTACGGCCATAATGCGGTCTGTTATTGGCCCATGTTTGGCCAATCGATCATACGACCCATAGAAGGCCCATTGATGATATGGCCCGTAGAAGGCCCATTGTATCTACGGCCTGTAGATGGCCCATTCTTTCTACACCCCGTAGAAGGCCCATTGTTTCTACGGCCCGTAGGAGGCCGAGTGTCACTACAGTAAATATGTAGCCCATGGTTATTGTGGCCTAGTTTTAAAAAATAGGTTATTGCGGCCACTAGCAAACCGCGGAAAAAGAACTGCACTGACTACAAGCAAACAAATAAACAAGATAACAAGGAAATAAATAAGCAAGCAACTTACGCTAGGCTATCACGACTATTACACATATTACATCCACTTGGCGTCAAAGTTCGCCACCAGTGCAAATATAGGGAAAAGCAGCATATCACATACACTCGTTGTCAAAGTTGGCGACCAGTTCAAATAAACGCCGCAGAAAAACAAGTCCAGAACTGAGACCACTTAAGAAGAGCTCAAGAAACAATATCCTGGGTACCCATAATGCTGGCAAGATGCTTAGCAAGCTTATTAATTTTCTCTTGTTTGGCGCGTAAATCCTCCCACTACTGGAATCAGCTACTTTGCCATCTGCCAGCTCTTTGCCGTCTGCTAGCGGACGACAAAGAAGCTCTTTGCCATCAGCTACCTGAAAGCGGACGGCAAAGAACAGGCTGATGGCAAAGAAAGCCTTTGCCATCAACCTGTTCTTTGCCGTCCGCTAGCTGACGGCAAAGAATCTTTGCCGTCCGCTAGCAGACGGCAAAGAGGGAGGGGGACTCCACTGAGGAGCGGGTTAAAAAAAATACTTAACGGCCCCCCCTCTTTGCCGTCCGCTAGCGGACGGCAAAGCGCACAATAGCGGACGGCAAAGGTGGCGAACGACAAAGATTAACGGAACGTATCTAACGGCCGGCGCGCCCCACCCCCCTCTATCTCTCTGTTTCCCTCCCACACACGCGCGCCGCCGCCCCACACCACTCGCCGCCGCCCGGTCGCACCACCGCCCCGCCGCCCCACCGTCCCCCCGCCCCGTCGCCCCACCGCCCCATCGCCTCGGCCCCCCGCCCCGTCTCGGCGCCGCCGCGCCCAGGCCCCCCGGCGACCCGGCCTCCCCGCGCCCCACCGCCCCGGGCGCTGTCGCTCCACCGGCCGGCCGCCCCGTCGCCCCCGCCGCACCCCACCGCCCTGGGACCGGCGCCGCTGCTCCAGGCCGCCCCGCCCCCTCCTCCACCGGCCCCCTCCTCCACCCCAAGACCCCGACCCCTACACCCCGACCCCGACCCCGACCCCGACCCCGACACCCCAACCCCGACACCCCGACCCCGACCCCCCGACCCCCCGAGCCTGACCCGACACCCCGACCCCGAGCCTGACCCGACACCCCGACCCCGAGCCTGACCCGACACCCTGACCCCGACACCACACCCCGACCCCGAAACAACACCCCGACACCGACACGGCACTACCCCGACATCGACACGACACCCCGACCCCCCGACCCCGAAACAGCACCCCGACCCCGACACGGCACCCCGACACCGACAGGACACCCCTACCACCGACACCTCCCGAAAAGGTGTTCTTTGGCCTTCCAGAGGCCGACGGGGTCATATATTTGTGAATTATTAGTTAGGTCATATATTTTTCGATTTTGTTATGAAAAACATCATATATAATTGTGTTGATCGTGTAGTTTTAAATGTGCAGTTGTTTCATCGCTGCGAGGTTTGGTGTTCGACGACCTCGCCGTGCATTTGACGAGCTCTGCCCCTTCGTTCGTGGGTGAGCACAAATGACAAGTCCTCCTCCCCCATTATTTATTTGATATATTCCGATGAAACTTGATAGCTAGCTATATATGTGTCTTGAATCATCAGTATGCGTAACCAATATGTGTCTCCCGTTCGAAAGCGTCATAGTTATAAATATGCATGCATTTGCATATTTATAACCTTGATTCTTTCGAATTGTCCAACGCTATCCATGGACAGACCGAGTATGTGTAGATTGGGTTCGTTTTCCCATATGCTTTGCTCCAGATCCGACGCATATATTTCGTCAGTGCCTCCCCTGTTGTTCTCCGGGTACACATCCTCTCTGTTTATTGCAGAGACGTGTATTAGGAGAACAGCGGGGAGGTGCTGCCGAAATTTTGCGTCGGATCCGGAGCATAGCATGGGAAAATGAACCCAATCTACACATACACGGGTGGGATTAGGACCTATCATTACCTATTAGAGTGTAGGTTGCATGGACGTAATAAAATTGACAACTGATGAATATATACATGGTGAATTACATATATAATTGTTGTGTGTCCAGTAGCTCTGAAAGTCAAGATGAGTGACCCTGCTTGGATGTATACCGGTCACACTGGTTAGAACAAATGGAGCGCTGAATGGTTCACAAAAACTAAGGGGTTTGTGCAAGCCGCATTTGCAAATGGCCAAAAGAAAACCTAGTGCCCCTATTTCCGGTGCAGCAATTGGGAAAAGAAGACAGAGGCTGAAATGGGCAAACACCTGCAGAAGAGTGGTTTTACGCCCGATTATACGGTGTGGACATTTCATGGTGTGTCTGCCCAACGTGACCGAGCTGAGGTGGATCGTCGTCGCACCGACGAGCATGGTACCGGGATGGAAAACATGGTGCAAGGCTATGATGATGCTCGGGATTCGGACTAGGAGATGGAGGAATCTGCAAAGGCCTTCAATGAAATGTTGGAGTTTTCAAAACGTCCGCTCCACGAGCACACTGAGCTTTGTCAGTTGGATGCCATCTCACAAGTAATGGCTCTGAAGGCTTAGTTCAACTTGGGCAGAGAATGCTATGACGCAATTATGACAGTATTTGGACGCTTTCTACCCAAAGGCCATGTAATGCCTGCAAACCTATACCAGTCGGACAAAATCCTCCGTGCACTGAAGATGCCCTATGAGAAGATACATGCCTGTGAGAAAGGATGTGCCTTATTTAGGCTTGACTATGCGGACTTGAATTATTGTCCCATTTGCAAGTCTTCCAGGTATATTGTGGTAGACAATGCTGTCAGGACCCCGATCCTAAGCCACATCGATCCAGCGTGTAACACATCATATCACTTTGCGGCCTCACGCACGGTACTCCCATGGGTGCCACCTTACCTGGCCCGGGACCGTTTGCGCCTTTTGGCTCACGTATATGATAGTGTCGCTAGCATCCATATGACAGAGAACCCGGGCCGACATGGTTAGTCGTGAACCCAAAGCGGCGCTAGCCTATGAGGACAGGCATACATGAATCACATCAAGCATGTCGGTCATCAACGTATTTATTCGGGCTGTAGCACTGGGCTAACAGGACTCCGGTAACCCGGGCTGTAGCAGGCTAGGCAGGACTCCGAATAACAGCGCGCGACATTTCCCCGAAGGGACAGACATAGGAACGACGTGAAGCACATGCCGGCCAGTCAAGTGTCCAAGCAGTAGTGCTGGGCTAGCAGGACTCCGGTGAACCGGGCTGTAGCGGACTACTATCGCTCAGAAGCACAAAACTTACATTTCCCCATATGAAAGGCTGCCAAGGATAAACAACTAGATAGTCGGATCCCACTCATACCAAGCATTTCAATCATACACACAATATGCCCGATATGAGTAAATACAACATGGCATCACAACAGTACTCTACGACTCAAGTACTTTATTTAGAAGGCTCCTAGGAGCCATACATATCATCCATACAGATAGGGGTCACATGACCCAACACTCAAGTCATACAAACATACAAGCACATGCGGAAGCAAAGTAGTCTGAGTACAGACACTAGAAAGAAAGAAGGCTTGACGAAGCCTGTCTATCTACAACGACCCTTCACAAGTCTTGGATCACCACCTGGTGATAAGTCACTCGTCAATGTCGAGGTCTACATAGAACCCATCAGAGGGGTTGGTGCAGTCGTCTGAAAAACATGATTAAAGCAACATGAGTACGGAGGTACTCAGCAAGTCTTACAACAGGAACCTATCATACATGCACATTCTCAAGAAGGTAGTGGGGTTATTGCAGCAAGCCAGCTTTGACTCTTGGCTAAGCTATCCTACGATAGATACCACTTATAAATCATTTGTCGTACACGAGTCCACTATCACCATCACAATACTCCACTGTGGATCCTCTCTCGCCATCCTACGAGAGGGCCATCCGCGGTACTCACACTTATCTTGAGATTTTTAGTAGTATCCATTTAACTTGTCTATGAACTGATATAGGCAACCCAGAAGTCCATTACCGCGGACACGGCTATTCGAATAGATCATTTATAACCCTGCAGGGGTGTACTTCTTCACACATGTTTCCACCACTTAGCGTCTGCACACGACATGTGCTCGGCAGACTTCAAGCGAAAGCCGACGTGGGTGTAGACCACGACCTACCTAAACACTCAAGTCTCTAGTCCAGGTTTATCGCCTATTCGGGTTCCATCCGCAGGGAGTCCGGCCGAGGTTTCCACTAACGGCCCCGAACGATGTGAACAGGGTTCCCGAGACACCAAACGGGCGAGTCGGTACACCGTGCCACGTGCCTACCGCAACACAGCCCACCCCGATGGTCAGCGCCGCGTGCGGCCCCCAGCATACTACAAACACCAGAAACTACTTGCAACTCCTGGACAGAGGACAAGGGTGGATAAGAAGTCGAGCGGGGTCATATTTCAGGGCCCAATGTGTGGTAGTAACTATATCATGGATCACAAACACAGATCTCAGTTCTTAAGGACGGCCTCAATGAAACAACCCACCATGTACTCCTACATGGCCTCTCATCGATTCCTTTACCAAATCGTATTCAACACTTCACTCTTGTCACCGACACAACCTTTCACTCCAGTTCATCATCCCGATGAGCCAGACCTGACACAACTCTAAGCATAGCAAGCACAGCATGGTAGGAACACACACACATGTATTGGCTCAATCAACTCCTACACATGCTAGTGGGTTTCATCTAGTTACTGTGGCAATGACAGGTCATGCAAAGGAAGTGGGTTCAACTACCGCGACACACAGCAGTTTGAAACGCGTTGTCTTAATGCAGTAAACGAGAGCAGAAGCGAGAACATGGGTTTGTATCGGAATGATCAATGGGTTGCTTGCCTGATGGAGTGGTCGTGGGATACTGCCCTTCAGTTGGATACTCGGAGATATCCTCGGAGGCAGAACCTACCACGATGAACACATCGGAACACAATCAATACATGGCGATATGCAACAACATGATGCATGCTATGACATGGCAATATGAATGTGTCCTGACCTAGTGCAAGTTAAACCAGAAGGGAATGAACCCATTTGAACCAAAGATTCAAATTTAAACTCATTTATTAGGATCATATTAGTGTATCATCTTGTAATGCCTAAACAGTGGGTTTAACTTGTTCTGACATGCATGAAACAAGCACCAATGGATAGCTTGGATTTTTCTGATCATTTTTCATATATAGAACTTTGCATTTGGAGTTACAGATAATTTTCTATGAATTTTTGAAGTTTGAACTATTTTCTGGATTTTCCTGTATAAGAATAAATCCAGTAATTAATTAATTGCGTCAGCATGAGGTCAGCGTGACGTCAGGGGTCAACGGGGTCGTCCAGGTCAAACTGACCAGTGGGACCCGCATGTCAGTAGTTAGTTTAACTAATTAACTTTAATTAGAACTAAACCAATTAGTTAACAGGGGGGCCCACCTGTCATTGACTCAGGGGAGTCAACGAGGGCCCACCCGTCAACGGTCAAGGGTCAACTCGCCGGCGTCTAGCCGCCGGCGAGGCCAGACGCGGCGGAGCAAGTGGATTTGGCCGTTCCGGCCACCAAATGGGGCGCGGAGGGCATCTACGTGAAGCTGGAGCTGACCCGCAACTCTTGGTGGAGTTGGTTGGGGTCGGGGTGGCCGGAGTTGGCGCCGGCGACGAGTTTGGCGGCGCCGGGGCTCGGGTGAGCTCGGACTTGTCGCGAGGGGGCACGATGAGGCGCGTGGAGTGATGCGTTGGGCCCCTGGGTGTGCGGTGAGGCTAGTGGACAAGGTAGTGCGGCCGTTGGGTGGCCGGAGCCTCGTCGGCGACGAGCTCCGCGACGACGCGTGCGGGCGAGTTTCGTGCGCTCGTTGTAGGGCACGAGAAGAGGAACGGGGAGGATGGAGAGGTGGCCAAACTCACGGTGAAAGGAGCGAGCGTCGAGGCGGGCTCGGGGAAGGTCGGAGCTGAGCGGGGCGATGATGGCGATCTCGGCGGCCGGAGTTGGGGAAGACGGGGTCGGGGGCGATTCCAGGGCGGGCGAGCGCTCGGGGCTCGTCCTGCTCGAAGAAGAAGAGGGTGGCGGAGCTCGTGGACACGATCGGGTGGCGCGGGGACGACGGAGAGCGCGCCTACGGCGTAGGTGCGGCGGCGGTGGCGTCGGCCATGGCGAAGGGGAGCGAGGGAGGCGAGGCAGAGGCGAATGGCGTGTCCAGGGGCTCGGGGCGACGACGTGGAGCGCGTCCAGGGCAGCAGGGCGGCGAGGAGGTGAAGCAGGGCGGCGGGGAGATGCGTGGCGCTCGCTGGTGCCGGCGTCGAGCACCTGCGTGCCTGCCTGGCCGAGCCAAGCAGCTCGCTGGCGCGGCAGCTGGGCTGGGCCGGCAGGTGGGCCGGTTGGCAGGCGCCAGGTAAGTATTTCCTTTTTATTTTCCTTTTCTATTTTTCTGTAACTTTGTGGACTTATTAAAAATACTTAGACACTTCCAAAATTCACCAAACTGCATCTGGTCCTTAGTTAGAATATTTCCAGCCAGGAACATTTTAGTTTGGAGATATTTGAGCATTTGAAAAAATTTATAAATTTAAAATGCCCAAATTCAAATACTTATGCATTAACTCAATGACCTTCTGTTGACCTAGAAAAATATGCACCATTTTTTCCAGAGGCTTCAACCCAAGACAAAGAGGGTGAACATTTTAGAAGGGCATTTCAGGTTCATTGAAAATATTTTTAGTAAACCCTAGTTGATTTCAGGAGGGGTGCTGGGGGTTTCTGCCTTCCCCATTTCAAATTTCTGTCAAAAGTAAACATGATGCACACTCTAATGCATGAGCTAGGTGGGATGTGACAACTCACCCCCACTCAAAAGAATCTCGTCCCGAGATTTAGGATCTGTCGGAAAGAAGGTGGGGTACTCAAGTCGAAGACGATCCTCCCTTTCCCATGTAGCTTCTTGCTCGGAATGGTGTGACCATTGAACCTTGAGAAACTTGATATTGTGGCGTCGAGTGGTACGCTCGGCTTGATCAAGGATACGAACGGGGTATTCTCGATAAGTGAGGTTATCTTGGAGATCAAGCGTTTCGTGGTCCACTCCACGGATAGGATCCGAGAAGCAACGCCTGAGTTGAGAGACGTGGAAGACATCATGGACTCTGGAGAGATGCGGAGGCAGTTCCAGCTGGTAGGCAACTTCCCCTTGTTTGGCAAGAATGCGAAAAGGTCCAATGTAGCGAGGAGCCAATTTGCCTTTGATACCGAATCGATGGGTTCCCTTTAAAGGTGTAACCCGAAGGTAAGCCATCTCGCCGACTTCATAAGCCATGGGCTTATGCTTGCGGTCATACTGACTCTTTTCTCGAGATTGGGCGGTTTCCAACTTCTCACGAATAATGCGAACCTGCTCTTCTGCATCCTGGATCATGTCCGGGCCAAAGAGTTGTCTCTCGCCGGTTTCTAACCAGTTAAGAGGCGTTCGACATTTTCGTCCATAGAGAACTTCAAAAGGGGCCTTGCCCAAGCTAGCTTGATAACTGTTGTTCTAAGCAAACTCGGCGAATGGAAGGCACTTCTCCCAATTCATACCGAAAGAGATGACAGAAGCTCGGAGCATATCCTCCAGAATTTGATTGACTCGTTCTACTTGACCACTCGATTGAGGATGGAAGGCGGTGCTAAAGGAAAGTCGAGTTCCCAAAGCATTTTGGAAACTTTCCCAAAATCGAGAGGTGAAAAGACTTCCACGGTCTGAGTTAATTTCCAATGGAACACCATGGAGAGACACTATTCGAGAGATGTACAATTCAGCTAGCTGGCTAGCGGTTATGCTCTCGCGAACAGGTAAGAAGTGGGCTACTTTGGAGAGACGATCGACAACAACGAAGATAGCATTATTCCCTCTTTTGGTTCTGGGAAATCCGGTGATGAAATCCATACCGATTTTATCCCATTTCCATTCAGGAATCTCCAATGGTTGAAGGGTGCCAGCGGGCCGTTGATGCTCTGCTTTGACACGACGACAGACGTCGCAACTAGCAATGTATTGAGCGATTTCTCTCTTCATCCTAGTCCACCAGAACCTCTGGCGTAGGTCTTGATACATTTTAGTACTACCGGGATGAATGGTGAGAGGGGATTCATGAGCTTCCTTAAGGATCAATTGTCGTAAATGTTGTTTCTTGGGAACCACCAAGCGGTTCTCGAAGAAGACAACACCTCGTTCATCTATGGAAAACCATTTAGCAACTCCGCTAGCGATGTTTTCCTTAATCCGAGATATGCCCTTATCGCGCTTCTGGGCAGCTATGATTTGATCCGTAAGGTTAGGTTTCGCCACCAGGGTGGAAAGGAATCCTCGAGGAACAATGTGAAGGTTAAGCTTACGAAATTCCTCATGGAGAAGTGGTTGACCTTGTTGTAACATCAGGTTGTTACAATAAGATTTACGACTTAGTGCATCAGCCATGACATTGGCTTTGCCTGGGGTGTAGGTTATTCCTAAGTCGTAATCCGAGATCAACTCGACCCAACGTCTTTGCCTGAGATTCAAATCCGGTTGGGTGAAGATATATTTCAAACTTTGGTGATCAGTGTAGATTTCGCAACGATTACCCAGAAGGTAATGTCGCCAGGTTTTGAGTGCATGGACTACTGCTGCAAGCTCTAGATCATGTGTGGGATAATTATCCTCGTGTGGACGCAATTGTCGAGATGCGTAGGGAATCACATGATGATCTTGCATGAGTATGCAACCTAGTCCTTGTCGCGAGGCGTCGCAATAGATAACAAAATCCTTAGAGAAATCTGGTGGTACCAGTACGGGAGCAGATGTCAGGCGTCTTTTCAGTTCCTGAAAGCTGAACTCGCACTGTGGGGTCCACTCGAACTTTTTATCTTTCTTGAGGAGTTCAGTTAGAGGCTTAGCAACCTTGGAGAAATTCTCGACGAAGCGGCGGCAATAGCTCGCTAAACCAAGAAAACTACGAACTTGCTTGACCATTTCAGGTGGAGTCCAGTCAAGGACAGCTTGAACTCGCTCGGGATTGACAGCAATGCCCTTACCAGAGATTACATGGCCCAGATAGGTCACTTCTGGCAACCAGAATTTGCACTTGGAGAATTTGGCATAAAGGCGATGCTCTCGAAGTTTCATCAATACTAGCCTTAGATGTTCGGCATGTTCTTCCTCATTCTTGGAGTAGATGAGTATATCATCGAGGTATACCACGACGAATTTATCCAAGTACTCCATGAAGATCGAGTTCATTAACCGAGAGAAGGTGGCTGGAGCATTGGTTAAACCGAAGGACATGACGGTGTACTCGTACTGGCCGTAACGAGTAACGAAAGCCGTTTTGGGAATGTCCCCGTTCTTGATTTTGATTTGATGGTAGCCCAACCTCAAATCCATCTTGGAAAAGACTGAGGATCCAGCGAGCTGGTCATACAGGTCGTTGATCCTGGGGAGCGGATACTTGTTCTTGATAGTGACCAAATTGACAGGTCGATAATCCACAACCATCCGATCCGTTCCATCCTTCTTCTTGACGAAGAGGACGGGGCAAGCCCATGGAGATGAACTAGGACGGATGAAACCCTTTCGCAAGGACTCATCGAGTTGTTTCTTAAGCTCAGCTAGTTCTAGGGGTGCCATCTTATAAGGTCTCCTAGAGATTGGGACGGTTCCTGGAACAAGGTCTATTACGAACTCGACATCTCTGTCAGGTGGAACACCTGGCAGTTCCTCTGGAAAGACATCAGGGAAGTCACGGACTACTGGAATATCTTCGAGGTCTGGAAGGGGATTGGCATTTAGAGAGTAGAGTTGACGCTCCGATTCTCGGGTCAAAACGTTGACTGTCTTGCCCGATGGATGGGTAAGTTGGACAGTTCTAGTTGAGCAGTCAATCTTGGCGTAATGAGCAGACATCCAGTCCATACCCAAGATGATGTTTATGTCTGAAGACTTGAGAGCTATTAGTGACGCAAGGAAGACCAATCTGTCAACAAGAATTTCATTTCCATGGCTGATTCTAGAGGTTTGCCACTTAGAACCAGGGGTTTGAATTACCATGGAGGTGGGCATGTCACAAAAGGTGGTGTTGTGCAAACGAGCATAGCTCTCAGAAATAAATGAATGAGATGCTCCAGTATCAAAGAGAACAGTTGTCGGATGGCAATTAACAAGGAGCATACCGAGAACGACGTTGGGGTCCTCTTGAGTCTCTTCAGCTAAAACGTAGTTGACATGGCCACGAGCAGTGGTGGCTGGCTTGGCGACAAGCACTTTTGCTGTTGGCTTACCACGTCCAACAGACTTTCCGAACTGACTGGGGTTGTTCTGGGGACACTCACGGATGTAGTGGCCCGGCTCACCACACTTGAAGCAAGTTATCATATTGGGGCGTGGAGCAGTATTGGCAGTGTGGCCACCAAAAGTCTTGGGCGGCACATACTGTTGGTTGGAACGAGGCGCCTCAAAGGATGGCCTCGGGGTATACCTGGGTGGCCTCGGGGTATCGAGCTTCTGGATCCCAAATTCTGCTATGCCACCCAGGTATACCCCGAGGCCATCCTTTGAGGCGCCTCGTTCCAACCAACAGTATGTGCCACCCAAGACTTTTGGTGGCCCCACTGCCAATACTGCTCCACGCCCCAATATGATAACTTGCTTCAAGTGTGGTGAGCCGGGCCACTACATCCGTGAGTGTCCCCAGAACAACCCCAGTCAGTTCGGAAAGTCTGTTGGACGTGGTAAGCAACAGCAAAAGTGCTTGTCGCCAAGCCAGCCACCACTGCTCGTGGCCATGTCAACTACGTTTCAGCTGAAGAGACTCAAGAGGACCCCAACGTCGTTCTCGGTACGCTCCTTGCTAATTGCCATCCGGCAACTGTTCTCTTTGATACTGGAGCATCTCATTCATTTATTTCTGAGAGCTATGCTCGTTTGCACAACACCACCTTTTGTGACATGCCCACCTCCATGGTAATTCAAACCCCTGGTTCTAAGTGGCAAACCTCTAGAATCAGCCATGGAAATGAAATTCTTGTTGACAGATTGGTCTTCCTTGCGTCACTAATAGCTCTCAAGTCTTCAGACATAAACATCATCTTGGGTATGGACTGGATGTCAGCTCATTACGCCAAGATTGACTTCTCAACTAGAACTGTCCAACTTACCCATCCATCGGGCAAGACAGTCAACGTTTTGACCTGAGTATCGGAGCGTCAGCTCTACTCTCTAAATGCCAATCCCCTTCCAGACCTCGAAGATATTCCAGTAGTCCGTGACTTCCCTGATGTCTTTCCAGAGGAACTGCCAGGTGTTCCACCTGACAGAGATGTCGAGTTCGTAATAGACCTTGTTCCAGGAACCGTCCCAATCTCTAGGAGACCTTATAAGATGGCACCCCTAGAACTAGCTAATCTTAAGAAACAACTCGATGAGTCCTTGCAAAAGGGTTTCATCCGTCCTAGTTCATCTCCATGGGCTTGCCCCGTCCTCTTCGTCAAGAAGAAGGATGGAACGGATCGGATGGTTGTGGATTATCGACCTGTCAATTTGGTCACTATCAAGAACAAGTATCCGCTCCCCAGGATCAACGACCTGTATGACCAGCTCGCTGGATCCTCAGTCTTTTCCAAGATGGATTTGAGGTTGGGCTACCATCAAATCAAAATCAAGAACGGGGACATTCCCAAAACGGCTTTCGTTACTCGTTACGGCCAATACGAGTACACCGTCATGTCCTTCGGTTTAACCAATGCTCCAGCCACCTTCTCTCGGTTAATGAACTCGATCTTCATGGAGTACTTGGATAAATTCGTCGTGGTATACCTCGATGATATACTCATCTACTCCAAGAATGAGGAAGAACATGCCGAACATCTAAGGCTAGTATTGATGAAACTTCGAGAGCATCGCCTTTATGCCAAATTCTCCAAGTGCGAATTCTGGTTGCTAGAAGTGACCTATCTGGGCCATGTAATCTCTGGTAAGGGCATTGCTGTCAATCCCGAGCGAGTTCAAGCTGTCCTTGACTGGACTCCACCTGAAACGGTCAAGCAAGTTCGGAGTTTTCTTGGTTTAGCGAGCTATTGCCGCCGCTTCGTCGAGAATTTCTCCAAGGTTGCTAAGCCTCTAACTGAACTCCTCAAGAAAGATAAAAAGTTCGAGTGGACCCCACAGTGCGAGTTCAGCTTTCAGGAACTGAAAAGACGCCTGACATCTGCTCCCGTACTAGTACCACCAGATTTCTCTAAGGATTTTGTTATCTATTGAGACGCCTCGCGACAAGGACTAGGTTGCATACTCATGCAAGATCGTCATGTGATTCCCTACGCATCTCGACAGTTGCGTCCACACGAGGATAATTATCCCACACATGATCTAGAGCTTGCAGCAGTAGTCCATGCACTCAAAACCTGGCGACATTACCTTCTGGGTAATCGTTGCGAAATCTACACTGATCACCAAAGTTTGAAATATATCTTCACCCAACCGGATTTGAATCTCAGGCAAAGACGTTGGGTCGAGTTGATCTCGGATTACGACTTAGGAATAACCTACACCCCAGGCAAAGCCAATGTCATGGCTGATGCACTAAATCGTAAATCTTATTGTAACAACCTGATGTTACAACAAGGTCAACCACTTCTCCACGAGGAATTTCGTAAGCTTAACCTTCACATTGTTCCTCGAGGATTCCTTTCCACCCTGGTGGCGAAACCTAACCTTACGGATCAAATCATAGCTGCCCAGAAGCGCGATAAGGGCATATCTCGGATTAAGGAAAACATCGCTAGCGGAGTTGCTAAATGTTTTTCCATAGATGAACGAGGTGTTGTCTTCTTCGAGAACCGCTTGGTGGTTCCCAAGAAACAACATTTACGACAATTGATCCTTAAGGAAGCTCATGAATCCCCTCTCACCATTCATCCCGGTAGTACTAAAATGTATCAAGACCTACGCCAGAGGTTCTGGTGGACTAGGATGAAGAGAGAAATCGCTCAATACATTGCTAGTTGCGACGTCTGTCGTCGTGTCAAAGCAGAGCATCAACGGCCCGCTGGCACCCTTCAACCATTGGAGATTCCTGAATGGAAATGGGATAAAATCGGTATGGATTTCATCACCGGATTTCCCAGAACCAAAAGAGGGAATAATGCTATCTTCGTTGTTGTCGATCGTCTCTCCAAAGTAGCCCACTTCTTACCTGTTCGCGAGAGCATAACCGCTAGCCAGCTAGCTGAATTGTACATCTCTCGAATAGTGTCTCTCCATGGTGTTCCATTGGAAATTAACTCAGACCGTGGAAGTCTTTTCACCTCTCGATTTTGGGAAAGTTTCCAAAATGCTTTGGGAACTCGACTTTCCTTTAGCACCGCCTTCCATCCTCAATCGAGTGGTCAAGTAGAACGAGTCAATCAAATTCTGGAGGATATGCTCCGAGCTTCTGTCATCTCTTTCGGTATGAATTGGGAGAAGTGCCTTCCATTCGCCGAGTTCGCTTAGAACAACAGTTATCAAGCTAGCTTGGGCAAGGCCCCTTTTGAAGTTCTCTATGGACGAAAATGTCGAACGCCTCTTAACTAGTCAGAAACCGGCGAGAGACAACTCTTTGGCCCGGACATGATCCAGGATGCAGAAGAGCAGGTTCGCATTATTCGTGAGAAGTTGGAAACCGCCCAATCTCGAGAAAAGAGTCAGTATGACCGCAAGCATAAGCCCATGGCTTATGAAGTCGGCGAGATGGCTTACCTTCGGGTTACACCTTTAAAGGGAACCCATCGATTCGGTATCAAAGGCAAATTGGCTCCTCGCTACATTGGACCTTTTCGCATTCTTGCCAAACAAGGGGAAGTTGCCTACCAGCTGGAACTGCCTCCGCATCTCTCCAGAGTCCATGATGTCTTCCACGTCTCTCAACTCAGGCGTTGCTTCTCGGATCCTATCCGTGGAGTGGACCACGAAACGCTTGATCTCCAAGATAACCTCACTTATCGAGAATACCCCGTTCGTATCCTTGATCAAGCCGAGCGTACCACTCGACGCCACAATATCAAGTTTCTCAAGGTTCAATGGTCACACCATTCCGAGCAAGAAGCTACATGGGAAAGGGAGGATCGTCTTCGACTTGAGTACCCCACCTTCTTTCCGACAGATCCTAAATCTCGGGACGAGATTCTTTTGAGTGGGGGTGAGTTGTCACATCCCACCTAGCTCATGCATTAGAGTGTGCATCATGTTTACTTTTGACAGAAATTTGAAATGGGGAAGGCAGAAACCCCCAGCACCCCTCCTGAAATCAACTAGGGTTTACTAAAAATATTTTCAATGAACCTGAAATGCCCTTCTAAAATGTTCACCCTCTTTGTCTTGGGTTGAAGCCTCTGGCAAAAATGGTGCATATTTTTCTAGGTCAACAGAAGGTCATTGAGTTAATGCATAAGTATTTGAATTTGGGCATTTTAAATTTATAAAATTTTTCAAATGCTCAAATATCTCCAAACTAAAATGTTCCTGGCTGGAAATATTCTAACTAAGGACCAGATGCAGTTTGGTGAATTTTGGAAGTGTCTAAGTATTTTTAATAAGTCCACAAAGTTACAGAAAAATAGAAAAGGAAAATAAAAAGGAAATACTTACCTGGCGCCTGCCAACCGGCCCACCTGCCGGCCCAGCCCAGCTGCCGCGCCAGCGAGCTGCTTGGCTCGGCCAGGCAGGCACGCAGGTGCTCGACGCCGGCACCAGCGAGCGCCACGCAGCTCCCCGCCGCCCTGCTTCACCTCCTCGCCGCCCTGCTGCCCTGGACGCGCTCCACGTCGTCGCCCCGAGCCCCTGGACACGCCATTCGCCTCTGCCTCGCCTCCCTCGCTCCCCTTCGCCATGGCCGACGCCACCGCCGCCGCACCTACGCCGTAGGCGCGCTCTCCGTCGTCCCCGCGCCACCTGATCGTGTCCACGAGCTCCGCCACCCTCTTCTTCTTCGAGCAGGACGAGCCCCGAGTGCTCGCCCGCCCTGGAATCGCCCCCGACCCCGTCTTCCCCAACTCCGGCCGCCGAGATCGCCATCATCGCCCCGCTCAGCTCCGACCTTCCCCGAGCCCGCCTCGACGCTCGCTGCTTTCACCGTGAGTCTGGCCACCTCTCCATCCTCCCCGTTCCTCTTCTCGTGCCCTACAACGAGCGCATGAAGCTCGCCCGCACGCGCCGCCGCGGAGCTCGTCGCCGACGAGGCTCCGGCCACCCAACGGCCGCACCACCTTGTCCACTAGCCTCACCGCACACCCAGGGGCCCAACGCATCACTCCACGCGCCTCACCGTGCCCCCTCGCGACAAGTCCGAGCTCACCCGAGCCCCGGCGCCGCCAAACTCGTTGCCGGCGCCAACTCCGGCCACCCCGACCCCAACCAACTCCACCAAGAGTTGCGGGTCAGCTCCAGCTTCACGTAGATGCCCTCCGCGCCCCATTTGGTGGCCGGAACGGCCAAATCCACTTGCTCCGCCGCGTCTGGCCTCGCCGGCGGCTAGACGCCGGCGAGTTGACCCTTGACCGTTGACGGGTGGGCCCTCGTTGACTCCCCTGAGTCAATGACAGGTGGGCCCCCCCTGTTAACTAATTGGTTTAGTTCTAATTAAAGTTAATTAGTTAAACTAACTACTGACATGCGGGTCCAACTGGTCAGTTTGACCTGGACGACCCCGTTGACCCCTGACTTCACGCTGACCTCATGCTGACGCAATTAATTAATTACTGGATTTATTCTTATACAGGAAAATCCAGAAAATAGTTCAAACTTCAAAAATTCATAGAAAATTATCTGTAACTCCAAATGCAAAGTTCTATATATGAAAAATGATCAGAAAAATCCAAGCTATCCATTGGTGCTGGTTTCATGCATGTCAGAACATGTTAAACCCACTGTTTAGGCATTACAAGATGATACAGTAATATGATCCTAATAAATGAGTTTCCATTTGAATCTTTGGTTCAAATGGGTTCATTCCCTTCTGGTTTAACTTGCACTAGGTCAGGACACATTCATATTGCCATGTCATAGCATGCATCATGTTGTTGCATATCGCCATGTATTGATTGTGTTCCGATGTGTTCATCGTGGTAGGTTCTGCCTCCGAGGATATCTCCGAGTATCCAACTGAAGGGCAGTATCCCACGACCACTCCATCAGGCAAGCAACCCATTGATCATTCCGATACAAACCCATGTTCTCGCTTCTGCTCTCGTTTACTGCATTAAGACAACGCGTTTCAAACTGCTGTGTGTCGCGGTAGTTGAACCCACTTCCTTTGCATGACCTGTCATTGCCACAGTAACTAGATGAAACCCACTAGCATGTGTAGGAGTTGATTGAGCCAATACATGTGTGTGTGTTCCTACCATGCTGTGCTTGCTATGCTTAGAGTTGTGTCAGGTCTGGCTCATCGGGATGATGAACTGGAGTGAAAGGTTGTGTCGGTGACAAGAGTGAAGTGTTGAATACGATTTGGTAAAGGAATCGATGAGAGGCCATGTAGGAGTACATGGTGGGTTGTTTCATTGAGGCCGTCCTTAAGAACTGAGATCTGTGTTTGTGATCCATGATACAGTTACTACCACACATTGGGCCCTGAAATATGACCCCGCTCGACTTCTTATCCACCCTTGTCCTCTGTCCAGGAGTTGCAAGTAGTTTCCGGTGTTTGTAGTATGCTGGGGGCCGCACGCGGCGCTGACCATCGGGGTGGGCTGTGTTGCGGTAGGCACGTGGCACGGTGTACCGACTCGCCCGTTTGGTGTCTCGGGAACCCTGTTCACATCGTTCGGGGCCGTTAGTGGAAACCTCGGCCGGACTCCCTGCGGATGGAACCCGAATAGGCGATAAACCTGGACTAGAGACTTGAGTGTTTAGGTAGGTCGTGGTCTACACCCACGTCGGCTTTCGCTTGAAGTCTGCCGAGCACATGTCGTGTGCAGACGCTAAGTGGTGGAAACATGTGTGAAGAAGTACACCCTTGCAGGGTTATAAATGATCTATTCGAATAGCCGTGTCCGCGGTAATGGACTTCTGGGTTGCCTATATCAGTTCATAGACAAGTTAAATGGATACTACTAAAAATCTCAAGATAAGTGTGAGTACCGCGGATGGCCCTCTCGTAGGATGGCGAGAGAGGATCCACGGTGGAGTATTGTGATGGTGATAGTGGACTCGTGTACGACAAATGATTTATAAGTGGTATCTATCGTAGGATAGCTTAGCCAAGAGTCAAAGCTGGCTTGCTGCAATAACCCCACTACCTTCTTGAGAATGTGCATGTATGATAGGTTCCTGTTGTAAGACTTGCTGAGTACCTCCGTACTCATGTTGCTTTAATCATGTTTTTCAGACGACTGCACCAACCCCTCTGATGGGTTCTATGTAGACCTCGACGTTGACGAGTGACTTATCACCAGGTGGTGATCCAAGACTTGTGAAGGGTCGTTGTAGATAGACAGGCTTCGTCAAGCCTTCTTTCTTTCTAGTGTCTGTACTCAGACTACTTTGCTTCCGCATGTGCTTGTATGTTTGTATGACTTGAGTGTTGGGTCATGTGACCCCTATCTGTATGGATGATATGTATGGCTCCTCGGAGCCTTCTAAATAAAGTACTTGAGTCGTAGAGTACTGTTGTGATGCCATGTTGTATTTACTCATATCGGGCATATTGTGTGTATGATTGAAATGCTTGGTATGAGTGGGATCCGACTATCTAGTTGTTTATCCTTGGCAGCCTTTCATATGGGGAAATGTAAGTTTTGTGCTTCTGAGCGATAGTAGTCCGCTACAGCCCGGTTCACCGGAGTCCTGCTAGCCCAGCACTACTGCTTGGACACTTGACTGGCCGGCATGTGTTTCACGTCGTTCCTATGTCTGTCCCTTCGGGGAAATGTCACGCGCTGTTATTCGGAGTCCTGCCTAGCCTGCTACAGCCCGGGTTACCGGAGTCCTGTTAGCCCAGTGCTACAGCCCGAATAAATACGTTGATGACCGACATGCTCGATGTGATTCATGTATGCCTGTCCTCATAGGCTAGCGCCGCTTTGGGTTCACGACTAGCCATGTCGGCCCGGGTTCTCTGTCATATGGATGCTAGCGACACTATCATATACGTGAGCCAAAAGGCGCAAACGGTCCCGGGCCAGGTAAGGTGGCACCCGTGGGAGTACCGTGCGTGAGGCCGCAAAGTGATATGATGTGTTACACGCTGGATCGATGTGGCTTAGGATCGGGGTCCTGACAGCGTTGGCATCAGAGCCGGACTGCCTGTAGGTTCGCTAAGCCAAACTGGTCGATGTCGAGTCTAGAAATGCTTTAGTTATATGTAGGGGAATTGATTGTGGGAGGGAACGTAAGGCTCTTTTACTCCTTTACCTTATGCCCTCTATTCTGAGTCATTCTCTTCTCATTCTACGTGGGTTAAGGACTAGGCTCTCTTCTCTCTATCAGGTTCACGTGCTACTAAATCCGTAGTAACTTATAGGATTGTTGGTTATAACCCAGTCCAGTTCTACTAAAGTTTAGTATGTTGCCAATTGAACCAGAACCTTGATATGATGTTGTTGAGTGGTTTCGCAAACTGTTGTGGATGTCTCAAGTCTTTTTCTGAGCATTTACAGCCGTTATGCTGTCCAATTTCATCCAGAAGTTCTAATGCCTTTGCACTATTTTGTGCTTTCAGATGGCTACCCGTCCCCAGAACCAAGTGGTTCGTCTGACCCGTTGCATCGGTATATGTGGTCATACCGCCATGTTGGTTCGAGTGATGGTTGAGGCAGGTTACCGATGGTACCCTGAATACACCGTCGAAGATCAGTTTAGAGATTTTAACCAGAGCCAATATCTGTGCACGGTCAGGATATATCCATCTTATCCCGGAGCCACGGAACCACTCCACTGTTCTTATGGACTCGGGATCACTATTGGGATGTCCGTTCAAGATGCAGCCTACTCGATGATGACCATTATGCGAGCTAGAACTGCCTTGTTGAGCAACACTGAATTTCGCTACATGCCAGCATCCCTCCCTGGGGCGCATGGTTACCTTCAGGGCATGTACAGTGATGCATCCCATGAGGAATCACTCCTTTGCACCACTACTGAGATGTTGGAAGATAAGGACCGTGAAAACCGGGCCTTGCGTATGGAGCTCTTTAATGCTCGTGCTGATCATTGGGCCACCTTGACGAGGTTTGCACCTGCTGTGCAAGCCGGATACATGGACACGAGAGACTTGTACCCTGTGCGGGCTAGTCTGCCAGACTTCATGGAATGGCGTGAGGTGGGAGGCATCACCCCTCCTCGTGGGCCTCTTCTGCCGCCATCTGTTGGACCGAGGCCGCACCCAAGTCCCTATGGTCCACAAGCACCGCAGGACCGTCTGTTCCCAGATGACCATGTTCCGCTTCCAGGTCTGGGTGGTGACTTCTATGAGGACTTCTACGGAGCCGTCTGAGCTAGTAGTAGTCTCGCTAGTATTGTAATAGTTGTATGTCCACCGTCCTGCGTGATTGTGGAATATAACTTAGTTGGTATCAATTCCGGAGGTGTAGAAAAATAATGTATAGGAGCTTGGAATGCCTCCGATGAGATGTAACGTCTGTCGTCTTAGTTGTACTTCAGCTTGAGCTTGTACTAAACTATGTATGATGTGTATGACCGTTGGTATATATATGGCAGTTTCTATATTACCATGTCATACGGATGATCATCTCTGCATTCCTTGTTATCCATTACATTCCGCACTTCCTTGGCCAGATTTTGCCATCCTGGTTTAAATCGTTGTTTTGTTTTCCTAGGATGGTCAACACCCGCAGCAACCCTGCTGCTCCGGAGCAGGGAGAAGCTAGTGCACCTAGAGAGGAAAGTCTGCCTCAACCACCTTCTCTGGCCGAAGTGATGCTGGAGGCAGAGCGCAACAGGCGCGACACCAACCGCTTGTTAGAGCGGATTGAGCAGAACACTGCACGCCAGCAGAGGATCAATTCAGTGTCCATCAATGACTTTGTTAAGCTGTACCCGCCAAAGTTCAATCATTCCATCGAACCTCTCGATGCGGATGACTGGCTCCGCAGCATTGCCCACAAGCTACGTTCTGCCAACGTGGCTGAAGATGATAAAGTCACCTTTGCTGCCTATCACCTCGAAGGCCCTGCCAGCCTTTGGTGGGAGAATTATGAAGCTATGCGTCCGGTCGGCCAACTCACTACTTGCGCTGATTTCAGTGCTGCTTTCCGTGAGCATCATATCCCGGAAGGCCTTATGGATCGCAAGAGGGAGGAGTTCTGTAACTTCACCCAGGGGAAGCTGACTGTGGATGCATACAGTCGCGAGTTTGGGAAGCTTGCACGCTATGCTCCCGAAGAGGTGTCCACCGACGCCAAGAAGCAGGCAAGGTTCCGCAAGGGACTTAGCCCTGAGCTCCGTCGTGACCTTCGTCTGCATGAATGCACTTCTTTTCCGAAGCTAGTCAATAAGGCCATCAGTGCCGAGACGGGGCAGAACGATTTTGAAGCTTCACGCAAGCACTCCCGTGACTATGGTTCTTCATCCGGTTTTGGATCGCAGAAGCGCCGGGTCTGGATCCCAAATTCTGCTATGCCACCCAGGTATACCCCGAGGCCATCCTTTGAGGCGCCTCGTTCCAACCAACAGTATGTGCCACCCAAGACTTTTGGTGGCCCCACTGCCAATACTGCTCCACGCCCCAATATGATAACTTGCTTCAAGTGTGGTGAGCCGGGCCACTACATCCGTGATTGTCCCCAGAACAACCCCAGTCAGTTCGGAAAGTCTGTTGGACGTGGTAAGCCAACAGCAAAAGTGCTTGTCGCCAAGCCAGCCACCACTGCTCGTGGCCATGTCAACTACGTTTCAGCTGAAGAGACTCAAGAGGACCCCAACGTCGTTCTCGGTACGCTCCTTGTTAATTGCCATCCGGCAACTGTTCTCTTTGATACTGGAGCATCTCATTCATTTATTTCTAAGAGCTATGCTCGTTTGCACAACACCACCTTTTGTGACATGCCCACCTCCATGGTAATTCAAACCCCTGGTTCTAAGTGGCAAACCTCTAGAATCAGCCATGGAAATGAAATTCTTGTTGACAGATTGGTCTTCCTTGCGTCACTAATAGCTCTCAAGTCTTCAGACATAAACATCATCTTGGGTATGGACTGGATGTCAGCTCATTACGCCAAGATTGACTGCTCAACTAGAACTGTCCAACTTACCCATCCATCGGGCAAGACAGTCAACGTTTTGACCCGAGTATCGGAGCGTCAGCTCTACTCTCTAAATGCCAATCCCCTTCCAGACCTCGAAGATATTCCAGTAGTACGTGACTTCCCTGATGTCCTTCCAGAGGAACTGCCAGGTGTTCCACCTGACAGAGATGTCGAGTTCGTAATAGACCTTGTTCCAGGAACCGTCCCAATCTCTAGGAGACCTTATAAGATGGCACCCCTAGAACTAGCTGAGCTTAAGAAACAACTCGATGAGTCCTTGCAAAAGGGTTTCATCCGTCCTAGTTCATCTCCATGGGCTTGCCCCGTCCTCTTCGTCAAGAAGAAGGATGGAACGGATCGGATGGTTGTGGATTATCGACCTGTCAATTTGGTCACTATCAAGAACAAGTATCCGCTCCCCAGGATCAACGACCTGTATGACCAGCTCGCTGGATCCTCAGTCTTTTCCAAGATGGATTTGAGGTTGGGCTACCATCAAATCAAAATCAAGAACGGGGACATTCCCAAAACGGCTTTCGTTACTCGTTACGGCCAATACGAGTACACTGTCATGTCCTTCGGTTTAACCAATGCTCCAGCCACCTTCTCTCGGTTAATGAACTCGATCTTCATGGAGTACTTGGATAAATTCGTCGTGGTATACCTCGATGATATACTCATCTACTCCAAGAATGAGGAAGAACATGCCGAACATCTAAGGCTAGTATTGATGAAACTTCGAGAGCATCGCCTTTATGCCAAATTCTCCAAGTGCGAATTCTGGTTGCCAGAAGTGACCTATCTGGGCCATGTAATCTCTGGTAAGGGCATTGCTGTCAATCCCGAGCGAGTTCAAGCTGTCCTTGACTGGACTCCACCTGAAACGGTCAAGCAAGTTCGGAGTTTTCTTGGTTTAGCGAGCTATTGCCGCCGCTTCGTCGAGAATTTCTCCAAGGTTGCTAAGCCTCTAACTGAACTCCTCAAGAAAGATAAAAATTTCGAGTGGACCCCACAGTGCGAGTTCAGCTTTCAGGAACTGAAAAGACGCCTGACATCTGCTCCCGTACTAGTACCACCAGATTTCTCTAAGGATTTTGTTATCTATTGCGACGCCTCGCGACAAGGACTAGGTTGCATACTCATGCAAGATCGTCATGTGATTCCCTACGCATCTCGACAGTTGCGTCCACACGAGGATAATTATCCCACACATGATCTAGAGCTTGCAGCAGTAGTCCATGCACTCAAAACCTGGCGACATTACCTTCTGGGTAATCGTTGCGAAATCTACACTGATCACCAAAGTTTGAAATATATCTTCACCCAACCGGATTTGAATCTCAGGCAAAGACGTTGGGTCGAGTTGATCTCGGATTACGACTTAGGAATAACCTACACCCCAGGCAAAGCCAATGTCATGGCTGATGCACTAAGTCGTAAATCTTATTGTAACAACCTGATGTTACAACAAGGTCAACCACTTCTCCACGAGGAATTTCATAAGCTTAACCTTCACATTGTTCCTCGAGGATTCCTTTCCACCCTGGTGGCGAAACCTAACCTTACGGATCAAATCATAGCTGCCCAGAAGCGCGATAAGGGCATATCTCGGATTAAGGAAAACATCGCTAGCGGAGTTGCTAAATGTTTTTCCATAGATGAACGAGGTGTTGTCTTCTTCGAGAACCGCTTGGTGGTTCCCAAGAAACAACATTTACGACAATTGATCCTTAAGGAAGCTCATGAATCCCCTCTCACCATTCATCCCGGTAGTACTAAAATGTATCAAGACCTACGCCAGAGGTTCTGGTGGACTAGGATGAAGAGAGAAATCGCTCAATACATTGCTAGTTGCGACGTCTGTCGTCGTGTCAAAGCATAGCATCAACGGCCCGCTGGCACCCTTCAACCATTGGAGATTCCTGAATGGAAATGGGATAAAATCGGTATGGATTTCATCACCGGATTTCCCAGAACCAAAAGAGGGAATAATGCTATCTTCGTTGTTGTCGATCGTCTCTCCAAAGTAGCCCACTTCTTACCTGTTCGCGAGAGCATAACCGCTAGCCAGCTAGCTGAATTGTACATCTCTCGAATAGTGTCTCTCCATGGTGTTCCATTGGAAATTAACTCAGACCGTGGAAGTCTTTTCACCTCTCGATTTTGGGAAAGTTTCCAAAATGCTTTGGGAACTCGACTTTCCTTTAGCACCGCCTTCCATCCTCAATCGAGTGGTCAAGTAGAACGAGTCAATCAAATTCTGGAGGATATGCTCCGAGCTTCTGTCATCTCTTTCGGTATGAATTGGGAGAAGTGCCTTCCATTCGCCGAGTTCGCTTAGAACAACAGTTATCAAGCTAGCTTGGGCAAGGCCCCTTTTGAAGTTCTCTATGGACGAAAATGTCGAACGCCTCTTAACTGGTCAGAAACCGGCGAGAGACAACTCTTTGGCCCGGACATGATCCAGGATGCAGAAGAGCAGGTTCGCATTATTCGTGAGAAGTTGGAAACCGCCCAATCTCGAGAAAAGAGTCAGTATGACCGCAAGCATAAGCCCATGGCTTATGAAGTCGGCGAGATGGCTTACCTTCGGGTTACACCTTTAAAGGGAACCCATCGATTCGGTATCAAAGGCAAATTGGCTCCTCGCTACATTGGACCTTTTCGCATTCTTGCCAAACAAGGGGAAGTTGCCTACCAGCTGGAACTGCCTCCGCATCTCTCCAGAGTCCATGATGTCTTCCACGTCTCTCAACTCAGGCGTTGCTTCTCGGATCCTATCCGTGGAGTGGACCACGAAACGCTTGATCTCCAAGATAACCTCACTTATCGAGAATACCCCGTTCGTATCCTTGATCAAGCCGAGCGTACCACTCGACGCCACAATATCAAGTTTCTCAAGGTTCAATGGTCACACCATTCCGAGCAAGAAGCTACATGGGAAAGGGAGGATCGTCTTCGACTTGAGTACCCCACCTTCTTTCCGACAGATCCTAAATCTCGGGACGAGATTCTTTTGAGTGGGGGTGAGTTGTCACATCCCACCTAGCTCATGCATTAGAGTGTGCATCATGTTTACTTTTGACAGAAATTTGAAATGGGGAAGGCAGAAACCCCCAGCACCCCTCCTGAAATCAACTAGGGTTTACTAAAAATATTTTCAATGAACCTGAAATGCCCTTCTAAAATGTTCACCCTCTTTGTCTTGGGTTGAAGCCTCTGGAAAAAATGGTGCATATTTTTCTAGGTCAACAGAAGGTCATTGAGTTAATGCATAAGTATTTGAATTTGGGCATTTTAAATTTATAAATTTTTTCAAATGCTCAAATATCTCCAAACTAAAATGTTCCTGGCTGGAAATATTCTAACTAAGGACCAGATGCAGTTTGGTGAATTTTGGAAGTGTCTAAGTATTTTTAATAAGTCCACAAAGTTACAGAAAAATAGAAAAGGAAAATAAAAAGGAAATACTTACCTGGCGCCTGCCAACCGGCCCACCTGCCGGCCCAGCCCAGCTGCCGCGCCAGCGAGCTGCTTGGCTCGGCCAGGCAGGCACGCAGGTGCTCGACGCCGGCACCAGCGAGCGCCACGCATCTCCCCGCCGCCCTGCTTCACCTCCTCGCCGCCCTGCTGCCCTGGACGCGCTCCACGTCGTCGCCCCGAGCCCCTGGACACGCCATTCGCCTCTGCCTCGCCTCCCTCGCTCCCCTTCGCCATGGCCGACGCCACCGCCGCCGCACCTACGCCGTAGGCGCGCTCTCCGTCGTCCCCGCGCCACCCGATCGTGTCCACGAGCTCCGCCACCCTCTTCTTCTTCGAGCAGGACGAGCCCCGAGCGCTCGCCCGCCCTGGAATCGCCCCCGACCCCGTCTTCCCCAACTCCGGCCGCCGAGATCGCCATCATCGCCCCGCTCAGCTCCGACCTTCCCCAAGCCCGCCTCGACGCTCGCTGCTTTCACCGTGAGTCTGGCCACCTCTCCATCCTCCCCGTTCCTCTTCCCGTGCCCTACAACGAGCGCACGAAGCTCGCCCGCACGCGCCGCCGCGGAGCTCGTCGCCGACGAGGCTCCGGCCACCCAACGGCCGCACCACCTTGTCCACTAGCCTCACCGCACACCCAGGGGCCCAACGCATCACTCCACGCGCCTCACCGTGCCCCCTCGCGACAAGTCCGAGCTCACCCGAGCCCCGGCGCCGTCAAACTCGTCGCCGACGCCAACTCCGGCCACCCCGACCCCAACCAACTCCACCAAGAGTTGCGGGTCAGCTCCAGCTTCACGTAGATGCCCTCCGCGCCCCATTTGGTGGCCGGAACGGCCAAATCCACTTGCTCCGCCGCGTCTGGCCTCGCCGGCGGCTAGACGTCGGCGAGTTGACCCTTGACCGTTGACGGGTGGGCCCTCGTTGACTCCCCTGAGTCAATGACAGGTGGGCCCCCCTGTTAACTAATTGGTTTAGTTCTAATTAAAGTTAATTAGTTAAACTAACTACTGACATGCGGGTCCCACTGGTCAGTTTGACCTGGACGACCCCGTTGACCCCTGACGTCACGCTGACCTCATGCTGACGCAATTAATTAATTACTGGATTTATTCTTATACAGGAAAATCCAGAAAATAGTTCAAACTTCAAAAATTCATAGAAAATTATCTGTAACTCCAAATGCAAAGTTCTATATATGAAAAATGATCAGAAAAATCCAAGCTATCCATTGGTGCTGGTTTCATGCATGTCAGAACAAGTTAAACCCACTGTTTAGGCATTACAAGATGATACAGTAATATGATCCTAATAAATGAGTTTCCATTTGAATCTTTGGTTCAAATGGGTTCATTCCCTTCTGGTTTAACTTGCACTAGGTCAGGACACATTCATATTGCCATGTCATAGCATGCATCATGTTGTTGCATATCGCCATGTATTGATTGTGTTCCGATGTGTTCATCGTGGTAGGTTCTGCCTCCGAGGATATCTCCGAGTATCCAACTGAAGGGCAGTATCCCACGACCACTCCATCAGGCAAGCAACCCATTGATCATTCCGATACAAACCCATGTTCTCGCTTCTGCTCTCGTTTACTGCATTAAGACAACGCGTTTCAAACTGCTGTGTGTCGCGGTAGTTGAACCCACTTCCTTTGCATGACCTGTCATTGCCACAGTAACTAGATGAAACCCACTAGCATGTGTAGGAGTTGATTGAGCCAATACATGTGTGTGTGTTCCTACCATGCTGTGCTTGCTATGCTTAGAGTTGTGTCAGGTCTGGCTCATCGGGATGATGAACTGGAGTGAAAGGTTGTGTCGGTGACAAGAGTGAAGTGTTGAATACGATTTGGTAAAGGAATCGATGAGAGGCCATGTAGGAGTACATGGTGGGTTGTTTCATTGAGGCCGTCCTTAAGAACTGAGATCTGTGTTTGTGATCCATGATACAGTTACTACCACACATTGGGCCCTGAAATATGACCCCGCTCGACTTCTTATCCACCCTTGTCCTCTGTCCAGGAGTTGCAAGTAGTTTCCGGTGTTTGTAGTATGCTGGGGGCCGCACGCGGCGCTGACCATCGGGGTGGGCTGTGTTGCGGTAGGCACGTGGCACGGTGTACCGACTCGCCCGTTTGGTGTCTCGGGAACCCTGTTCACATCGTTCGGGGCCGTTAGTGGAAACCTCGGCCGGACTCCCTGCGGATGGAACCCGAATAGGCGATAAACCTGGACTAGAGACTTGAGTGTTTAGGTAGGTCGTGGTCTACACCCACGTCGGCTTTCGCTTGAAGTCTGCCGAGCACATGTCGTGTGCAGACGCTAAGTGGTGGAAACATGTGTGAAGAAGTACACCCTTGCAGGGTTATAAATGATCTATTCGAATAGCCGTGTCCGCGGTAATGGACTTCTGGGTTGCCTATATCAGTTCATAGACAAGTTAAATGGATACTACTAAAAATCTCAAGATAAGTGTGAGTACCGCGGATGGCCCTCTCGTAGGATGGCGAGAGAGGATCCACGGTGGAGTATTGTGATGGTGATAGTGGACTCGTGTACGACAAATGATTTATAAGTGGTATCTATCGTAGGATAGCTTAGCCAAGAGTCAAAGCTGGCTTGCTGCAATAACCCCACTACCTTCTTGAGAATGTGCATGTATGATAGGTTCCTGTTGTAAGACTTGCTGAGTACCTCCGTACTCATGTTGCTTTAATCATGTTTTTCAGACGACTGCACCAACCCCTCTGATGGGTTCTATGTAGACCTCGACGTTGACGAGTGACTTATCACCAGGTGGTGATCCAAGACTTGTGAAGGGTCGTTGTAGATAGACAGGCTTCGTCAAGCCTTCTTTCTTTCTAGTGTCTGTACTCAGACTACTTTGCTTCCGCATGTGCTTGTATGTTTGTATGACTTGAGTGTTGGGTCATGTGACCCCTATCTGTATGGATGATATGTATGGCTCCTCGGAGCCTTCTAAATAAAGTACTTGAGTCGTAGAGTACTGTTGTGATGCCATGTTGTATTTACTCATATCGGGCATATTGTGTGTATGATTGAAATGCTTGGTATGAGTGGGATCCGACTATCTAGTTGTTTATCCTTGGCAGCCTTTCATATGGGGAAATGTAAGTTTTGTGCTTCTGAGCGATAGTAGTCCGCTACAGCCCGGTTCACCGGAGTCCTGCTAGCCCAGCACTACTGCTTGGACACTTGACTGGCCGGCATGTGTTTCACGTCGTTCCTATGTCTGTCCCTTCGGGGAAATGTCACGCGCTGTTATTCGGAGTCCTGCCTAGCCTGCTACAGCCCGGATTACCGGAGTCCTATTAGCCCAGTGCTACAGCCCGAATAAATACGTTGATGACCGACATGCTCGATGTGATTCATGTATGCCTGTCCTCATAGGCTAGCGCCGCTTTGGGTTCACGACTAGCCATGTCGGCCCGGGTTCTCTGTCATATGGATGCTAGCGACACTATCATATACGTGAGCCAAAAGGCGCAAACGGTCCCGGGCCAGGTAAGGTGGCACCCGTGGGAGTACCGTGCGTGAGGCCGCAAAGTGATATGATGTGTTACACGCTGGATCGATGTGGCTTAGGATCGGGGTCCTGACACAACGGTATGGGTGAGAAGACACAGACCAAAATCCCCGTTAGTGTTCTTCTGTATATGGCAATCGTACCATGTAGTGACGCGTAGATGACATCATACAGCAGACGACAAAGACACTAGAAATTTTGCCGTCAGCGGCGGACGGCAAAGGCCTGCCGTTAGCCACTTAACGGACTGACAGCACAATTATTGCCGTCCGCTCTCTTTGCCGTCCGACGCGGACGGCAAAGGGCCTTTGCCGTCAGCCGCCAGAAAGCAGACGGCAAAGTAGCTGTTTACCGTAGCCTACGTTGCCGGAGCCTTTTGCCATCCGCGGCTGACGACAAAGGCCTTTGTCGTCCGCTGTTCATGCCTTTGCTGTGGCAGACGGCAAAATAGCTGATTCCTGTAGTGTCCAGCGCTTGCTGTCGCACAAGAAAGTATGCATCTGAATTCCACAGGGACTTCCTCAGTCCTTCGGCTTCTTGACGCAGCACAACTGACTGATGCCTTTCAGCTTGTAGCTGAGACTGAAGAAGCCGAAGTGATTCAGCCAGCGAGTTTGAAGAGCTTGTGCCACCGGTACTGGCCAGTAACTCGAACACTACATCAACGCAGGACTGTGGGGTTTTCACACTGTCTACAAGATCATTTTTATCACCTTTCTTAGAGACCAAGAGGGCCGTCTCACTATCTTGAACCTTATCTGCATTACTTTCTCTACCATTGCATAGTGGGGTGCTCTTCTCCAATATTCTGTTCGCATACTAAAAGAGAAACAAGCAGACACATCACAGGTTTAGCATGTAGTATACGAAACTCATTTTGGTAAACCGGTTCAGTAGTAAGGTGGATAGGATAACAGCATGAAACAAACATATATCTATGTACTATGGTCACTGTATTGTCCATATCATTCTAGTTTATGTTGCCTAATCAAGATAGAGACACACTTCAACTCATATATTTTTAAGACACAACAGCATAGACAGAATATAAATGTGAGAAACTACACAGCATTGGCAACACTTGTAATGTGCATCACATGAGAACATAACTGTTTATACAACTAAAACTGAAATCAACATAGAGCAAGAAGTTAGAACAACAATCCAGTTAAAGAAAACACACCTGTTGCGCCATTGGAGTTTCAATTGGATCCTTCAAATTCGAAAGTAGTTGGTATGAGTAAATACAGTGATGCAACAACAAAGGAGTATGGACCAAAGCTACGGAATCTGACATGAGGGCAGTTGCTCTTCTGCTTTAAACATGGAGTCTGGGTTCTTTATGATGAGTATCTAAACAGGATGACTTGACAAAACTATATGACGTCTTTCTAAAATAGGTTGGGATGAAATAATTCACATACATGTTGTCTAAGTATACATGATGGCATGATATAATTGACATCATATACTAAGCAGCTGGCACTCGCATGTATGATCTCTAAACTAAACAGATGGAATTCAATATTGTGCATACGATGTCTAAACTAAGCAATGCAAGACACAATATGCATGATACGAGAAATATAAACATTGCAACTTAGAGCATACACCTCAGGTGGGATATAAGACTGGTCATCTATCTCCGAATCCTCCTCTGAGGAGCTCCCTGTACCCATCGAGATATATGCTTCAACAAGTACCATTGCCTGCTCTCAAGACCTTGTTTTCACTCCAGATTTTTCCATAACCGGCTCAAATGGCTGATACACATGAAGAGTAGTTCAATATACACAGATTGTAACAAATGGAATACGTAATGAAAAAAAGATGGCATGAGATAATTCACATATATGATGCCTGGCTACATGGCGGTGCATAATTCACATGTATGATAACTGGCTGAAAACATGGCATTGCATAATTCACATACCTGATATAGAAAGCAAACATGAGGCATTCTCACAAAGCATGTCTAATCTAAGCAGATGGCATGTCAATGCAAGACACCATATGCATGATATGAGCAATATAACCCTGCCAACTTAGAGCATGCACCTCGGGGGGGGGGGGGGAATACGACTGGTCATCTGTCTCTGAATCCTCCTTTGAGGAGCTATCTGTAACCAACAAGAAATCTGCATAGATAGGTAGCACTGACTACTCAGAAGACCTTGTTTTCACTCCAGAATTTCCCATGAACGACTCAAATGGCTGATGCACAGGAAGAGTAGATGAATGTATAAACATTATTGACAAATGGAATACATTATGAAAAAAAATATGGCACGATACAATTCACATATACGATGACTGGCTAAACAGGATGGCATTGCATGATTCACGTATATGATGCCTGGCTAAAGAAGATGTCATTGCATAATTCCCATATACTCCCTCTGTTCCTAAATATTTGTCTTTTTAGAGATTTCAAATGGACTACCACATACAGATGTATATAGACATATTTTAGAGTGTAGATTCACTCATTTTGCTCCGTATGTTGTCACTTGTTGAAATCTCTAAAAAGATAAATATTTAGGAACGGTGGGAGTATGATATAGAAACCAAACAGGTGGCATTCACACAAAGTAAATCTAAACTAAGTTGATCACATATGAGATGTATAATGTAAGCTATGTGAGGCGCTATATGCATGATATGACCAACATTAGCATGCCAGGTTAGAGCAAACACCTCAGGTCGTAAATAGGAGTAGTCGGCTCCCTCTGAATCCCCATCTGAACAGTTATCTTCCTCTGGAATACAATCTGGAATGGCGGGAGGGGGGCACTTTGCCAACCATGGAGCAGCGTCTGCATGACATTATATTCCCACACAACGGTCTTCTCTTTTTCTCTACATGTTCAGTACAATTGTGTACAATAACTGACATGCATAATAAAATAATAGTTAGATTTTGAAAGGCCTAAGGGGTGCATGCAGAAATCAAGACTGATGGTAGCAAACGAGTGGATAGATCCAAAACTAATGATAGCAGGTAGATTATAGCTTCAGTTTAAAAAGATAGACAATGGATCATGTACTGTTTGTTGCCCACCCAACATGAACCACACAGAGGACCCCAGATGAACCAGATAGTAGACATATACTATTTGTTGCTGCCTCGATATGAGACCCACAAGCATTTTAAAACTCAAGTTTGAATGATAAATTAGCAGGTAATAATAACCGATGTATAACATAAGCAAACACGAAAGACTGCGACCTCTCTTCCGAAAATATGTAGGCCTCAGGTTCATCTGCTCAGTTGATGATGGTAATGCAGTTGGTGTGGCTGCCGACAACGGGGAAGATGATTTGAGGCGGCAAAAGAAAGTCTGCAGGTTGAATCTCTACTGCAGTGAACGCTTTTGTCGATGGTGCACCTCAGGTGGGGTGGATGACGGCACGGTAGGAGCAGGACATAACACACAAAGTTTTCTTTGACGCCTATCTGAAAATGAAGTAAATTTGTAAGGGATCCTTAGAATTGGAGGATTCTATAAACGCAGGGACAATAAAAACACATGAATAGGATAGGAATGCACGTGCAAAACAGAGCATTTGGAAACATAGGATTTTTGTCAACCTGGGTGTTTGGTTCACATGAATTGGAAGAACACAGGAATGGAGAAACATGTTCAAATTAAAGTCAAACCACGTGAAAATGAAAAAAAATAAGAATCTTATTATGCCAATAATGCAATTAGTTCTATTCTTCATGCATATTAATTTGAAAAGGACGTCCAAGTGGATATTAAAATTCTTACGTTTTTTCTTTGGAAGAGACACCAAAGGAAAAAATCCTCCAGTTTTGCTTTGCTCCACTCCTTCTAACCAAATGCACGAATAGTAGTACCATAGTAGTTCCATAACAAAGGATCCTTGAGGGACCGACATGAATGTAGAGTAACAAAGTGATGCGACGAGTTTACAACCTCTTTGGCATAGCCTTGTGGACCTCAGCATCATTGGGTTGGACGTGGAGGATGGTGATACTGGTGTGACTACCGGAGGCGGGGAAGAAGATCTGAGGCCTCTGGAAACGGTGCCGAGGGTACTGCTCCGCTGTGATGGACGGTTCCTTCGTTGGAGCAGCTCCGGGAGGTGTACGGCAGCGAGGCTGAAGCAGGACAAGACAGACAACGTTAATCTGAAGTGGGACTCTAATATCATCTGCAATAGATAATGTAAAATACATCACCAAAAAGTTCTAGATGTAAAACGCATCACCCACGCCGCGGCCGCTCCAACAGATGCTGCAAATACTGTTCACTCTGAACTTACACTGAAGAAACTGAACTTTACAGTCGAAACTGAATTTTACTATCGAAACTGATTGAAATAGTATCAAAGCATTGCAATAGATGTTTAGGGCGTTCGAGCACTAATAGCAGACAAGCAGTGATCTAAATCAGCAGACGCTCGAGCAGGGAACACACTACCAGAGAGCAAGTCTTGTAGTAGCACCGCGAGTGAGTGCTAAAGCAGCAACTCCTGTAGCTGCCGGAGGTCGTGCAGCAGCAGCAGCGCGAGCGAGAGCAAGAGCAGAGCAGCAGCATGAATGGGAGCACGAGCGGAGCAGCAGCGCGACCGACAGCAATAGCAGAGCAGAGCAGTAGCACGAAGGAAAGCAAGAGCGGTGCAGCAGCATGACCAATAGCAAGAACAGAGCCGCAACGCGAGCGAGAGCCGGAGCAGCAACAACAGTAGCATGAGCGAGAGCCGGAGCAGCTGCGGCTAGTGCCGGTGTGGAAGTCGCCGCCGAGGAAGCAACAACATGGGGGAGAGATGTCGTGGATGAAGTGGCCGGCGCCGGCGCTAGCGATGGTGACCCTCCATGGCTGCTCGACATCGAGCACCGGTAGCCCTGTGAGATCGAATAAAAGGTTGTAGCGGTGAGTGCGGAACCTCCTTGGTGGCGCTGAGTTGGCCTCGGCTTCATCAGAGGAATTAGTGAGGGTGCTGCGGTTCCGGTGGGGTAGGTCAAGACGACGCTGTGGGGATGGAGGTGGTGTGATAGACGAGGTGAACGTCGGGGCAACTCCTTGGAGGTGGAGAACGGGGCGGCTGATCCGGCGGGACGACGAGATCGACGCCAGATCCTCATCTAGTGCGGTGGATGAGGGACGGCGAGCTGTTGCGGTGGACGACATCGTCGGAGAATAGTCTCTGGCTGGGCGGCGGTCCAGAGGCCGACGGAGGAGCATGGGGTTTTGTGGGTTTTGGCGGCCTCGGTGTACGAATGGGGGGGGACGAAGGAGAAGGTAGGGGGGGCATGGCTTAGGGACGCGCTTGTCTGAAATGTAGGGTAAGTAACCAGCGTAATCCCACTGGTATTGACACCGCGATGTCGAGCTAGCATTTCCGGCTGAGGGGTAGAAGGGGGATTTCGTGTGTCTGGGCTGCGGGACCGATTTCGGATGAGGAGGGAGTTTTCGCGCGCGTCAAAATTTTGGGACAACAAGGCGCGACGCAGGTTGAAGAGGCAGGAGTTTCAAAGTAGGTGAGACAAAAGATACTCGAGCTTGAAAATTTCGGGATAACAAGGTGCGTATTCCTTGTTCGGCAGAACAAACTTAACGTGTACAAAAAAAATTCATACAAGACACAAGAGAGTCATGTCCCCTTTTACTATATTGCTATAAATGCCATTGAAACAACTACAAGAAAAATGTAAAAAAATCGGGAGAACAAGATTACCCTATACAGTACCAAATCGATTCGCACTTCCCTCAACAATAACAAAAAACAAATCAATTCCCACCAAAAGAAAGAGTAATGTCCCTTTTTATATGATTACAAATGCCAGGATCTCGAATTTGAATTTTTGAATCGATGTTATGTTGAATTCGAATATATCGTTAGGTGACCTTGCGATTTATAATTGATGTAGTCGTACATTTTGATCTTCCATCATATATGAACATTTTACTCCACCCTATGAACATATATATTGTTGTCTACCATACAGACTAAATTTGAATCAATTTTCCTTATTTGAATACGATTGTTGTCAAGTTATACAATCATTTAAAAATTATCTTGATAACAAAAAACATGCATATAGGAGTAATCATATTTCACTATGAACTACATGTACCATAGTATCCATTTTATGTTGAATTCAAATCATAGTACATTGGTCTAGGTAGCGAGATGTTCGGGATAATTTAAACCCTGTTTTCATATGTATAATTTTTTGCTGAATTGGGACAAGTTTTGGTATAAGCTTCTTGCAAAACCGGAGATTCTCTCAACAAGCCCCGTGGTTCTGAGAGGGAACGTGCCACCTTTGTGTGCGAAACGATATACGCTGCCTCCCCCTGATTTTCTTTACAGAGGCAACATAGAACTATATGAGTGGCCTGTTAAATTTTGGAATTATTCCGGGTTCGTTTGGCCCTTTTATACATTAATTGAGTTTTTGGACATTTAATGTGCATAATCCAAATTTGAACTGCAAGCACATGCTCCGGTGCACCAAAGTTGGTTGAAAAATCACATGTATGTCCTTGGTTGAATTTCTAGGACCCATGCAAGAAATGAGAATGAAATTCAAACATCTGGGCGTCATGAGTCGGCCGAGAACATCGAGAAACTTGGATTTTTAAATTCATGTAAATCCAAAACTCGCCTGGAAATCATGAAACTTGGCATGGTGTCATGTCATGGCACTAACATGTTGTGGTAAAAAATTGGGCCGATTTGGAACAAGTTTTGGTATAAGCTTCATGCAAACCGGAGCTTCTCTCAAGAAGGCTCGTGGTTCTGAGAGGGAACGTGCCACCTTTGAGTGCGAAATGATATATGCTGCCCCCTTGAGTTTCTTTACAAAGGCAACATAGAACTACATGAGTGCCCTGTTAAATTTTGGAATTATTCCAGGTTCATTTGGACTTTTTTATACATTAATTGAGTTTCTGGTCATTTAATGTGCATAATTCAAATTTGAACTACAAGCACATGCTCCCATGCACCAAAGTTGGTTGAAAAATCACATGTGTGTCCTCGGGTGAATTTCTAGGTCCATGCAAGAAATGGGAATGAAATTCAAACATCTAGGCGTCGTGGCTCGGCTGGAAACATTGAGAAACTTGGTTTTTTAATTCCTGTAAATCCAAAACACGCATAAAAATCATGAAACTTGGCTTGGTTCCATGACATGGCACCGACATGTTGTGGTAATTTTGTTGTCTGATTTGGGAAGGCGCACACATTAACAATCAACAAAGTCATTTTGGAACAAGTGCTGTCACATTACAATCAGAAACACAAGTATTATTGAAACCGTGGGCGTTATATTTACCATTTACGTGCCGCCATGCGTCCCTTTTTTTATTAGCTAGGAGGCGCCGTGCAGGGTAACTATTTGAGTACGGGAGGCGTGCGATCAGACCCCTGCGCATGCTTATCGGGAGGTGAGCCCTTTGACCTCCATCTGCCGTCCACCTCTCTCCCAAGGTTTCCATTAATGGCGCCCGAGCCTTTGTTTAATGGCGTGGCTATGTCTCACTTGACTGATATTTAGGATAGAAAAAAGAAAATTTTGCACGGATCTTGATGTAAGATCCGACGGACCTATATAGCATCTACTGCGACTTATAGCAAGACTGATGAATATATAAGGACGACGACAGTGGATAATAATTGTCTTACATAATTAGGAAGATAATAAAAAAAACCCACATGTGGCTACGCCCGAAATACACAAGGGCAAAAGAAGAAGGAAGACAACGATCTGGCTTGCTGATCTCTACTTTCTTGATGCGTTGCTGCAGGCCACGGGAACTAGTCTCTGTGTTGAGCGGCGATGAGCTATGTCGTGTCCACAAGATGCTGCTTGAGAGCATCTATGGATTCCTCCACCAGCCTTTCTTGTCCATAAGTTTCTTGACGATGACGCCGGTCCTCTTCAACAAGGCATTGGTCTCCTCCTGCTGGTCTGCACATCAGATGATCTTTGCCCTCAGCAGGTCGCGCTCGGCCCAGAGCCTCTCATTGCCCTCCCTTAGTTGCCGGATGAAGCTGGTAGCCTGTTCAAATGAGGCTTTCATGTCATCATGCAACCTCACCCAGCCGGAGATCTGATCCATCTGGCTATGGACGATCGCATGCATGCGCCTGTAAGAGTCGTCGCCTGCCCGCAAGACATTTTCCCAGGCCGCCGCAGCACGGCGGGACATCACTGCTGCATTCGCGATGCGGCAGGACATCTTTGTTGCTTCCGCGGTGTGTCCGGACCAGTCTGCTGCATCGACGGTGCGGCGGGACCTCCATGCTGCTTCGGCAGCGCGGCAGGACCTCTGTGCTGCTACTTCCATGTGGCGGGACATGTCGGCTGCTTTCGCGGCGAGACGGGACATCTCTCGCGCTTCCTCTTCCATGCTCGCCTCTCATTGGTGGTAATCTCTCGACCCAGAACTCACGCTGGCCATGGCAGACGCAAGGGAAGGATGCTGAATGACTTGTTTGTTTTTGTGGATGAGGAGTTGAGGAGGAATGTGCAGTCATCTTGGCATAGTAGTATTTATAACCGAGTACTAATACACTCCTAAGTGGGAAACCGTTTAGGTTGTGATCGGTGTGAACATGTTTGCAATTTAAATATAGCATGGTAGTAGTAGTAATTTGGAATGTGACGAGACGCAAGCTCAAAAGTTATTGATGGTTCTAGTTTCGAAGTGCGGCACTATTCCCGGGTGGCGTAACGTGGGCACGTGTTCTCGGGCGTGGTGTACCATATGCCATGGTAGTTCTTTTTCTACTACTGTGTACTTGCAATAACTGGTACCGTTGGATACATATCTTACAGTTATTGGGGCGTTCGACAGGAATAGCCTCGTGGCGAGCATTAGACTAGTCTTTTTTCACACGCATTACACCTATCTCCCGGGACTCCTCGCACACACCATCTCCGGCTCCCTAGGTCGACGCCACCCACATACACTTGTACTCTGAGTTTAGTACGTTATACAGGAAGAGAAGAGGTGCACACACATACTCGTCCTCTATCACACACGCATCTATAGCTACGAATTGTAGTGTTCTCAACCATCCGATTGGCTCTATCATAGTAGGTTTCAGGTTGCTCCTTGGCCTTGAGATTGAGAAGTTTAAAACGCGGAGGCTAAGCTGGAGGCGCGAGGTTTTGGTTAATGTGCGGGCCACACACGACACTAACACGACACGAGCTTCGTCTGCCTTGTGCACAGTCGGGTGAGTTGTCCAACACAACCAGGCCCTGCTTGGTATCCACTACTTTGATGTGTCGCGTCAACTCGCACAAGTATGAAACACTTCGTGAACAAACAAGCATATAAGCTCCCTCCGTCCGAAAATACTTGTCACCAAAATGGATAAAAAGGGGCGTATCTAGAACTAAAATACATCTAGATACATCTCCTTTTATCCATTTTGATGACAAGTAGTACTTCTTACCCAAAGGAACTTTATATCCAACAGACACAAAATATCCGTTCGACTGTTGGAAATGACTGATCTGATGTCGAAGTAATTGCTGCATCGCCACCAAAACCCATCATCTCTTAATCTAAAGTAGACCGAGCTAACCCCTATATTAGAATATTACTAAGATAAACAGAAGGCACTGTATAAACATTTAGGACGTGAGCTTGTCAATCTGAATGTGGAGGGACACCAGCTTAACCCCAACCAGCAGCTTGGGCGGAACTGTGAAGAAGGTCAGCTCCTGCACGGCGACGTCGCCAGGATCCTTGCTGCTTGTCACCTTCATTTCCACCTTGACGGCGTTGGTCCTGCCTTTAGGCTCCCCCGGCGGGCCATTTGCCCATAGCTTGGCCACGTAGTGCGGCAGTGAGGACGCCCCCGCTCTGATGCAAACGACCAACACGACGATAGGCGCGCCAATGTCAAGCATGCCGCCGACCAAGAAAAATGCGCGGCTGTCCTCCTCCGCGAATAGCAAGAGCCGTGGCTCCGATAGTGGCACTTGCAGCTGGAGCACCTTGCCGTACTGGATCCTGTGCACGGGCATGGGATGCACGGTGCTGATGTGGTGGGAGAGCGTCGGCGGCGGGCCTTCGTAGCCGCAGACGGGCATGGGGCATTTGGAGGGCACGAGCGGACACACACTCTGGTGATCGGCAAGCTTGTGGTAAGTGACGTAGAGCCCACAACCTTCATGCGGGCACTCCACCCTCACCGAGGAGAGGACGACATCCACCTCCGTGTTCCGCACATCAAAGCCACTACCGCGCTCGCACTTCTGGCACTGCCTCTGGTTCTCGGGGCGCTCGACGCGGCAGTCCGCGCAGGCCAGGTGCCCTCCCTTGCACTACACAAATCAATCGAACAACACATCAATCAAGAAACCTGCACCTTGCTCGATCAGCCGAACGGACGAGGTGTATTCGAACCTCATACACTGGAGGCTTCAAGGGGTGGAGGCACAAGGGGCAGTGGAGCAAGGTGAGGTCCATTGACACCATAGAGAGCTCCATCGTCTGGTCCTGTTCCGTCTGCATGATCTCGCCCTCCTCGTGCACAACCATCTCTCGCTTTAGGGCCGGGGCATTACAAAGCTTTACCGTCACATATTCATACTACTTCAGGATGCATTAAATCAACACATGCAAGTATCAAAAGGAGAGTCACGGCATGCATGCATGCGTTGTAATTAATGCATCTCTAACGCAAATATTGAAATATATCGAGTGCAGTGCTTTGATGTGTCGCGTCAACTCGTACAAGACTGAGAAGTTTGATTACTACAACGCCCTCTCCCTCGCGGACTGAGCTCCGGTGCCTTACCTGCACCTGCGTTTGGCTGTATGACAGGTGGGCCACCCACCTGTTGGGCCCACCTGTCATACACGCAAAGGCAGGAGCAGTAAGTCAATGAAGTTGCGTCCCTCCCTCGCCCATGAGCGTGGTGGCTGGCAGGACTAGGAGAAGCTTTCGCTACACGCTCTCACTCCCGCACGTGGTGGACATGTAGCAGTTCAGTCAGAGTCAGATGGCCAGAAGCATACTGTAGTACTCCTCCACTGCAGTAGTACTCCATCATTGTTTGACTTCCCGAAGAGGCGAAGAGCCAAGCGCAGCCCGGACGCTCGTGTGGCAGTTTCATGTGTAGAGCAGTCTAGGATAGCATGTATCGTGCCTGTAAGCTTAAAATCGTTGGGGTCGGCTACATGCTATGTGGCCGTCTCGAAGCTTTTTTTTTTGATTAAAATAATCTTCTAGCCCTACCTGTCATCCCGGTGATTGTAGTTTGCACCCTCATCTGGTCAAGATAGGAATATATATTTTAATTTGTGGTGGGTTAATGTTAGAGGTTGCAGCAAATATATTGTACACTGCGAGTCTTTCAGCCAAGTTTAGAGGTAAGCATGTGGGGCCAATGCTATGATGTGTCACGTCAACTCGTACAACGAGGAGAAGCTTGATTTTACTACTACACGCCTTCTCCCTCGCCCATGCACGCGGTGGCTCGCAGACGAGGACATGCTTTTGCTTATAGTACTACAACAAGCTATCCCTCCCGCTCATTGTGGACAGATATGCAGCAGTGGATTCGATACTATAGAAGCAGTAGTAGTAACATCATTGTTCGTCTTCTCAAAGAGGCGAAGTGTGACACTCCAATTTTTTTATTTGGGTTTCAACAAAACTTTGTTGGATTTGAAGAAGGTCATTTAATCTCTTCCAAAGTTTTCTCTCTCAAAACTTTTTCCCTTGGCAAAGATTTTATTTTTGTATCTTCTTCAACCCTGGTGTTTGGTTAGTAAGAACCTTCCTTCTGTTTGTTCCCTCCTCAAATATTTTTTTTGGAAATTATTTTCTTTTAAGAAGAAATCCTATGAGTTTTGGGGCTTCTTTCATTTTTGAAACCACCCATGGTTTTACCATGCCTCATGTGGTAGAACCTCCCAAAACCCCTCCTTCCACCTTCGGGTAATCCAAACTTCCTGTTCCAACAAATCCAAACCATTTTTGGATTTTATTTCATTTATTTTACTTCCCAAATCAATTATGTCATTTATTTTAAGCCTAGGTGATTTACAAAGCAAGTACCAAATTTCCTTTAAGTTTTGGTCTCAAACCAACTCCTCTGGATAGCCTTTAGCACCCCCAACCTAGATCCATCAAGATCCACTCTTCTTCTTTTCAAAATTTTCAAGTTTCAACCTCTGCAAGTTTGGACCAGATTTGTCAAATTTGGTGAAATTCATATCTTCTCTTCTCCAGAAATTCTACCAAAATTCAGGCAGCCCCCAGATGCAATGAGAGGCCACCCCACCAAAAATCAGCTCAAGGAAAATTCCCCACATGCCAAAATCATTTCGTCGAACACTTGGCCGGCACTGTTACTGTGCACTTTCAGAAAATTCAGAGTTTCAGAGAAATTCAGTGTCGTTTTTCGTCAGAGTGTTGTCACCAATCAACAGTGCGCCCTGGCGCGTTGCGCACGGCCTCTTCTCCCTTGCCAGAGCACCGCACGCCCTCTTGGACGGGTGCAGGTGTCGGTGGCGGCGAGCATCGCCGACGCCGGCAGCTTCTGCAGTGGCAGAGCCACCCGTGGCGGCCAGCGAGAGCCCGTGCCAGCTCGCTACGCCGTCCGGCGCCGCCCATCGCTCCCTTGCCCTCCGCGTGGCCTCATGCACGCCAGCGCACCCCGTAGCACCGTCACCGTGGCCCGGCAAGCACAGGGCGCGCCCTCTGTCACCGACGGGCCCGCGCCGCCCGTTCCGTCGAACCCACCCAAATCACCTAATCCGAACTCGTTTAGCGCCTAAACGGAACCAGAGGAACTCCACGTTGACGCCCAACTCCCTAAACTCCCCGACCAAGCTCTGCGCCGCCATAACCATCGCCGGAGATCTCTGTTCATGGCCACCGCCTCAGATCGCCTAGAAAAAGGGGTCCCGAGCTCGCCCTCGAGCATGCACCACCACTGCACCCCACCAGGACCCCGCCAAGCCACTAGGAGGACCTCGAGGAGGTCTCCTCCCCCAACTCCGGCCGCCCCGATCCGCCTCGGCCACCAGCTCGATCCACTCCGGTGAGGCCATCCCCGCTGCCCAAACCTCGTCAGTAGTCTCCTCGAGCACCCAGTGATCTAACCCAGGCTTCAATTTGACCTCTGCAGCCCTCCCCGACGAGATCCAACTCCACCCGAGCCGCTGTCCACCGGAGCAAGGACCGCCGTCGACGTGGTGCTCGCCGACGACCACCACCACCACCCACCGATGCGGAAGGACACGCTGAGCACGTAGGTACTCTTCGATCCTCCTAACTCGCCGTGGATCGCCGTTGGCGACCACCGCAGCTCTCGGGCGCCGAAGAGCTCTGTTTCTTCCCCGTTTGAAATTTCAAACCTGACGGGTGGGACCCCCCCGTCAGCCTCTCTTTTCTTTTAAACAAAACGTTTTCTGAAAGCATCTTCTGCCAAAGTACGTCTCCCTTCTGGGCCGCCGTATTCTCAAACGAAACGCCTTCTGCTTTATAAAATGAACCCTGAGAAGTTTCTGTTTCATTACAGAAACGTCCCTGGATTAAAACCCTTATAACTTTGAAACAAAAAATGATTTTTGATTGATTCTTTTTCTGTCCTCTTTAAATTTTTGTCTAGTTTTTTTTATCATATTTATTTGAAAAATATTTGGAATTTCTTTTGTGCACCTCACGGTATTTACGTTAGCGCGTATGTTTCTTTATACTGTAGATACCGAAGGAGGTGACGGAACCGCGAACTTCACCGAGCTAGGCTCCGACTACTCTGAACCAGGCAAGCATGTTTGAACTTTTGATATGATGAGTGTCTTTGGCATGTTTGCATTAAGTAGTTTCATGGCATGTTTATGAGCATCTCAATGAATGTCATATTACATGCAAAGTTGAGGCAAGTGAGTTTCGAAAATCCATAAGTTGTTGGATGTGAGTTTGCATGGCCATGTGATGGCATGAGAATGGGTAAGATGGCAGTGTTGTAGCATGCCAGTTTTATGCCAGACTATTTGACTCCAGTGTCAACATGAATCGGTCCAGTTTCCATCCGTTTTTCCCTTCCTGTACTACCACATGTTTTCCGCAAGGGATATGGCTTACTAAGTTGCAAACCGCTTTCCTGGTACACACCAAATCGAGAGGCCGTGATGAGGGTTCCATGGCCCTGGATTAAAGCCAGTCATCCGGTCAGGGGGCATGGGTGTTTCCGGTTGGGACCGAGAGGGGGGCACCCCTTAGAGCGCGCGTATATAAATTTGATCCCATGCTATTCGAGTTTGTGATCTCCCCGTCTCAAAGTTTTTCTTGAACGCTGTCTAGGGTGATTCCTAGCATCGCGAGGTGGGATGGGTGTGTACAGGTTAGATGTGTTTCTTCTGAAATACCGTAAACGGAACTAGTCCTTCGTGACTACGGAAATCCGTTGGTTGTGGGCATTTTAGTACAACTCTGTAGAGTTAAAAATCCTTAGAGTCATCTTATCCATGTCCAAGTAATGTGTTCAACTTATCTCGTCAAGTGTCAGTCTCAGTGACAAGAACTCCGGTGAACCATATGAGTGTTAAGTCCAGTCAAAGTTTAGTCCTGTGGATGGACTAACCCGTTTATTATTATGTGTTGAATATTTCCTATGAGTATTATATCTTTGTGAGTTTAACAGATATGAATAATGAAATTTAAGCCCTTTCTGCGATGTCGCTTAGACGTCCGACTGTGGCACACTTGTTCTTTACTTTTGATATAAGCCCTTTCTGCGATGTCGCTCAGACGTCCGACTGCGGCACGCTTGTTATTTACTTTCGATATAAGCCCTTTCTGCGATGTCGCTCATACGTCCGACTGTGGCCCAATTGTTATTTACTTTTGGATATAAGCCCTTTCTGCGATGTCGCTCAGACGTCCGACTGTGGCACGCATATTATTTACTTTCAATTTAAGCCCTTTCTGCGATGTCGCTCCGACATCCGACTGTGGCACGCATGTCATTTACCTTTCAATATAAGCCCTTTACGTGGTGTCGCTTAGACGCCCGACTGCGGCATGATTATTTATTTGTTCACCCTTCGAGGCGTCGCTCCAGACACCCGATCGGTTTTCAGTTATTTTTTTGGGATTTCGGGAAGACTACCGCCCGACTCCCTTTTTACTTATCATGTTGTGCCAATATTTATGAAACTGAATGTGCATTACAAATTGCTCATGATGCATTCATGCATGCATTTGTTATATCTTACGTCCGGACTATCTTGCGAGTACTTTCAAAGTACTCACCTGGCTTGTTGATTTGGCCAGATGTTGACGAAGGCGATCTCATGGATGAAGAGTTCGATTGCGAGTCCGACGCCTAGAAGAGTCCCAGTCAGTCTTGTGCGACCCTAGATTTGGTCTCTGTATTATATCCGCTTCCGCTACCCGAATAAATTCATCGAGCCTCACCTCGACGCTCGATGAGCTGCCAGTTTAGGAGTCATATTATACACTCTCCACTGTGATATTCCACCACCACTTTTATCTCGAGTCAGTAGTATGCCACCACACCATTGTGTCATATCCGCCATTATGTATAATTATTGGCATGCTTGTAATAATTTGTTGAGCAGCCTCAGCTCGATCCTGTAATATATTATATGCTACTGGCTTGCTGTATCAAGATTTTGTCTACCAGTAAGGAGGATTTTCCTCATACTGGACTCAAAAGATCGACTTCTCAATAAGTATTTTATTGGAAAACCGGTCGTGACATGAAGAGCCAAGCGTAACCCGACCGTGGCAGTTGCGAACCTTGGAGCACGCATATAGCCAGGCTCTTGCATGAGACAAAATTGCTATGTGAGCCCACTATTGTAGTACTTGCTAGTATAGCCCTGCAAACCAGAAAGGAGTATTTTCCTTTCTAGATATTTCAACAAGTGACTAGACTACGCATTTACGTTTTTTAACACACTACAGATGCAAGCGCTCATATACACGCGCATACACTCACCCCCTATGAACGCACACACACACACACACCCTACCCCTATGAGCACCTCTGAAAGACTGAGCCGACACTATCATCTTGAAATTTACAAAATCACCATAGACACGCGATAGACGCGAGCGGCAGTCGCCTCAATAGGTGCTTGAATGCCAAGGAGGGAGAGGGTAGCGGTTCCTGAGACGTTGAACGGTCAATGATGCATCCTCAATTACATGCATAGGGAATTAATTGGAGAAGCAGAATAGAGCCAACACGACGTGAATGCAACAGAGTTTGGACTCTCATATAAAGGCTCCCCACCACTCCAATCCATCTACTCCTAGTCTCTACGCAACACTGCTCACTCCAATCCAAGACCAAGTGACCAGAAGCCACAAGCACCTATGGAGGCGATGGACGTGAGCGGCAGTCGGCTGTGTCAAATAATCCAAGGCATCGGCCTGCGGTCCCGCGTAACGCAGCATTTCCAGACGGTGCTGGCGACCGCCGGCGTTGTAGCCCTCGTCGATGCCGGCTTTGCCTCTCGCATGGACGACATGGTGGTCAACTCCATCCGCAAGTTGACCATCGTCAAGAAGCGCGTGGACGACCTTGCCGTACTGCTCCAGCTCGCGCACCCAGGCTCCTCATTGCCTGCCACCCTCATCGGCCTCCATGGTGACGAACTCTTTGAAGCCCTGGTGGCCCTGCAGGTGCCGGAGGTCGCGACAAAGAATGTGCACCTCGAGGCCGCGCTCGCCGCGCAGTGCCTCGCCATGCAAGAAACCGTCGACCTGCACATCCGTGTCTATGAGGAAATCGTCTACATAGGCCACTACAAGGCAAGCGAGGACAGAAATACGTTGGCCTTCTTCTAGCGGCTGGAATCTTTGGATGCATTATTCAGAAGCACGTCGACCTGGCCACGAAAGCCGCTGCTACTTAGCCGCCGTTCGGTGGGCCGGCGCCCTGAGTCGAGGAGGTGGACGTTGTAAATGGATGCATCTCTTCTTCTTGCCTCCTGTAACCAGCGCTGCATCGCCTTGTGGCCTTCATGTTTTATTAGTATAGTACTCCCTCCGTTCCCAAATATAAGTCTTTCTAGAGATTCCAGCAAGTGACTACATACGGAGCAAAATGAGTGAATCTACACTCTAAAATATGTCTATATACATCCGAATGTTGTATTCCGTTTGAAAAAAGGCTTATATTTAGGAACAGAGGGAGTATATGGCATTTTTATATCAGTCGTAACGTTTTCACTGTGGGGTGGGGCCGCAGTTGAGCAAACCGACCATCGGCAAATCCCCACCCCGCCCACCGGGCATCGGCTGAGTTTAGAATTAGAAGAGAGAAACAAGGGAGAAGAGCTAGCTGTAGCACGGACGCTGTTGTCAGATGGGACTCGTGTTGATAGAATAGGAGTACTGAGCACTCGTACCTCTGTTTTTTGAGGAAAAAATAGTCGTATGTCTGGTACCACTAGTTGGGTGCATGTGACCTATAGCTATTATCACTTTAGGTCTCCTTTTCGAACCGCAGCTATGCTTCATAGTACATATTTTTCACGCATTTATCCTCCTATATGTACTCCTAGGTTATTTCCACGTGCTCCCTTTCGCCGACATGTGGGACATAGAGCATCTGGGTCGTAGTGCATGCACGATTCGGAGCATATGCCAGGGTACTTTACATTTCAGACCTCACGAATTACATGCAAACCCCCCGCAGAAGAATAAATAAACAAATGAATTACTACATGAAACCGGAATATTTTCGTAGAAACCGGAGCATGCTCATTAAATTTTGGACATAGCACACTTATAAAAAATGACCGGGCCTAAACCAGTCTCAGGGCCTCTTTGATTCGCAGGATACTGAAAACACAGGAATGGGGAAAGTATGATGGCAATGAATCGAGACGAGGAGAACTCTAACTCAGTTGGAGGTTAGAGTTAGATTCTAACCCTGAACTAACCCTGAACTAACTCTAAACCAAAGAGGTGTATGGATGGCAGGGTTAGATTGACAATAAATGCTCTTTCTCAATCATTTGACTACTCTGGACCCTATTTCCTGCCGGATTTGGTGTGGTCGGCTCTTGTGTGGCCTCCTCCCGCTGAGAATTGACATAAATGAACCATCTTTACAAATCAAGCATGCAAAACATGATAAATTTTACTTTGTCCATACAAATGAGATAGCCCACTTAAACATACAAGTCGTCAATCAAGCTTCAAAAAAAATACACTCCATGAAACAAAGCATGAGCTAACTCATCACGAAAGTCATTCACGATAGGGAGGGAGCCCGGAGCCCCTCATGCACCCAGGGAGGAGCTCATCATCATCGCTCTGGAGGAAGGCTCTGTAGAGCCCAAGCCCCGGGAACCCCTCCGACGCCAGCGCTTGCGAGTTGAGGTCGACACCGGCATGGGTAGCAGGGCCGCTTGTCGACGACTGCGAACTTAATCATTGGGCCTGTAGAAATAATGCAAGCCTGAAACTGAAATACCTAGAAAGGTGAACTGAATCTTTGGGCTCTAGAAATAATGCAAGCCTGAAACTGAAATACCTAGAAAGGTGAACTGAATCTTTGGGCCTCTAAAAATAATGTAAGCCTAAAACTGAAATACCTAGAAAGGTGAACTGAATCTTTGGGCCTCTAGAAATAATGCAAACCTGAAACTGAAATACCTAGAAAGGTGAAATGAATCTTTGGGCCTCTAGAAATAATGCAAGCCTGAAACTGAAATACCTAGAAAGGTCAACTGAATCTTTTGGCCTCTAGAAATAATGCAAGCCTAAAACTGAAATTACTAGAAAGGTGAACTGAATCTTTGGTCCTATAGAAATAATGCAAGCCTGAAACTGAAATACCTAGAAAGGTGAACTGAATCTTTGGGTCTCTAGAAATAATGCAAGCCTGAAACTGAAATACCTAGAAAGGTGAACTGAATCTTTGGGCCTCTAGAAATAATGCAAGCCTGAAACTGAAATACCTAGAAAGGTGAACTAAATCTTTGGGCCTCTAGAAATAATGCAAGCCTGAAACTAAAATACCTAGAAAGCTAAACTGAATCTTTGAGTCTGTAGAAATAATGCAAGCCTGAAACTGAAATACCTAGAAAGGTGAACTGAATCTTTGGGCCTCTAGAATAATGCAAGCCTGAACTTATACATGTTCCTCTCACTATGAGATTATGCAACTCCCGAATACCGGAGGAACACCTTGGGTGCTATCAAACATCACAAAGTAACTGGGTGATTATAAAGATGCTCTACAGGTGTCTCCGAAGGTGTTTGTTGGGTTGGCATAGATCAAGATTTGGATTTGTCACTCCGTGTATCGGAGAGGTATCTCTGGGACCTCTCGGTAATGCATATCACTATAAGCCTTGCGAGAAATGTGACTAATGAGTTAGTTGCAGGATGATGCATTACGAAACGAGTAAAGAGACTTGCCGGTAACGAGATTGAACTAGGTATGATGATACCGACGATCATATCTCGGGCAAGTAACATACCGATGACAAAGGGAACAATGTATGTTGTTATGCGGTTTGACCGATAAAGATCTTCGTAGAATATGTAGGAGCCAATATGAGCATCCAGGTTCCTCTATTGGTTATTGACTGGAGATGTGTCTCGGTCATGTCTACATAGTTCTCGACCCCGTAGGGTCCGCACGCTTAACGTTCAATGACAATTTGTATTATGAGTTATGTATTTTGATGACCGAAGTTTGTTCGGAGTCCCGGATGAGATCACAGACATGACGAGGAGTCTCGAAATGGTCGAGAGGTAAATATTCATATATTGGAAGGCTATATTCGGAGACCAAAAGTGTTCCGGGCGATACCGGGTCCGGAATGGGTTCCGGGCAACCCCCGGCAAAGATATGGGCTCTATGGGCCAAGTAAGGGAACACACCAGCCCACAAGGGGCTGGTGCGCCCCCTATAAGGCTAGCCACGTGGGAAGAAAGGGAAAGGATAGGAGGAAAAGGAATGTATGAAGTAGGACTCCTACTTCCTTCCCCTCCCCCTCCTTCTTTTCCCCCTTGTCCAAATATGGTAAGGGGGCCGAATTGGACTAGGGGCCCAAGTAGGATTCCTCGTACTTGGGTGTGCCCTAGGCTGCCTCCCTCCCTCTCCCTCCTTTATATAGGTGGGGAGGGCACCCGTAGAAGACAGATCAATTGTTCCTAGCAGTGTGCGATGCCCCCCTCCAGAGTTAACACCTCGATCATATCGTCGTAGTGCTTGGGCGAAGCCCTGCGCCAGTAACTTCATCATCACCGTCACCACGCTGTCGTGCTGACGAAACTCTCCCTCGGCCTCAACTGGATCAAGAGTACGAGGGACGTCATCGAGCTGAACGTGTGCTGAACACGGAGGTGTCGTACGTTCGATGCTAGGATCGGTCGAATCATGAAGACGTAGGACTACATCAACCGCGTTGATAAAACGCTTCCTCTTTCGGTCTACGAGGGTATGTGGATACACTCTCCCCTATCGTTGCTATGTATCTCCTAGATAGATCTTGCATGATCATAGGATTTTTTTTAAATTACTGCGTTCCCCAACAGTGGTATCAGAGCCAGGTTTAGGCGTAAATGTTATATGCACGTGTAGAACACAAAGAGTTGTGGGCGATAATAGTCATACTGCTTACCAGCATGTCATACATTGATTCAGCGGTATTGTTGGATGAAGCGGCCCAGACTGACATTACATGACCGCGTTCATGAGACTGGTTCTACCGACGTGCTTCGCACATAGGTGGCTAGTGGGTGTCTGTTTCTCCAGCTTTAGTTGAATCGAGTGTGGCTACGCCCAGTCCTTGTTGAAGGTTAAAACATCACACTTGACAATAACCGTTGTGGTTTTGATGCATCGGAACGGTTCTTGCTAAGCCCATAGCAGCCACATAAAACTTGTAACAACAAAGTAGAGGACGTCTAACTTGTTTTTGCAGGGTATGTTGTGATGTGATATGGTCAAGACGTGATGATATATAAATTGTTGTATGAGATGATCATGTTTTGTAAAAGTTATCGGCAACTGGCAGGAGCCTTATGGTTGTCGCTTTATTGTATGAAATGCAGTCGCCATGTAATTTCTTTACTTTATCTCTAAGCGGTAGCGATAGTCGTAGAAGCAATAGTTAGCGAGACGACAACGATGCTTCGATGGAGATCAAGGTGTCAAGCCGGTGACGATGGCGATCATGACGGTGCTTTGGAGATGGACATCAAAGGCACAAGATGATGATGGCCATATCATATCACTTATATTGATTGCATGTGATGTTTATCCTTTATGCATCTTATTTTGCTTAGTACGGTGGTAGCATTATAAGATGATCTCTCACTAAATTTCAAGGTACAAGTGTTCTACCTGAGTATGCACCATTGCGACAGTTCATCATGCCGAGACACCACATGATGATAGGGTGTGATAAGCTCTACGTTCACATACAACGGGTGCAAGCCAGTTTTGCACATGCAAAATACTCAGGTTAAACTTGACGAGCCTAGCATATGCAGATATGGCCTTGGAACACTAAGACCGAAAGGTCGAGCGTGAATCATATAGTAGATATGATCAACATAGTGATGTTCACCATTGAAAACTTCTGCATCTCACGTGATGATCGAACATGGTTTAGTTGATTTGGATCACGTGATCACTTAGATGATTAGAGGGATGTCTATCTAAGTGGGAGTTCTTAAGTAATATGATTAATTGAACCTCAATTTATCATGAACTTAGTCCTGATAGTATTTTCATATCTATGTTGTAGATCAATAGCTTGCGAAGTAGATCCCCGTTTATTTTTGATATGATCCTAGAGAAAAATAGGTTGAAAAATGATAGTAGCAATGATGCAGACTAGGTACGTGATCTGAGGATTATCCTCATTGCTGCACAGAAGTATTATGTCCTTGATGCACCGCTAGGTGATGGACCTATTGCAGGAGCAGATACAAACGTTATGAACGTTTGGCAAAGCTCGGTATGATGACTACTTGATAGTTTACTGCACCATGCTTTGCGGCTTAGATCCGGGACTTCAAAAACGTTTTGAACGTCATAGAGCATATAAGATGTTCCAAGAGTTGAAATTAGTATTTCAGACTCATGCCCGTGTCGAGAGATATGAGACCTATGAAAGTACTTTGCCTACAAGATGGAGGATAATAGCTTAACTAGTGCGCATGTGCTCAGATTGTCTGGGTACTACAATCGCTTGAATCAAGAGGGAGTTAATCTTCCAGATAATATAGTGATTGATAGTATTCTCTAGTCACTATCACCAAGCTACTAGAACTTCATGATGAAATATAATATGCAAGGGATGACAAAAGCGATTCCCGAGCTCTTCGCGATGCTCAAATCAGCGAAGGTAGAAATCAAGAAAAAGCATCAAGTGTTGATGGTTGAAAAGACCACTAGTTTCAAGTAAAAGGGCAAAGGAAAAGAAAGGGAACTTCAAGAAGAATGGCAAGCAAGTTGCCACTCCCATGAAGAAACCCAAAGCTAGACCCAATCCTGAAACTGAGTGCTTCTACTGCAAAGGAAATGGTCGCTGGAAGTGGAACTACCCTAGATACTTGGTGGATAAGAAGGATGGCAAAGTGAACAAAGCTATATTTGATATACATGTTATTGATGTGTACTTTAGTAGTGTTTATAGCAACCCATCGGTATTTGATACTGGTTCAGTTGCTAAGAGTAGTAACTCGAAATGGGAGTTGCAGAATGAACAGAGACTAGTTAAGGGTGAAGTGACGATGTGTGTTGGAAGTGGTTACAAGATTGATATGATCATCATCGCACACTCCCTATACTTTCAGGATTAGTGTTGAACCTAAATAAATGTTATTTGGTGTTTGCGTTGAGCATGAATATGATTTAATCATGTTTATTTAAATACGTTTATTCATTTAAAGTCAGAGAATAATTGTTGTTCTGTTTACATGAATAAAACCTTCGATGGTCATACACCCAATGAAAATAGTTTGTTGGATCTCGATCATAGTGATACACATATTCATAATATTGAAGCCAAAAGATGCAAAGTTGATAATGATAGTGCAACTTATTTGTGGCGCTGCCGTTTAGGTTATATTGGTGTAAAGCACATGAAGAAACTCCATGCTGATGGGCTTTTGGAATCACTTGATTATGAATCATTTGATGCTTGCGAACCATGCCTCATGGGAAAGATGACTAAAACTCCGTTCTCCGGAAGAATGGAGCTAGCCACTGACTTATTGGAAATAATATATACTGATGTATGCGGTACGATGAGTGTTAAGGCTCACGGCAGGTATCGTTGTTTTCTGACCTTCACAGATGACTTGAGCAGATATGGGTATATCTACTTAATGAAACACAAATCTGAAACAGTTGAAAAGTTCAAAGAATTTCAGAGTGAAGTGGAGAATCATCGTAACAAGAAAATACAGTTTCTACGATCTGATCGCGGAGGCAAATATTTTAGTTATGAGTTTGACCTTCATTTAGAACAATGTGGAATAGTTTCACAACTCACGCCACCTGGAACACCATAGCGTTATGGTGTGTCCGAACGTCGTAACCATACTTTATTGGATATGGTGCGATCTATGATGTCTCTTAGTGATTTACCACTATTGTTTTAGGATTATGTATTAGAGACAGCTGCATTCACGTTAAATAGGGCACCATCTAAATCCGTTGAGATGACACCGTATGAACTGTAGTTTAGCAATAAACCTAAGCTGTTGTTTCTTAAAGTTTGGGGCTGCAATGCTTATGTGAAAAAGCTTCAACCTGATAAACTCGAACCCAAATCGGAGAAATGCGTCTTCATAGGATACCCAAAAGAAACTATTGGGTACACCTTCTATCACAGATCCGAAGGCAAGATCTTTGTTGCTAAGAGTGGATCCTTTCTAGAGAAGGAGTTTCTCTCGAAAGAAGTGAGTGGGAGGAAAGTAGAACTTGATAAGGTAATAGTACCTGCTCCCTTATTGGAAAGTAGTTCATCACAGAAATCAGTTCCGGTGATTCCTACACGAATTAGTGAGGAAGCTAATGATGATGATCATGAAACTTCAGAGCAAGTTACTACTAAACCTCGTAGGTCAACCAGAGTGAGATCCGCACTAGAGTGGTACGGTAATACTGTTCTAGAGGTCATGTTACTTGACCATGATGAACCTACGAACTATGAGGAAGCGATGATGAGCCCAGATTCCGCGAAATGGCTTGAGGCCATGAAATCTGAGATGGGATCCATGTATGAGAACAAAGTATGGACTTTGATTGACTTGCCCGATGATCAATGAGCCATTGAGAATAAATGGATCTTCAAGAGGAAGACGGACGCTGATAGTAGTGTTACTATCTACAAAGGTCGAATTGTCATAAAAGGTTTTCGACAAGTTCAAGGTGTTGATTACGATGAGATTTTCTCACTCATAGTGATGCTTAAGTCTGTCCGAATCATGTTAGCAATTGCCACATTTGATGAAATCTGGCAAATGGATGTCAAAACTACATTCCTTAATGGATTTCTTAAAGAAGAGTTGTATATGATACAACAAGAAGGTTTTGTCAATCATAAAGGTGCTAACAAAGTGTGCAAGCTCCAACGATCCATCTATGGACTGGTGCAAGCATCTTGGAGTTGGAATATACACTTTGATGAGTTTATCAAAGCATATAGTTTTATACAAACTTGCAATGAAGCCTGTATTTACAAGAAAGTGAGTGGGAGCACTACAACCTTTCTGATAAGTATATGTGAGTGACATATTGTTGATCGGAAATGATGTAGAATTTTTTGGAAAGCATAAAGGAATGGAGTTTTTCAAAGAAATACCTCGGTGAAGCTGCTTACACATTGAGCATCAAGATTTATAGAGATAGATCAAGACACTTGATAAGATTTTTCAATGAGTACATACCTTGACAAGATTCTGAAGTAGTTCAAAATGGAACAGTCAAAGAAGGAGTTCTTGCCTATGTTGCAAGGTGTGAAGTTGAGTAAGACTCAAAACCCGACCACGGAAGAAAATAGAAAGAGAATGAAAGTAATTCACTATGCCTCAGTCATAGGTTCTATAAAGTATGCTATGCTGTGTACCAGACCTATTGTGTACCTCACCATGAGTTTGGCAAGAGGGTACAATAGTGATCCAGGAGTGGATCACTGGACATCAGTCAAAATTATCCTTAGTAGAATAAGGAAATATTTCTCGGTTATGGAGGTGATAAAGAGTTCATCGTAAAGAGTTACGTCGATGCAAGCTTTTAAACCGATCCGGATGACTCTTAGTCTCGATCTGGATACATATTGAAAGTGGGAGCAATTATCTAGAATAGCTCCATGCAGAGCATTGTAGACATAGAAAATTTGCAAAATACATACGGATCTGAATGTTTCAGACCCGTAGACTAATATTTATCTCACAAGCAAAACATGATCACACCTTAGTGCTCTTGGGTATTATCCACATAGCAATGTGAACTAGATTATTGACTCTAGTAAACCCTTTGAGTGTTGGTCACATGGCGATGTGAACTATGGCTGTTAATCACATGGTGATGTGAACTATTGGTGTTAAATCACATGGCGATGTGAACTAGATTATTGACTCTAGTGCAAGTGGGAGACTGAAGGAAATATACCCTAGAGGCAATAATAAAGTTATTATTTATTTCCTTATATCATGATAAATGTTTATTATTCATGCTAGAATTGTATTAACCGGAAACTCAGTACATGTGTGAATACATAGACAAAACATAAGTGTCCCTATTATGCCTCTACTTGACTAGCTCGTTTATCAAAGATGGTTATGTTTCCTAACCATAGACATGTGTTGTCATTTGATGAACGGGGTCACATCATTAGGAGAATGATGTGATGGACAAGACCCATCCGTTAGCTTAGCACTATGATCGTTAAGTTTTATTGCTATTGCTTTCTTCATGACTTATACATGTTCCTCTGAGTATGAGATTATGCAACTCCCGAATACCGAAGGAACACCTTGTGTGCTATCAAACGTCACAACGTAACTGGGTGATTATAAAAATTCTCTACAGGTGTCTCCGAAGGTGTTTGTTGGGTTGGCATAGATCGAGATTAGGATTTGTCACTCTGTGTATCGGAGAGGTATCTCTGGGCCCTCTCGGTAATGCACATCACTATAAGCCTTGCAAGCAATGTGACTAATGAGTTAGTTGTGGGATGATGCATTACGGAATGAGTAAAGAGACTTGTCGGTAATGATATTGAACTAGGTATGAGGATACCGACGATCGAATCTCGGGCAAGTAACATACCGATGACAAAGGGAACAACGTATATTGTTATGCGGTTTGACCGATAAAGATCTTCGTAGAATATGTAGGAGCCAATATGAGCATTCAGGTTCCGCTATTGGTTATTGACCAGAGATGTGTCTCGGTCATGTCTACATAGTTCTCGAACCCGTAGGGTCCGCACGCTTAACGTTTGATGACGATTTGTATCATGAGTTATGTGATTTGATGACCGAAGTTTGATCGGAGTCCCGGATGAGATCACAGACATGACGAGGAGTCTCTAAATGGTCGAGGGTTAAAGATTCATATATTGGAAGGCTATATTCGGACACCGGAAGTGTTTCGGGTGATACCGGGTCATCGGAAGGGGTTCCGGGCAACCCCCGGGAAAGATATGGGCTTTAGGGGCCAAGTAAGGGAACACACCAGCCCACAAGGGGCTGGTGCACCCCCTATAGGGCAAGCCACGTGGGGAGAAAGGGAAAGGAGAGGAGGAAAAGGAAAGTACTAAGTAGGACTCCTACTTCCTTGCCCTTCCCCCTCCTTCCTTTCCCCCTTGTCCAAATATGGTAAGGGGGGGGGGGCGAATTGGACTAGGGGCCCAAGTAGGATTCCTCCTACTTGGGCGCGCCCTAGGCTGCCTCCCTCCCTCTCCCTCCTTTATAAACATGGGGAGGGCACCCCTAGAAGACACATCAATTATTCCTAGCCGCGTGCGGCGCCCCCCTCCATAGTTAACACCTCGGTCATATCGTAGTAGTGCTTGGGCGAAGCCATGCGCCGGTAACTTCATCATCACCATCACCATGTCGTCGTTCTGATGAAACTCTCCTTCGGCCTCAACTGGATCAAGAGTACGAGGGACGTCATTGAGCTGAACATGTGCTGAACACGGAGGTGCCGTACGTTCGGTGCTAGGATCGGTCGGATCATGAAGACGTACGACTACATCAACCGCGTTGATAAAACGCTTCCGCTTTCGGTCTACGAGGGTACATGGACACACTCTCCCCTCTTGTTTCTATGCATCTCCTAGATAGATCTTGCATGATCGTAGGGAATTTTTTGAAATTACTGCGTTCCCCAACACCCCTCACACCGGTTGCTTCAACTAGTGCCACTATTATAGTAATCATGCTCTTTCATATCTGTGCAAACAGGAATACTCAATTACAGATGTTGTTTTGGTCAAGAGCATTCGCCAAGTTCTTGGGTTGTATGACATGGCTAGACAAGATGGATTTAATCCCGATATTCAGTTTATCGAAAGGCTCCAATGGGTTCGTTCTGAATCTTGCAAGCTGGGAATCAATGAGATGTGTAGGCATATTTGTTGTACCTATTGTTTGAATCTTATTTGTTGGTTCTGAATCTTGCAAGCTGGGAATCAATGAGATGTGTAGGCATCTTTGATGTACTTATTATTTGAATCTTTTTTGTTGGTTCTGAATCTTGCAAGCTGGGAAACACGACATGGTGATGCAGAGGACAACAACCATAACAAACAGTTCAAACTTGGTAGTATTATCTGTGTGAAAGTGCGACAAATGTGCTGATCGTGTGCGTCCTGAGAATACTAATTCTAATTGTTGTGCATGTTGATCCTATGGCACTGAGACTAGTCTAGTGGGAGTAACTTAGGTAGTAACATAACACATTCCAAAACAATTTTGCTTATGTGGCATGGAGTTAATGAGGAGAGAGATGCTTGTGGTAACAAATATGTTACTGTAACATAACACACCCCGAGGTAAAATGAGTCTATAGCTCAATTAATGAAGGCTTGCATGTTATCATTATGAAGGTACTAGTAAACATAGACTAGTAACATATGCATGTTACTAGTCTATGTTACTAGTTTTAAGAATAAATTTCTATTAAAGCTAATTAAATTTAAATAAAGTGACCACTAACACTTGTTATTACAGTACCAATACAAACCCGCTCATGAACCGACGTGTGGCCGGAATAGGTTTCTTAATGGAGGTGTTTGAATGCGCCGAGGGTGCATGTTCTGCCAGGCGTGCAGCGGGTGAGGGAGGGGTAGTAACTGTTGTCGCCTGTACACACTCAATTTATTGTTGAATCCAGTTCCCCAAGAGCTAAAAAACGAACTGCTGCCGCCGCCTATCCACTCGTTCACCTGAAGAGACTCCAATGGAGATCCGAAGGGTGAGACTGCTGGATATGGACTTCAACAAGGAGTTCACCTTTGAGTTCGCCATTAAGTCCCATGGCTGCATCAAGTTGAATGTGATGTACACTAACGATCCGGACTCGGTGAAGCTCTGCCTCACCGAGTTCAAGAAGTACCTACAGGACGAGAAAGCACAAGGTCGCAGGACTAGACCTTGTGCCCATCCATTCGTCAACCAGCGGATCACGGTCGCCCAGGTATGCGTGCGGGACGAGGTTCTCATCTACCACTACTGTAGGGCCATCAGAGGTTCTGGAGCATTCGCCTGTATCATCGGCAACGTCGACTGCACCTTCGCTATGGTGGGGAGAAGGAAGAACGCGACGATTCGGCCATCTGGTGCAACAAGCTTGTCGACTTCCAGAAGCAATACAAGATCATCGGCAACGGGCAGGAGAAGGACTCCGTGGTTGACCTCGATGAGACCATCATCAACCCCTGGTACGCCAACATGAAAGAAGATAATGATACCAAGGACCTGAACACGTGGGAGGTACCTCTGAATCTAGCCTAACACGTGGGAGGTACATCTGAATCTAGCCTACATAACCTACACGGGCAGGGACGCATACGCATGCTACGACATGTACAGGCGGATCTTGGACATGAGGGCGTGTCTGCTTCCCGTAACCGATGAGTACACGGACAGCCGCAGCGTCATGATCAAGCATGCCAGGAAGGTCTAGATGTTGTACTTTATCTGTTTAAGCACCTTTATCATCTGAGTGTTTCATGCATTAGCCTATGTGTCATAATTATCTGTTTTGTCCGAAATATTTCTTCTAAGAACCCATTAACCTGTTTGCTTTTTTAGTGGCTATTTGCTTATGTATGTAACTAATTCACTCGTCCGTTTCAAAAAAAACTAGTTCACTCGGCTGTCGTGCTTTGAATCTCCTTCCTCCCAACATATTCCCCTTCCCAGGTGGACCCAGCAGGTCTCGTACACAGACATATGGGACCAACCACCTATCCATTTGTATTTCTTTATTTTGTTCAATCTTTCTTCCTCTTCCTATACAGCGGCTGGCCATCATAGCCTATGGCGTTGGCCAGGCCATCCCTCTACTCCCACACATTGTCTGGTGGCGGCAGCTCGACCGGCCCACCCTGCACCCGAAAAAGTCAACCCTCGTACTCCCCTCCTCATGCGTCTTCCCCCGCTCTAGTTCGTTCATTACGCGTTCTCGACATCGTCCTCCGCCTTGGTGCTCTCGCCGCGGCGCCGCCATCTGTCGTTCCCAACATGGTCAGCAAAGCAAGAGGAATCGGGTGACAACTGTTCGTCGAGAGGCTGACAGTCCTAGGCCCACCAGGTCCTTGGCCTAGGTTTTGTTGTTTAACATGGGCAGCCCACAACACGTTTCAACATTTTTTGGATCAAGCGGCCTCTGGGCCTCCCAACCTAGCTTGTCTATAACATTAGCAGCCCAATTTATGTTTGTTTTTTCAAGACGATGCACAACTCAGTTCTATTTTTCTATAAGAATGCAAAACTGAACCTATGTTTTCCCTTCTATAATAGTATATATATCTTATTTTATTACATATATATATATATATATATATATATATATATATATATATAAATATAATAGAAACAACATAAGGTTCCGTTAAACCTGTCGTTCGTCCAACCATTTTATAGACCTTTCCACTTCCTTTATTTTTTGTTTTTCATTAATCCTATATCTGAATTTCTCCCACTTTTTTTTCGACGTAAACTGAGTTTTCTCCTAGTACTATTCCCTAGAACCAACTCAACTGTCCCACGTCTAGCCTAAAAAATAATAATACCCCACGTCCTATTAACTCATCAAATTAAAATAATATTTTATTTCGTAAATTGAAAGTTCTTACAAAATAATAATAATAATAATTGTTTATATATAACTTGGCAAGTTAACTCCTAGTGATTGCGTACATAAGCTTGCAACTGACCAATGCAGTAATAGACGTGCAATCATGTGTTTATGTTTTATAACATTTCTCTGTCCAGCCCAACATGATATTTTCACCCAGCCCAGCAAGTCCGCGGATTTCGAGAAAAATGCAAATGGGCTTTAAATTCTACCATATATGTAAACGGGCTGCATAGATGCTACATCATTGTTTCACCCAGCCCATCAAATGGAATAAAGAAACAAATGGAATGGCTGACATGTGGGCCAGTAGGTCGAAGCCTAAGCAAGGCGTTGGATTTACATCCAACGGCCGACATTCTTCTTCAATCTCTCGTCTTCTTCCCCCAGCACTGCCGAGACCGCCTGTTCCAGCCTCCGGCGTCCAGCAGCGTTGTTTTGCGCGCCTCGCAACGAACGCTACCCCGCCGACGGCCAGGCCATCCCTCCCCTCCGCACCTCCTGTTATTCTCTGCCGAGTGTAGGCCAATCCCGCACCCGAACCAATCAAGTTTCTGTAGGATCGAAAGTATGTCTAGAGGGGGAGTGATTAGACTACTTGACCAAATAAAAACTTAACCTTTTCCCAATTTTAGTTCTTGGCAGATTTTAGCTATTTTAGGACAAGTCAAGCAATCATCACATAATTCAAGCAAGCATGCAAAGAGTATATAGGCAGCGGAAAGTAAAGCATGCAACTTACAAGAATGTAAAGGGAAGGGTTTGGAGAATTCAAACGCTATTGGAGACACGGATGTTTTTCCCATGGTTCGGATAGGTGGTGCTATCCTACATCCACGTTAGTGGAGACTTCAACCCACGAAGGGTAACGGTTGCGCGAGTCCACGGAGGGCTCCACCCACGAAGGGTCCACGAAGAAGCAACCTTGTCTATCCCACCATGGCCATCGCCCACGAAGGACTTGCCTCACTAGCGGTAGATCTTCACGAAGTAGGCGATCTCCTTGCCCTTACAAACTCCTTGGTTCAACTCCACAATCTTGTTGGAGGCTCCCAAGTGACACCTAGCCAATCGAGGAGACACCACTCTCCAAGAAGTAACAAATGGTGTGTTGATGATGAACTCCTTGCTCTTGTGCTTCAAATGATAGTCTCCCCAACACTCAACTCTCTCTCACAGGATTTGGATTTGGTGGAAAGAAGATTTGAGTGGAAAGCAACTTGGGAAAGGCTAGAGATCAAGATTCATATGGTAGGAATGGAATATCTTGGTCTCAACACATGAGTAGGTGGTTCTCTCTCAGAACATATGAGTTGGAAGTGTAGGTGTGTTCTGATGGCTCTCTCCACGAATGAAGAGGAGGTGGAGGGGTATATATAGCCTCCACTTAAAATCCAACCGTTACACACAATCTACCAATCTCGGTGGGACCGAATCAACAAACTCGGTCGGACCGAAATGGTAAACCTAGTGACCGTTAGAGATTTTCGGTGGGACTGACATGCATCTCGGTAGGACCGATATGGTTAGGGTTTGGGCATAACGTAATCTCGGTGAGACCGATTACACAAACTCGGTGAGACCGATTTGGTAATTAGCTAACCAGAGAGTTGGTCAGGCAAACTCGGTGGGACCGATTTTCTCTTTCGGTGAGACCGAAAAGTTACAAAAGGGAAACAGAGAGTTTGCATTGCAATCTCGGTGGGACCGATCCGCTCTTTTGGTGAGACCGAAAAGTTACGAAAAGGAAACATAGAGGTTGCAATCCCATCTCGGTGAGACCAAGATCCCTATCGGTAGAACCGATTTGCTAGGGTTTGGCAGTGGCTTATGACATATGAGAAACTCGGTGGCGCCGGATAGAAAGAATCGGTAGGACCGAGTTTGGCTTAGGGTTTAGGTCATATGTGGATATGGGAAAGTAGTTGAGGATTTTGGAGGATATCATTAAGCACATAAGGCAAAGAGCTCATTAAGCAACACCTCATCCCTCCTTGATAGTATTGGCTTTTCCTATAGACTCAATGTGATCTTGGATCACTAAAATATAAAATGAGGAGTCTTGAGATTTTGAGCTTGAGCCAATCCTTTGTCCTTAGCATTTTGAGGGTTCCACGTTCACCATCCATGCAATGCCAATCATTGAACTTTCCTGAAATAATTGTCTTGGAATTGCATTAGCTCAATGAGCTATATGTTGTTATGAATTACCAAAACCACCTAGGGATAGTTGCACTTTCAATCTCCCCCTTTTTGGTAATTGATGACAACATATAGATCAAAGCTTTGACAAATGATAATAAGAATGAATTACATCGTCGCTTTGAGAAGTATGTGATAAGTAAGAGCCCCCCTAAATTTGTGCATATTTAAAATTTGCTTTGGACTGCAAATGCACAAAGAGTTAGAATCATGGGTTACTCTTCCATGTCACATACATCTTGGTGGAGCGCTCAAAATGATAAACAATGAAATACATGCACTCATCACCAAGGCAAAAGTGAATGATCACATAAGATAGATAAGATATATCAAGCATGCATAAGTGTAGCTTATGATCAAACACATGATCATCAATGTCTCACAAGCATATCAAAGTATCTCAACCAAAAGCAAATAATGTATCAAAGACCATCAAATAACACAACAGAGAAAAGCAACACTCTCTCTCTCTCTCGAAGCCTATGATCTATACATCTTCTCCCCTTTGGCAACAAGTTACCAAAAAGTTCCTAGAAAATGCATAGTGCTATATCGACACTCAGGCTTGATCTTCAGGAGGTGGTGGAGTCCGGATTACTCCAAGGACGAAGGCTTCTGTTGATGCTGATGGAGTTGGAGCCGAAGCGGTTGCTCTTGTGTCAGGAACTGGCACTGCACTGGACCTCTGAGCTCGTGGAACTCTAGCAAATGCATCTGTAGTTGTCTTCCCTCTCCTCTCCTGCATGTCATCCTGGAGCTGCTCTACTGCTGTCTGTATCTCTGTCACCTTGATATCCAAGTCATAGAACTTCTGTTCTACGATCCTCTCTAAGCTCGCCTGGTTCTGAGTTAGGTTGGCCAAACCTTTCTCAATGCGCAGGGTGGATGCAATCAGGTAACTGAGCTGCTCTTGCTTGTTCTTCAAGAAGTATTCTGATGCCTCCTCTTGAGTTGGCATCATAGCAGCTTTCTCCTTTCTATCCTTATCCTTTTGTGCTTGGGCATGGGCTGAAGATGGTTCATCCATGTTCATCACAACTTCATTGTCTTCAAACTCAGGATGAATAGGAAGATGTTCCTTATCCAAAAGATATATGCCAGTGCCCATCTTGGAGTTGATCAGTTCTTGGATCTGAGGAGCATATCCACAACTTCTCTTCTGGTCTGCTGATGTCCTCTTGATTGTCTCTATCATCAGGCTCATGACCTTGAACTTCTGAGGCACATCAAAGATATGAAGCAGGTTGATAACATGGCCTCTGACCATCTTGTGATCTCCAGACTTGGGTAGCAGAGTGTGCCTTAAGATCCATTTGATTGTTGGCAATCCTGACAGAAGATAATGTACAGATCCATACTTGAAAGTTTCAAGTGCCTTGTCAGGGATCTCCTTGTACATGTTGATCATTGAGTTGTGGTCCATCTTCTTCTTGGAATAGACATCCAAGTCATCTTCACTTTCTTATGGGGCATTGATCAGTTGAGCCCATTCTGCAACAGTGGATTGGTACCTCGTACCTTCTGACATCCAGACAATCCTCCCATCTGGGCAAAAGTGTGCTGTGGAGTAGAACTGCATGATAAGTTCCTCGTTCCACTTTGTGAGCTTTTGCCCAACAAAGTCTGCTACTCCACAAGCCTTGAAGCTGTCCTCCACTCCTGGGAAGTGCTCTTCATTGTCCTTTATGTATTGCCAATCGACCCATTTCATGTCACAGACAATTGGCTTCTTGTCTAACAGGATTGTCTCATAGAAGTCCTATTGTTCCTTAGTGTGGAACCTGTAGTCTACAATAGTTCTTCTCCTGGTAGCATAGGGATCTTCTGCTCTCCATTTTCTCAATCCAGAGTCTCTCCTGATATTCATATCCTCAGCCACAGGATGAGCATCATTGTGGTCTGGGATCTTGGGCTTCAATTTCCTCAAAACTTGTCCTTCTTCTTCTTCAGCAACATTAGGCACTGGGGCCTTGTTCTTCTCGGCAGCTGGAATATTTCTTGTATTCTTCTTGGGTTTTTGCTTTGGAGCTGTCTTAGGGGCTTCCTTGGGCTTGGATGTAGCTCCCCCTGATTTAATGGCATCACCCATCAGCTTGGGTGCCTTGGGTGCTGGTGCAGCACCTTCCTCTTCCTCTTCTTCTGCATCAGAAGAATGTTGTTCAAACTCAGCCATAGGATCTACTTTCTTGCACCATCTACCTCTTTTCCTCTCTTTCTTTTCTACAGCAACAACTGGCTCCTTGGAAGTGTTTTTGTCAGGAATCTTGTTTGAGGCTCTGGCTTTTGGCATTGGCTTCCTGCCTGCTGGTCTTTTGACCTTCAAGCCTGGCTTGGTGCTCTGTCTTGAACTATGTTCCTTCTTGAGTTCAATTTTCTTGGAGGTTGCCTCCTCCTCTGCCACATAGTCTTCATCTTCTGAATCTGAAGTTCTTTTCCTTCTCTGTCTGGTGGCAACCTTTGGCAGATTGCTTGGAGTGCTCCTGCTGCCATCATCTGAGGAACTTGAGGGACTAGTGCCCTCACTCATATGCACAAGCTGCTCTGACTGATTCTGACTGTCACTCTGGTCTGACATGTTGAACAAGCTGACTGCTGACTGCTGACCCTGTGAATAGTTTATAGATGAGGTAGAATGGATGAGCATCACAAAAAGCAGAGATTTTTTGCAAATGAATGATTCAAAAACTTAGTTTTAGTTTCCCACAGAAAGCATTTCGGATCTACCGATTTCTAAACTCGGTGATACCGAAGCAGCATTTGGAACCTAAACTAGTGATCTCGGTCAGACCGAGTCACAGTTCGGTGACACCGAGACTGCTAGGGTTTCACAAAGTTCAAAAATCGGTCACACCGATTAGTTACACTCGGTCAGACCGAGTTTCACTTGTGCAATGGCATAGGCCAAATCGGTGGGACCGAGTTTTTCAACTCGGTGGGTCCGAGATGGTTTCGGCGGAAACCTAACCCTAAATTTTTCGAATCAAACCTAATCTATGAGTTCTTTGACTGGATAGAAGTTTATCAAACGTAGCAAGAATCATTATGATCACAATGTGCTAGGAATCAGATTGGGAATAGCACAAAGATCGAGTCCATACCCTAGTTCGGCGGAGACTCGCTACGGCGGCAACGGCGGAGGTGATTTCCGTTGACGGCGACGGAGACCAGCGACTGGAGGCTGCTGGCGGCGAGAAGACGATCCGAAGACCACGTCGGCAGAGCGAGCTATGGCGCGGGCGAAGAGGTTCGGAGAAATTTCCAAATTTTTGCCCGTGACTATATATAGCCCGACCCTGTCGGTGTGACCGAGTGGAATGACTCGGTGGCACCGAGATGCAAAACTGTATACAGTTATTGCAACTCGGTGTGACCGAATAGTTCAAGTCAGTTGCACCGAGATTGAAAACATAGATCAACTGGATGATCTCGGTAGGACCGAAAGTGGGGTATCGGTCAGACCGAGAATCACAAAGAGGTTTTGGAAGTTTAAGTCTATGACGAATCGGGGACTCCAAGTGCTCCTCACACAGAGTGGTTCGAATTTGACTTGATCAATTTTGTGATGTAGCATGAATAGAGTTTGAGACGAGAAAAGCATAGATAGCTAGAGGAGGTTCTTAGGCATTCTTGTCCATCCACTTGGCAAAAGAAAAGATAAAGCCAAACAATCAAACCAACAAGTGGATGTCCTCGAATGAGTAAAATATGCAACCAGCATGCTCACACAATAAAATGGCAATAGAAATATGTGACAAAGCATGCACAATCAATTCTAGCATCTATCAAGCAATTGGCGATGACTAGGTCATCTATATATGAGTATATTGACTTAGGAGTCAAATGAGAACATTTGATCATAGGTCGTACTCATCGTTTAAGCTCAAGTGGGGTTACCACTTTTACATAAAGCATTGTTGTGTTCACATCATTAGAGTTGCTTTAGCTCAAGTCTTAGAGTAAAGCTCCCCCTAGATGTGATATCCCCCCTAAGAGGGATGAACTAACCTTGGGTTTTGTCGATGATGACTTCATGTAGATGTTGAAGATGTGGATGCTCAATATTGATGTAGATCACTTGGAGCTATCTTTTTGAGTGAATTGCACTTTCAATACCTACATGGGTTAGTCCCTCAAGGAACAAGCAAGTATATCCATAGACATAGAGTGATGCACATACAAGAAGATGTCTATGAAAGCTTTTAGATTACCTTGTCCCTTGACTTACCAACAAGAGGGTTTGTGACTCCTTGAACTGGTGCAAGATGTGGAAGTTGATTGCACTTGTTCTTGCCAAAATGATAAGAGTGAAGTACGTTGGCGGAGTCACCCTCAAGAACTCTCTAGTTCTTCTTCTTTTGGATCCACACCATCTTGATGTGAATCCTTGTGTCGTACTTGATGAAGTGGAACTTGAAGTAGTCTTGAGAATCCACTTGACTAAGGTCTTAGGAGCTTCTTCAAATGCATCTATTTCCTCTTGAAGCTTGCCCTTGCCTTTTTGCTTGTAGTCTTGTGGTGGAAGATCATCTTGAGTTTGTGTCCCCTTGAAAGAAGTTGGATCATACTTCTCTTGTTGAGGAACAAACTTTGTCTTGGGGTATTGATCTTCTTCCCACTCAAATCCATTGGCATTGAACTTTCGTTCAAAACCAACACCTTGATTCTTCCAGTGCCTTCCTTGCTTGCGTACAATCTCCTCGAATTGCTTACTTCCGGCAAGACTTTTGTACACTCCTTTCTCTATGATTTCCTTCAATATGCTATTTTCTTGCTCAAGTGTAACTTGGCTAAGAGAATCATTAGTGGAATCAAGAGAACTACTAGAAGCAACAATATTGGATTTAACATGGTCATTGTTACTACTAGAGGAAGAATCTTTCTTGTTCTTGTTAGTAGACTTGACTTGAGGCATGTAAGTGGATAAGAGTAAACGTTTGGCAATGTAAGAAGAACTTTTCTTGCGGAGATCATCATTGATTGCCTTTAAAATCTCATGCTCTTGCTCAAGATTGAGCTTTTCAAAGCATAACTTCTCATGAGCCCTTAAAAGTTCTCGATGATCTTCAAAGATAGTTTCATGAGCTAACTTAAGAGTGTTTAGTTCTTTAGTTAGAGCCTCAATTTTCTCCTTGTCATTGTCATTCGTTTTAGCATGATTAATTGACGTTTCATCATAGGATTCATCACTAGAGTTGTCAACAAGTAAATCATCATCGCCTAACAAGTCATCTTCATCACTATTAAAATCAACATACTCAGGGTGAATTACCTTAGGACCTTTGGCCATGAAGCATCTTCCAATTCCTTCATTGGGTGAATCAAATATGTCGTAGGAGTTGGTTGACACAAGTGCTAGTCCGGCAACACCTTCATCTTGAGTATATTCGGAGTCGGAGTGATAACTTCTCTCGGAGTGGTTGTCGGAGTCGGAGCCGGATACCCATTCACCAACATGAGCTTGATGTCTTCATTTTGTGTAGCTCCTTGATGATTTTTCCTTCCTTTCTGAATCCTTGCTTTTCCGTGAGTGTCTTCGTTCATAACGATCATCTCTACTCCTTCTCTCTCGTGATGGTGATTCCTCTCTTTTGCTTCTTCTTTTTGGAGAATCTTCTCTTCTTTTGTAGGGAGCCGTACACTCATTGGAATAGTGTTCGGGTCTTCCACAATTGTAGCAGTTTTGCTCTCAACTAGAAGATCTTTTGTCATTGTTGGACCTTGACTTGGAGCTTCTATCTTTGCTTCTACTCTTGTAGAACTTGTTGAAGTTCTTCACCATTAAGCTCAATTCTTCATTGAAGTTTTGTTTCTCACTTGATGATGTGGGGGCTTCACATGAGGCTTTATAAGCACCACTTGATTTTTTATGAAGTTCCTCTTTGTCCTTGAGCGACATCTCATGAGCAACAATTCTTCCAATGACTTCCGTTGGCTTGAGATTTTTATAATTGGGCATCATTTGGATCAAAGTACACACGGTATCATATTTTCCATCCACGGCTCTTAGGATCTTCTTGATGATGAATCTGTCGGTCATCTCTTCACTCCCTAAGCCGGCAATCTCATTTGTGATGAGAGCAAGCCTAGAGTACATTTCAGCGACACCTTCACCATCCTTCATTTTGAACTTGTCAAGTTGACTTTGAAGCACATCCAATTTAGATTCCTTGACGGAGTCGGTACCTTCGTGCATATCAATCAAGGTATCCCAAATTTCCTTTGCATTCTCAAGACGGCTGATTTTGTTGAATTCTTCGGGGCACAATCCGTTGAAGAGAATATCACAAGCTTGAGCGTTGTATTGTAGCATCTTCAACTCATCTGCGGTAGCTTCACGGTTTGGTTCTTTCCCTTCGAAGAAGTCACCTTGCAAACCAACACACACAATCGCCCAAACGGCAGGGTTATGTCCAAGAATATGCATTTTCATTTTATGCTTCCAACTAGCAAAGTTAGTGCCATGAAAGTAAGGACCTCCACGGCGATAATTTCCCTCACTAGACGCCATACTCTCCTAGGTTGTGAAACCAAGGCTATGACCACCAAAAGCTATGGGAATCAAAGCAAATGGAGACCAAAGCTCTGATACCACTTGTAGGATCGGAAGTATGTCTAGATGAGGGGTGATTAGACTACTTGACCAAATAAAAACTTAACCTTTTCCCAATTTTAGTTCTTGGCAGATTTTAGCTATTTTAGGACAAGTCAAGCAATCATCACACAATTCAAGCAAGCATGCAAAGAGTATATAGGCAGTGGAAAGTAAAGCATGCAACTTGCAAGAATGTAAAGGGAAGGGTTTGGAGAATTCAAACGCTATTGGAGACACGGATGTTTTTCCCATGGTTCGGATAGGTGGTGCTATCCTACATCCATGTTAGTGGAGACTTCAACCCACGAAGGGTAACGGTTGCGCGAGTCCACGGAGGGCTCCACCCACGAAGGGTCCACGAAGAAGCAACCTTGTCTATCCCACCATGGCCATCGCCCACGAAGGACTTGCCTCACTAGCGGTAGATCTTCACGAAGTAGGCGATCTCCTTGCCCTTACAAACTCCTTGGTTCAACTCCACAATCTTGTCGGAGGCTCCCAAGTGACACCTAGCCAATCTAGGAGACACCACTCTCCAAGAAGTAACAAATGGTGTGTTGATGATGAACTCCTTGCTCTTGTGCTTCAAATGATAGTCTCCCCAACACTCAACTCTCTCTCACAGGATTTGGATCTGGTGGAAAGAAGATTTGAGTGGAAAGCAACTTGGGAAAGGCTAGAGATCAAGATTCATATGGTAGGAATGGAATATCTTGGTCTCAACACATGAGTAGGTGGTTCTCTCTCAGAACATATGAGTTGGAAGTGTAGGTGTGTTCTGATGGCTCTCTCCACGAATGAAGAGGAGGTGGAGGGGCATATATAGCCTCCACTTAAAATCCAACCGTTACACACAATCTACCAATCTCGGTAGGACCGAATCAACAAACTCGGTCGGACCGAAATGGTAAACCTAGTGACCGTTAGAGATTTTCGGTGGGACTGACATGCATCTCGGTAGGACCGATATGGTTATGGTTTGGGCATAACGTAATCTCGGTGAGACCGATTACACAAACTCGGTGAGACCGATTTGGTAATTAGCTAACCAGAGAGTTGGTCAGGCAAACTCGGTGGGACCGATTTGCTCTTTCGGTGAGACCGAAAAGTTACAAAAGGGAAACAAAGATTTTGCATTGCAATCTCGGTGGGACCGGTCCGCTCTTTCGGTGAGACCGAAAAGTTACGAAAAGGAAACAGAGAGGTTGCAATCCCATCTCGGTGAGACCGAGATCCCTATCGGTAGAATCGATTTGCTAGGGTTTGGTAGTGGCTTATGACATATGAGAAACTCGGTGGCACCGGATAGAAAGAATCGGTAGGACCGAGTTTGGCTTAGGGTTTAGGTCATATGTGGATATGGGAAAGTAGTTGAGGATTTTGGAGCATATCATTAAGCACATAAGGCAAAGAGCTCATTAAGCAACACCTCATCCCTCCTTGATAGTATTGGCTTTTCCTATAGACTCAATGTGATCTTGGATCACTAAAATATAAAATGAGGAGTCTTGAGCTTTTCAGCTTGAGCCAATTCTTTGTCCTAAGCATTTTGAGGGTTCCACTTTCACCATCCATGCCATGCCAATCATTGAGCTTTCCTGAAATAATTGTCTTGGAATTGCATTAGCTCAATGAACTACATGTTGTTATGAATTACCAAAACCACCTAGGGATAGTTGCAATTTAAGTTTCCCACTCCTCTCCGTCTGCGACTTCACTGCCGCGTCTTCCCCATCTTCGGGTCATTCCAGTCTGAGGCCTCGCCGTCGTCCATCGCCTCGCTGTGCTCGGCGCGGCGTGGACAACAAACGAGAGTCATCGGAAGAGGACTATACGTGAGAGCCTGATGGTTGGGACCCACGAGGTCCATGGTCGCACACAAGGAAAGTTCCTCCTTATTAAGCTGTTTCCTCCCCCTGACAGCTTGGACCCACCGGTTGTATCTTCGCACGGAAGGAAGTGCCTCCTTGTTATGAGAAAAAAACTATTCATCCCGATGACAGCTGGGACCCAACAGATTTGGTGGCTAACTTGTGGGCCTACTAAGCTAACGTGTACGCAGGGCTTTGTCAACTTAATCAACAAATGATTCTAGCAGCTGGACCATTGGATGTTAATCCAACGTCCGTGCTCCTTCTTCAACCTCTGTTCTTGCTCTTGTCTCCCGTGGGCGGCAGTGTTGCCGCACACCCGAACCAGTCAAGTATCCCACTCCTCTCCATCTGCGACTCCACTGCCACGTCTTCCCCATCTCCGGGTCGTTCCAGTCTGGGGCCTCGCCGTCGTCCACCGACCTTGGTGCGCTCGGCACGGTGTGGTCAACGTGGTCAACAAACGAGAGTCATCGGAAGATGACTATACGTGAGAGGCTGACAATGGGGATGCACCCGCCCATGGACGCATGCATGCAACTGCATCCTTTTTACCCTGAAAAATAATGTTTTGTCCCCCTGACTGCTGGGACCAACCAGCTACATCTTCGCACGCAAGGAAGTGCGTCCATATTACGGGCAAAAAAAATTATTCACCCCCTGACTGTTGGGACCCACCAGCTACATCTTCGCCCGCAAGGAAGTGCCTGACAGTCAGGACCCACTTGGTCAAAGCATACGTAGCTTTGTCATTCTGGTCACGAACGTGTACGTACATACGATCGGTCTATCTGCAGGCTGCAGCGATGAATCATGGCCATGTAAGGAAGGGCACGTGTCGTGGTAGAGGCGCGCACGTTGTTAATGTCAAAATCGGCGCATCTCGGGTAGGGGGTCCCGAACTGTGCGTCTAAGGCGGATGGTAACAGGAGGCGGGGAACACGATGTTTACCCAGGTTTGGGCCCTCTTGATGGAGGTAATACCCTACTTCCTGCTTGATTGATCTTGATGATATGAGTATTACAAGAGTTGATCTACCACGAGATCATAGAGGCTAAACCCTAGAAGCTAGCCTATGGTATGATTGTTGTTGTCCTATGGACTAAACCCTCTGGTTTATATAGACACTGGAGGGGGCTAGGGTTACATAGAGTCGGTTACAAGGGAGGAGATCTTCATATCCGTATTGCCAAGCTTGCCTTCCACGCCAAGGAGAGTCCCATCCGGACATGGGACGAAGTCTTCAATCTTGTATCTTCATAGTCCAACAGTCCGGCCAAAGGATATAGTCCGGCTCTCCGGATACCCCCTAATCCAGGACTCCCTCAGTAGCCCCTGAACCAGGCTTCAATGACGATGAGTCCGACGCGCAGTTTGTCTTCGGCATTGCAAGGCGGGTTCCCCCTCCGAATACTCCATAGAAGATTTTGAACACAAGGATAGTGTCCGGCTCTGCAAAACAAGTTCCACGTACCACCGTAGAGAGAATAATACTTCCACAAATCTAATCTGCTGACACACTCGGTAGCATGACATCATACCACGGCCCGGTCATTATTCGAACCGTTTTTCTCAACTAGCCTCAGCGCATATTGCGAGACAGTTTCCTTGGCACGTCTTGTCGAAGCAGAGATCATGTCCCCTTATCACGGGATTCTCATCAATACGGACGTGGGTAACCCAACCGCACCATCAATTACGGCGCTTGGGGAATAAGCGAGTTTACTAGGCAGGTGGGGGGACGTATAGTTTCGTCCGACCTTATAAAGGGATAAGGGTTCACCCCTTTTCACCCACGCCTTCTTCCTCCTTGCTCATCCATTCTCGCGCACGTGACCTCCAACACCCAAATTTGCGTCTTTCTCCTCAAACCGTCCCAAGCATGTCCGGAGCGGGAGGCAAGTGGATGAAATCCACCGTCACGGAGGAGGACATAAAAAAGATATGGGGAGCCGGATACTTGGCCGCGGATATCGCGCATCGGCTGCCAGCGCGGGGCAGATCATCCCTACCCCGGAATCTCATGAGAGGGTAGTTTTTCTCACCCACTTCGTCTGCGGACTGGGATTTCCCCTCCACACGTTCGTCTGCGGCCACATGTTCTACTACATGTTGGATTTCCATTATCTGGCCCCAAACTTCATCCTCAACATCTCGGCGTTTATCATCGTGTGCGAGGCCTTCCTCCGCATCCGACCCCACTTCGGCCTGTGGCTGAAGACCTTCAATGTCAAGCGGAAGGTAGTAGGCGGCCAGCAAGCGGAATGCGAAGGCGCCATGGTGGGCAAAATGCCCAACGTCACATGGCTTGAGGGCTCCTATGTGGAGATCATAAAGGGGTGTCAATCAGGGTGGTTCTACATCACTGAGCCGCGCGACACCAACTGGGTGGCGGCCCCCGAGTTCCGATCCGGAATCTCCATGCGGCTCACCTCCTGGAAAGAGAAGGGCCTGTCCTGGGGTTCTTCGGGAGAGCTGACCGGACTCCAGACCTGCATCAAGAACATGATGAACAAGAAAATCAAGCTCGTCAACGTGGTCCAGGTCATGCTCTTCCGCCGGATCCTCCCGTGTCAACAACGGGCATTCACTTTGTGAGAGTTCAACCCGGCCCAGCACCAGACTCTGCGCGAGCTCTTTGACACGACGCACAAGGACGTCTGGAATGTGCTGTTCAAGGGAGCCGAGGTGCCCTCCTCCCTTACCGAAGACTGCAGACTGAGCGCACAGCGCCATGCCAGTCCGGTAAGTTCTTTATACCTTATAGGGTATTTATTTTCCCCAGTTTAATCCAATGCGGGATCTAAGCTCCCATGCCTTTAACAGGAATGGGTGGAGAAAGAGGAGCAGATTGACTGTCCAGCCCCCCTGACCGAAGATCCAGCAAACGCTCTCCTAACGGAGATGCTGGCTCCGGCCCTTATGAGGTGCCGGAGAAGAAGACCAAGAAGAAGACCACGGGGACCCGAAAGAGTCTCCGGCGTGTGGTTGTGTCGGACTCATCGTCCGAACACTCCGAGGCGCACTCCTCCCATGAAAACGAGGAAGAGGAGGAAGAAAGTTCTCCCCCCAACCAGGGAAGACAAGAAAAGGAAGGCCGCCCCAACCGGGGAGGCCGAAGGGTCCAAGAAGGGGAGGACTCTCCCTCCGGACTGTTCCACGACCGCCACTTATAGTGAAGACGAGTGGTTGCCCAGGGACAAGCCCCTGGTGAAGTCGTAAGTATTCAGATACCAGATTAATTCATGGTATGCTTTTATTGCACTGCTTCTCCTTACGCCGGATATGATTATGCAGTCCGTCCCGAGCCCGTATAGACGTATCTTCGTCGGACGGTTCTTTGGACCCATCGGCTATGAGTAGCAATACTCTTCCGACCGCCTCCACCCCTTGCCCTACGGACAACATCGAGGTGTTGTCTCGGAAGGCACCAAGCCGAGAGGAGGTAGTCCTGGAGGCGCCTCAAGGAGACCTTCCGGACCCTAGGCGCAGAGGCAGCAAGACTCCCATGGGCTCCAAGTTCGGCTCCCAGCTGAACACTACGCCGGAGCCTCCGGTGGTTCCAGACTCCGGCAGGCGACCCCCTATTAAGAGGGGCAAGCCGCTCGTGCCGGTGACATCTGTCCATCCAGAGGCACCGGACAACTTGTCGGAAGCGCTTCACAGCGCTTCCATCAACGAAGAGCACCGCACTATCATGAGTGCGGTGATCGAGAAGGTTCAGTCTGCCAAGAGCGGGCTAACTGAAGCTTGTGCCGGCCTCCGAACAGGCTTTGAGGTAAGTAAAGAATATAGGAAAATATTACCGCATAGACAGTAGCCCCTGATGCTCTGTTTGGCGTTCGAGAAGAAAAGCCGGATAGAGGATCAAATAGTAATCACAGGAATCTAATCATAATATGTCTATGTGAATGGTTGCAGGCTTCACTGCTGGCTGCTGCCGCACGTACTGTAGAGGTCGCTGCACTGAAGGAGGACCTTGAGCGGTCCGAGGAAGAGCTCGGCCTTGCCAAGAGGCAGCTCGAGGAGAGCAAAGGTAAGCAATACCATGTCTATATATATATATAAAAGAGATTTGGTTGCAAAATAATAGGATCGTCATGAATGTGCCAGGGGCCACGATCGAAGTGGCGACCCTGAAGAAGGCGATGTCTGAGGCTGAAAACAAAGCGGCCCAGGAGCGCATCGAGCGAGAAAAACAAGAGGCCCGAGTAGGCGAGGTGCAGCGAGAGCTCCAGGCTCTCGTAAATGAAGCACGAGGCCTTGGAGCTTGACTCTAAGACGCGAGAGTCCGATCTTGCAAAGGCCCCCGAAAGCGCGAAACATGCCAAGGCCGAAGCCCAAAAGGCCCTCCAGGAAATTGAGGCGGTTAAGAAGATAGCGGCGGGTAAGGCATTCATTATGCAAAGCAAGCATGTGAAAGAAAATTTCCTTTTACTTACCCGAGTTCGGAGCTCTCCAGGAGCGTTCGCAGATCTGCCCCGCAGTGTGTCGGATGCCGCGGAGTTCTACCGGGCCGAGGAGGGGAGCTCGATGGAGAAGTTGTTCTGGTCTCAGTATACTGGGACCGAACGCCCTATGCCCTTGAGCGACCAGCTGAAGCAACTGGTCGAGCTCCACAAGGCGGACAAACAGGCCATGAAAGGCCTTATAGTCCGGATGTGGCCTGGCGATCCCCTGCCTAACAGCTACTTCGGTCTGGTGAGGCGGCTTGTGGATGCCTGCCTCCGGTTTGAAGTCATCAAGTGGTCCGTCTGCATTGAAGGTGCACGCAGGGCTTTTGCCCATGCGAAATTGCACTGGGCGAAGATGGATGCTGAGAAGCTGGTGAAGGAGGGGCCACCGCAGGGCAAGGAGCATCGCCACCCCGAAATGTATTATGAAGGTATCCTGAAGGGTGCCCGCCTTGTGGCGGAAGAGTGTACTAAAGATGTAATTTTTGAATGAACTTGCTCATGTGATCCTGTAATATGAAAACTAGTTCATTTGCGCTATGCAACGCTTTGTGAATTTAAAATATTACCTTCTGTGCGGCCGTTTATCAAATCTGAGAGTTGGCCAGTCGTCGGCTTCTGCCCCCATGCAACTAGTACTGGGGTGTTCGGGATAAATCTGAGCACTCTTTTTCCCATTTTTGGGTCCTCCGAGGGAGGTGCTCAGCGCAACGAACCAGGCCGAATTTGGGGCGCTATATACGCCTAAGTCGGACAAGGCCTCCCGGAGCGGAATAAGTCTTTAAGGACTTGAGACCTCTTGAACAGCGACCAGCTCTCGCCTCATCATGACAGTCAATTTTGGCTTTCTCTACTGAGGTGCTCGTCTGGAAGAACTGGGACACAATCGCAGTAGTTCTCCCAGTGCTACCTTAGCCGATATAGCGGAACGTAAGGTACCAAAACATGGGAGCTAGGCAAACCCAACTATTGACCCAAGATATGATTCGGAGCTGATGCATATAATGCTATAAGTTCGGGATGCCGCACTGTCGAAAGTGTTCGGACTTCTCACGCCGTATTATGGGGTATACGAAAGCCCCTGGCGTACTAACCGTACCAGAATGTACGGGTGCTGATTGTCATAAATAAACATATATAAAAAAAGAACAGATAATGCAATAATAGACTAGTGGTGTGCATTGTTATTCAAAGAATACGTTGAAGCGTACTGATACAAGTAGTGCAATAAGCGAAAAAATAGGACTATTTGACATGTCCTATCCAAGGGCAAGCTGCGGACTGGTGTTTAAAACAGGTATTTCGCTCGTTATCAGAGACCACCTGGGGATTCCATTGTACGACGTAGCTTCCTGCCTCCTTGGTTGTTGTATTATGTGTCCGACAATCGCACTGCCGGATAGGGCTTCCAGAGAGTAAGGTCCTGAAAGAGAGAGAATGATAAAGGTATTCAGCCCCTAGGGCGGTTGAGCCGCACTGTGGGACGTGCCATGGTCGTGCCCCCGCCTATGCCCATGGTATTTTCAAAGCGTAATTATGTACATGCGGCACAACTCCAAAAGTTCTGAAACTCCATTCTGCACAACTCCAAAAGTCCTGAAACTCCATGAAAGTCATATTTGGAAATAATAAAAAATATAAAGCGGAAGAAGTTCACCAGAGGGGGGCCCACCTGTCCATGAGGGTGGGGGCGCGCCCTACCCCCCAGGGCGCGCCCCCTACCTCGTCGGCCCCCTATTGGCTCCCCGATGCCCATCTTCTGCTATATGAGGTCTTTCGATGAGGAAAAAATCATAAGCAACCTTTCGGGACGAGACTCCGCCGCCACGAGGCGGAACCAATCTAGGGCTCCGGCAGAGCTGTTCTACCAGGGACACTTCCCTCTGGGAGGGGGAAATCATCGCCATCGTCATCACCAACGCTCCTCTCATCGGGATAGGGCAATCTCCATCAACATCTTCACCAGCACCATCTCATCTCAAAACCCTAGTTCATCTCTTGTATCCAATTCTTGTCTCCAAGTCCGGGATTGGTACTAGTAGGTTGCTAGTAGTGTTGATTACTCCTTGTAGTTGATGCTAGTTGGTTTATTTGGTGGAAGATCATATGTTCAGATCCTTTATGCATATTAATACCCCTCTGATTATGAACATGAATATGCTTTGTGAGTAGTTACGTTTGTTCCTGAGGACACGGGAGAAGTCTTGCTATTAGTAGTCATGTGAATTTGGTATTCGTTCGATATTTTGATGAGATGTATGTTGTCTAGCCTCTAGTGGTGTTATGAGAACGTCGACTACATAACACTTCACCATTATTTGGGCCTAGAGGAAGGCATTGGGAAGTAATAAGTAGATGATGGGTTGCTAGAGTGACAGAAGCTTAAACCCTAGTTTATGCGTTGCTTCGTAAGGGGATGATTTGGATCCATATGTTTCATGCTATGCTTAGGTTTACCTTAATACTTTTGTTGTAGTTGCGGATGCTTGCAATAGAGGTTAATCATAAGTGGGATGCTTGTTCAAGTAAGAACAGCACCCAAGCACCGGTCCACCCACATATCAAATTATCAAAGTACCGAACGTGAATCATATGAACGTAATGAAAACTAGCTTGACGATATTCCCATGTGTCCTCGGGAGCGCTTTTCCTTATATAAGAGTTTGTCCAGGCTTGTCCTTTGCTACAAAAAGGATTGGGCCACCTTGATGAACTTTATTTACTTTTGTTACTTGTTGCTCGTTACAAATTATCCTATCACAAAACCATCTGTTACCGCTTATTTTAGTACCTGTAGAGAATACCTTGCTGAAAACCGCTTATCATTTCCTTCTGCTCCTCATTGGGTTCGACACTCTTACTCATCGAAAGGACTACAATAGATCCCCTATACTTGTGGGTCATCAAGACTCTTTTCTGGCGCCGTTGCCGGGGAGTGAAGCGCCTTTGGTAGGTGGAATTTGGTAAGGAAAAATTTATATAGTGTGCTGAAATTTACTGTCACTTGTTAGTATGGAAAGTAATCCTTTGAGGGGCTTGTTCGGGGTATCTTCACCCCGACCAGTAGAGAAAATAATTGCTCCTCAACCTACTGAACCTATTGAAAATGAAATTATTCCCTTTGAAGTTCCTTCGGGTATGTTAGAAAAAATGCTAGATAATCCTTTTACAGGAGATGGAACAAAGCATCCTGATGAGCACCTAATATATGTGGATGAAGTTTGTGGATTATTTAAGCTTGCAGGTATACCCGATGATGTTGTTAAGAAGAAGGTATTCCCTTTATCTTTGTAGGGAGACGCATTGACATGGTATAGGCTATGTGACGATACGAGATCATGGAACTACAGGCGATTGAAATTGGAATTTCATCAGAAATTTTATCCTATGCATCCTGTTCATCGTGATCGCAATTATATATATAATTTTTGGCCTCGCGAAGGAGAAAGCATCGTTCAAGCTTGGGGGAGGCTTAAATCAATGTTATATTCATGCCCCAATCATGAGCTCTCAAGAGAAATAATTCTTCAAAAAAATTATGCTCGGCTTTTTGAAAACAATCGCATCATGCTTGATACTTCTTGTGCTGGCTCTTTTATGATGAAGACTATTGAATTCAAATGGAATTTATTGGATAGAATTAAACGCAACTCTGAAGATTGGGATCTCGGCGAAGGTAAGGAGTCAGGTATGGCACCTAAGTTTGATTGTGTTAAATCTTTTATGGATACCGATATTTTCCGTAAGTTTAGCACTAAATATGGACTTGACTCTGAGATAGTAGCTTCTTTCTGTGAATCTTTTGCTACTTATGTTGATCTCCCCAAGGAGAAGTGATTTAAATATCATCCTCCCATAGAAGTAAAAGTAGCTACACCTATTAAAGTTGAAGAAAAGATTGTCACTTATAATGATCCTATTGTTCCTACTTCTTATGTCAAGAAACCACCTTTCCCTGTTAGAATAAAGGATCATGCTAAAGCTTCAACTGTGGTTCGTAAAAGCAATATTAGAACTTATACACCTCCTGAGCAAGTCAAAGTTGAGCATAATATTGCTATTGTTAAAGATCTCTTGGCTGATAATATTGATGGGCATGTTATTCAATTTTGCGGTGAAACTACTAGAATTGCTAAACCTGGAGCTAAAGATAAACATAAAACTGTGGTAGGCTGCCTGTTATTTCTGTTAAAATAGGAGATCATTGTTATCATGGCTTATGTGATATGGGTGCTAGTGCTAGTGTTATACCTATTACCTTATATGAAGAAATTAAGCATGAAATTGCACCTGCTGAGTTAGAAGATATCGATGTCACAATTAAACTTGCCAATAGAGATACTATATCAACAATGGGAATTGTTAGAGATGTTGAAGTCTTGTGTGGGAAAACTAAATATCCTGCTGATTTTCTTTTTCTTGGTTCCCCACAATATAGCTTTTGTCCCATTATTTTTGGTAGACCCTTCTTGAACACCGTTAATGCTAAGATAGACTGCAAAAAGAATGTTGTTACTATTGGCTTGGATGATATGATTCATGAGTTTAATTTCTCTAAATTTAGTAAACAACACCGTGAAGAAGAATTGCCTAGTAAGGATGAAATTATTGGTCTTTCTTCTATTGCCGTACCTCCTAGTGATCCTTTAGAACAATATTTGCTAGACCATGCGAATGTTATGTTTATGAATGAAAGAAGGGAAATAGATGAAGTATTCTTTAAACAGGAACCTATTCTGAAACACAATTTGCCTGCTGAAATCCTAGGGGATCCTCCTCCACCCAAGGGTGATCCCGTGTTTGAGCTTAAGCCCTTGCCTGATAATCTTAAATATGCTTATCTTGATGAAAAGAAGATATATCCTGTTATTATTAGTGCTAACATTTCAGAGCATGAAGAATAAAGATTATTGAAAACTCTGAAGAAGCACCGTGTTGCTATTGGATATACTCTTGATGATCTTAAGGGCATCAGTCCCACTCTATGTCAACATAAAATAATTTTGGAAGAAGATGCCAAATCGGTTCGTGATCCTCAATGACGTCTGAATCCTAAAATGAAAGAAGTGGTAAGAAAAGAAATACTAAAGCTTCTGGAGGCAGGTGTAAATTATCCCGTTGCTGATAGTCAGTGGGTAAGTCCTGTCCATTGTGTCCCTAAGAAGGGATGTATTACTGTTGTTCCTAATGATAAAGATGAATTGATTCTGCAAAGAATTGTTACAGGTTATAGGATGGTAATTGATTTTTGTAAATTAAATAAGGCTACTAAAAAAGATCATTACCCCTTACCTTTTATCGATCAAATGCTAGAAAGATTATGCAAACATACACATTATTGCTTTCTAGATGGTTATTATGGTTTCTCTCAAGTACCTGTGTCGGCTAAAGATCAATCAAAGACTACTTTTACATGCCCTTTTGGTACTTTTGCTTATAGACGTATGCCTTTTGGTTTATGTAATGCACCTGCTACCTTTCAAATATGCATGATGGCTATATTCTCTGACTTTTGTGAAAATATTTGTGAGGTTTTCATGGACGACTTTTCCGTCTATGGATCTTCTTTTGATGATTGCTTGAGCAATCTTGATCGAGTTTTGCAGAGATGTGAAGAAACTAATCTTGTCTTGAATTGGGAAAAGTGCCACTTTATGGTTAATGAAGGTATTCTCTTGGGGCATAAAGTTTCTGAAAGAGGTATTGAAGTTGATAAAGCCAAGGTTGATGCTATTGAAAAGATGCCATGTCCCAAGGACATCAAAGGTATAAGAAGTTTCCTTGGTCACGCCGCATTTTATAGGAGGTTCATTAAGGACTTCTCAAAAATTTCTCGGCCTCTGACTAATTTATTACAAAAAGATATACCATTTGTCTTTGATGATGATTGTGTAGAAGCATTCGAAATACTTAAGAAAGCATTAATCTATGCACCTATTGTTCAGCCACCTGATTGGAATTTACCCTTTGAAATTATGTGTGATGCTAGTGATTATGTTGAAGGTGCTGTTCTAGGGCAAAGAGTTGACAAGAAATTAAATGTTATCCATTATGCTAGTAAGACTCTAGACAATGCTCAAAGAAATGATGCTACTACTGAAAAGGAATTCTTAGCAGTTGTATTTGCTTGTGATAAGTTCAGACCTTACATTGTTGATTCTAAAGTAACTATTCACACTGATCATGCTGCTATTAAATATCTTATGGAAAAGAAAGATGCTAAACCTAGACTTATTAGATGGGTTCTCTTGCTACAAGAATTCGATTTGCATATTGTTGATAGAAAGGGAGCTGAGAACCCCGTTGCAGACAACTTGTCTAGGTTAGAAAATGTTCTTGATGACCCACTACCTATTGATGATAGCTTTCCTGATGAGCAACTAAATGTCATAAATACTTCTCATAGTACTCCATGGTATGTTGATTATGCTAATTACATTGTTGCTAAATTTATACCACCTAGTTTCACATACCAACAAAAGAAAAGTTCTTCTATGATTTGAGACATTACTTTTGGCATGACCCACATCTTTATAAAGAAGGAGTAGATGGTTTTATTAGACTTTGTGTACCTGATCATGAACAGGAACAGATCCTACGCAAGTGTCACTCCAAAGCTTATGGAGGACACCACGCTGGAGACAGAACTGCGCATAAGGTATTGCAATCCGGTTTTTATTGGCCGAATCTCTTCAAGGATGCCTGTAAGTTTGTCTTGTCTTGTGATGAATGTCAAAGAATTGGTAATATTAGTGGACGTCAAGAAATGCCTTTGAATTATTCTCTTGTTATTGAACCATTTGATGTTTGGGGCTTTGATTATATGGGACCTTTTCCTACCTCTAATGGATATACACATATTTTAGTTGCTGTTGATTACGTTACTAAGTGGGTAGAAGCTATTCCAACTAGTAGTGCTGATCATAACACGTCTATTAAAATGCTTAAGGAAGTTATTTTTTCTGAGGTTTGGAGTCCCTAGATATTTGATGACTGATGGTGGTTCACATTTTATTCATGGTGCTTTCCGTAAAATGCTTGCTAAATATGATGTTAATCATAGAATTGCATCTCTTATCACCCACAGTCTAGCGGTCAAGTAGAGTTGAACAATAGAGAGCTCAAATTAATTTTGCAAAAGACTGTTAGTAGGTCTAGAAAGAATTGGTCCAAGAAACTTGATGATGCATTATGGGCCTATAGAACTGCATATAAAAATCCTATGGGCATGTCTCCATATAAAATGGTTTATGGAAAAGCATGTCACGTACCTCTCGAACTAGAACATAAGGCATATTGGGCTATTAAAGAGCTCAACTATGATTTCAAACTTGCCGGTGAGAAGAGGTTATTTGATATTATCTCACTTGATGAATGGAGAACCCAAGCTTATGAAAACGCCAAGTTGTTTAAAGAAAAAGTTAAAAGATGGCATGACAAAAGGATAGAAAAGCGTGAGTTTAATGTAGGTGATTATGTATTGCTATACAACTCTCGTTTAAGATTTTTTGTAGGAAAACTTCTCTCTAAATGGGAAGGCCCCTACGTCATCGAGGAGGTCTATCGTTTCGGTGCCATAAAAATCAACAACTTTGAAGGCACGAATCCGAAGGTGGTGAACGGTCAAATTATCAAACATTGTATCTCAGGTAATCCCATAAATGTTGAAACCAATATTATTGAAACCGTAACCCCGGAGGAATACATAAGGGACACTTTCCAGAATGTTCCAGACTCCGAAAAGGAATAGGTATGTGGTACGGTAAGTAAACCGACTCCAAAACAATTTTTAAGGCAATTTTTCTCCGTTTTGGAATATTTAGAAAAATAGAAAAATAAGTAGCAGTCCGGGAAGGACACGAGGGCTCCACGAGCGCACCCCCTACCTCGTGGGCACCTCGTGTGCCTTCCGGACTCCGTTTTCTTGCACGTTACGTATTTTTGTCGGTAAAAATTCATTATATATTCTCCCTAAGGTTTTGACTCCCGTATCACGCAAATATCCTCTGTTCTTGGTTCGAGCTGTTCTCTGTCAGGGTTATCAAGGCCAGGCATCATGTCGTCCCCCTCCTCCAACAATGGTGACAAAGATGCTTGGCTAATGAAGATAGAGCTGAAGAAGGAAGAACCCATGGATATCAACAAGGATGAAGGGATCAAGAAGGCCACGGAGAATCAAGCTCCGGCAGCAGAAGACATCCTTCAACTTGATCACAATCTTCTTACCCCAACTGAGATCGAAGCTTTCAAGATGATTGAGTTAGCTTGTATACAAAACAAGTATCTCACACATGAAAATATTTTGTTGAAGGAGCATATTGTTGCACTCAAGGGCATTATCCGCAAGCTAGAGGACCTCTCACGCTCGATGTGCGACTATCCAACATCACCACCATCTTCTCCACCGACAAAGAAGGAGACATAATCACATGGGTATGGGCACTCCCCTTGGCAACTGCCAAGCTTGGGGGAGGTGCCCCGGTATCGTATCACCATCACACTCCTATCTTTACCGTTTTTCTTAGTTCGATCCTATTAGTAGTATCTTGATCTAGTAGAATAAAGTTTATGGCATGATCTAGTTTTGAGTTTTGCTTTATGATCTCCCTATGTAATCAAGTCCATGAGCTATATATAATAAAGATTAGTGTTGAGTGAAGGGCTTGATTATTTTGCCATGATCTTGAGTGAATAAAATAAAAGAAAAAGAATAAAAAGAAATAAAGAGTTCATATTGATGTTATTGAGAGTAATGACTTCACATAGAAAGAGTATGATGATTAAAAGTTGTTGGGAGTTGGCAGACATAGCTTTGGTCATCATTGCAATTAATAGGAAGTAATAAGGAAAGAGAGGTTTCACATATAAATATACTATTATTGACATCTTTTATGATAGGGAGCACTCATTAAAATATGACATGCTAAAGAGTTGACGTTGGACAAGGAAGACAACGTAATGAGTTATGTTTTCTTATATCTGAGATAAAGTATGTTGTCATGGATCCTCTAACATGTTGAGCTTGCCTTTCCCCCTCATGCTAGCCAAATTCTCAGCACCAAGTATAAATACTACTTACCAAAAACCCTTAAACCAGTTTTGCCATGAGAGTCCACCATATCTACCTATGGATTGATTAAGATCCTTCAAGTAAGTTGTCATCGGTGCAAAGCAATAAAAATTGCTCTAAATATGTATGATTGATTGGTGTGGAGGAAATAAGCTTTTTACGATCTTGTGATGTGGATGAAATAAAAGTGACGGACTGCATAATAAAGGTTCATATCACAAATGGCAATATAAAGTGATGTTCTTTCGCATTAAGATTTTGTGCATCCAACCATAAAAGCGCATGGCAACCTCTGCTTCCCTCTGCGAACGGCCTATCTTTTATTATCATCTTCTACCTTATGCAAGAGTCATGGTGATCTTCACCTTTCCTTTTTCATTTTATCCTTTGGCAAGCACAGTATGTTGGAAAGATCCTGATATATATATCTAATTGGATGTAGGGGAGCATGAGTTATTATTGTTGACATTACCCTTGAGGTAAAAGGTTGGGAGGTGAAACTATAAGCCCCTATCTTTCTCTGTGTCCGATTAAAACTCCATAACCACAAGTATTGCGTGAGTGTTAGCAATTATGGAGGACTAGATGATAGTTGAGTATGTGGACTTGCTTTTATGCTCTGCATAGACTCTTTCTGATGTTATGATAAATTGCAATTGCTTCAATGACTGAGATTATAGTTTGTTGGTTCTCAATAAAGTTTATGATTCATACTTTTGCATTGTGAATGGATTATTACTTGAGCATAAGAAATCATATGACAATATCTATATATGTTGCTGTTATGAGATTAATCATAATGCCTTCATGTCCGTATTTTATTTTTATCGACACAACTACCTCTAAACACGAGGACATATTTATCGTTATCGGCTTTCGCTTGAGGACAAGCGAGGTCTAAGCTTGGGGGAGTTGATACGTCCATTTTGCATCATGCTTTTATATCGATATTTATTGCATTATGGGATGTTATTTATATGTTATGTCACAATACTTATGCTATTCTCTCTTATTTCATCAGGTTTACATAAGGAGGGAGAATGCCGACAGCTAGAACTCTGGGCTGGAAAAGGAGCAAATATTAGAGACCTATTCTGCACAACTCCAAAAGTCCTGAAACTCCACGAAAGTCATTTTTGGAAATAATAAAAAATATCCAGCCAAAGAAGTTCACCAGAGGGGGCCCACCTATCCACGAGGGTGGGGGGCGCGCCCTACCCCCCAGGGCGCGCCCCCCTACCTCATGGGCCCCCTATTGGCTCCCCGATGCCCATCTTCTGCTATATGAGGTCTTTCGTTGAGGAAAAATCATAAGCAACCTTTCGGGACGAGACTCCGCCGCCACGAGGCGGAAACTTGGCGGAACCAATCTAGGGCTCTGGCAGAGCTGTTCTGCTGGGAACACTTCCCTCCGAGAGGGGGAAATCATCGCCATCGTCATCACCAACGCTCCTCTCATCGGGAGAGGGCAATCTCCATCAACATCTTTACCAGCACCATCTCATCTCAAAACCCTAGTTCATCTCTTGTATCCAATTCTTGTCTCCAAGTCCGGGATTGGTACTAGTAGGTTGTTAGTAGTGTTGATTATTCCTTGTAGTTGATGCTAGTTGGTTCATTTGGTGGAAGATCATATGTTCAGATCATTTATGCATATTAATACCCCTCTGATTATGAACATGAATATGCTTTGTGAGTAGTTACGTTTGTTCCCGAGGACACGGGAGAAGTCTTGCTATTAGTAGTCATGTGAATTTGGTATTCGTTCGATATTTTGATGAGATGTATGTTGTCTAGCCTCTAGTGGTGTTATGTGAACGTCAACTACATAACACTTCACCATTATTTGGGCCTAGAGGAAGGCATTGGGAAGTAATAAGTAGATGATGGGTTGCTAGAGTGACAGAAGCTTAAACCCTAGTTTATGCGTTGCTTCGTAAGGGGATGATTTGGATCCATATGTTTCATGCTATGGTTAGGTTTACCTTAATACTTTTGTTGTAGTTGCGGATGTTTGCAATAGAGGTCTATCATAAGTGGGATGCTTGTTCAAGTAAGAACAGCACCCAAGCACCGGTCCACCCACATATCAAATTATCAAAGTACCGAACGCGAATCATATGAACGTGATGAAAACTAGCTTGACGATATTCCCATGTGTCCTCGGGAGCGCTTATCCTTATATAAGAGTTTGTCCAGGCTTGTCCTTTGCTACAAAAAGGATTGGGCCACCTTGCTGCACTTTATTTACTTTTGTTACTTGTTGCTCGTTACAAATTATCCTATCACAAAACCATCTGTTACCACTTATTTCAGTACCTGCAGAGAATACCTTGCTGAAAACCTCTTATCATTTCCTTCTGCTCCTCGTTGGGTTCGACACTCTTACTTATCGAAAGGACTACGATAGATCCCCTATACTTGTGGGTCATGAGTGTCCGGGGGCTTTATCGCTGAATTGGTGGATTGCCTAAAGAGGCTGCTTTGTGCTTCTGCTGTGAGGGCCGCAGTGTGCTCCTCCGTGATCCGTGATCCGAATCTTGCGTGCTTTGCCCTGTCTTTCAATACGTCTCGCATGTCCCGCGTGTTGCCCCGGGCCTTAGTATTTTTGTTTGAGTCGCGGCGGGATGCAGGCTGACTTCAGGCTGAAATGCCTCTCTGTCTCGGCTACGAGGTGGCCGATCAGCCACATCGTACGCTGGTGATGTAGGTTTCAATGCTTCCTCCTCGAGTTGGGGTAGCAACCTGTGCTTTGGGTGGCCCTTGGAAGGGCGTTCGAGTTCATATTCCTTGGCCGTAAGGACTTCAGTCCATCTGTCTGCTAGCAAATCTTGATCAGCTCAAAGCTGTTGTTGCTTTTTATTCAGGCTATTTGTTGTGGCTATAAGCCAACGCTTAAAGCACTCCTGCTCAACGGAATCCTAAGGTACGATAAATTCTTCGTCCCCGAGGCTCACCTCGTCTTCGGAGAGAGGCATGTAATTGTCATCCTCCGCTTCTCTGTCTGCTGCCCTCTCAGGAGGGCTGGCTTGTTCATCCTCCCGCTCTAAATCTTGCTAGAGGGGATTGTCATCGTCTTCGGCACTGTCCGGAGTGTTATTATCTCTTGTGCCGGTATCACTACTTTTGCTATGCGAGACTTAGAGCGGCGCCGCTGATGTCGGCGCTTGGGTTGCTTCTTGGAGGGGACATCCTCCGTTGTCTTATCGCCATTGCCTTCTTTGGGTGTATCCACCATGTATATATCATATGATGATGTGGCGGTCTAGTGCCCTGTGGGTAGTGGTTCCTGTTCGTCTCCTGCATCGTTGTCCATACCATCGATGTCTTCGGAGTCGAAGTCGAGCATGTCGGTTAAATCGTCGACAGTGGATACTAAATGGGTGGTGGGTGGGGAGTGAATTTCTTCATCATCCGCATCCCATTCTAGCCGGATATAGTTCGGCCAAGGTTCTCCTGACAAGGAGAGAGACCTTAACGAGTTTAGCACCTCGTCGAAGGGTGAGTGTTGAAAGATATCCGCGGAGGTAAATGATACGTCTCCATCGTATCTATAACTTTTGATTGTTCCATGCCAATATTCTTTAACTTTCATATACTTTTTGGCAACTTTTTATACTATTTTTGGGACTAACATATTGATCCAGTGCCCAGTGCCAGTTCCTGTCTGTTGCATGTTTTTGGTTTCGCAGAATATCCATATCAAACGGAGTCCAAACGGGATAAAAACGAACGGAGATTTTTTGGAATATTTGGAGAATCTGGAAGAAAAATCAACGCGAACCAGTGTCCGAGGTGGGCACGAGGTAGGGGGCGCGCCCCTGACCCTCGTGACCCACCTATAAGGCGGTTGACGCCCTTCTTCGGCCGCAAGAAAGCTAATTTTCGGGAAAAAAATCACGGCGAAGGTTTTAGTCCAATCGGAGTTACGGATCTCCATATATACCCGAAACGGTGAAAGGGCAGCAGAACAAAACGTAGAACCAGAGAGAAACAGAGAGATAGATCCAATCTCGGAGGGGCTCTCGCCCGTCCCACGCCATGGAGGCCAAGGACCAGAGGGGAAACCCTTCTCCCATCTAGGGAGGAGGTCAAGGAAGAAGAAGAAGAAGAAGGGGGCCCTCTCCCCCTTGCTTCCGGTGGCGCCGGAGTGCCACCGGGGGCTATCATCATCACCGTCATCTTCACCAACAACTTCACCGCCATCATCACCAACTCTTCCCCCCTCTATGCAGCAGTGTAACCTCTCTCTTATCCCCTGTAATCTCTACTTAAACATGGTGCTCAACCTTATATATTATTTCCCAATGATGTATTGCTATCCTATGATGTTTGAGTAGATCTGTTTTGTCCTATGGGTTATTTGATGATCAAGATTGGTTTGAGTAGCATGTTTTATTATTGGAACTGTCCTATGGTGCTCTCCATGTCATGCAAGCGTGAGGGATTCCCGCTGTAGGGTTTGCAATATGTTCATGATTTTCTTATGGTGGGTGGCGTGAGTGACAGAAGCACAGACCTGAGTAAGTAGGTTGTTTGCATATGGGATAAAGGGGACTTGATGCTTTAATGCTATGGTTGGGTTTTACCTTAATGATCTTTAGTAGTTGCGGATGCTTGCTAGAGTTCCAATCATAAGTGCATATGATCCAAGTAGAGAAAGTATGTTAGCTTATGCCTCTCTCTCAAATAAAATTGCAACAATGATTACCAGTCTAGTTATCGATTGCCTAGGGACAAATAACTTTCTCGTAACAAAAAGCTCTTTACTAAAACTAATTTAGTTGTGTCTTTATCTAAACAGCCCCTAGCTTTTATTTACGTGCTCTTTACTTTCTTGCAAGCTTACCCAAAAACACCTATAAAGTACTTCTAGTTTCATACTTGTTCTAGGTAAAGCGAATGTCAAGCGTGCATAGAGTTGTATCGGTGGTCTATAGAACTTGAGGGAATATTTGTTCTACCTTTAGCTCCTCCTTGGGTTCGACACTCTTACTTATCAAAAGAGGCTACAATTGATCCCCTATACTTGTGGGTTATCAAGACCTTTTTCTGGCGCCGTTGCTGGGGAGCAATAGCGTGGGGTGAATATTCTCGTGTGTGCTTGTTTGCTTTATCACTATGTCATTTTTATTTGATGTTCTTAGTTGTTTTCTATCTTTAGTCATGGGTAGGAAACGCAAAATACCAAAAAAATTAGTTGTACCTACTGAACCAATGGTTGAAGAACCACTCAAAATCTATCACACTGCTGAAGCTTATTACTTGGATCATCTTCGATCCCTATGTGCTCGGGCTGAAACCCCAACTAGCTTAGTTGAGGGCAAATCTTTAGATGAGCATGCTTGTTATGTGCGACACCGTATATCTGAAAAAGGGGAACGTTTACATGATAATTATGCTTCTAATTAATGGGCCTCTCCATAGCCCGTTGATACGCCTAGTTGATGTGAGACTTTCTCCTTTTTGTCTTCTCCACACAACCTCCACCATCATATTCTATTCCACCTATAGTGCTATGTCCATGGCTCACGCTCATGTATTGCGTGGAAGTTGAAAAGATTTGAGAAACGTCAAAAGTATGAAACAATTGCTTGGCTTGTCATCGGGGTTGTGCATGATGTGAATATTTTGTGTGGTGAAGATGGAGCATAGCCAGACTATATGATTTTGTAGGGATGAGCTTTCTTTGGCTATATTATTTCAATAAGACATAATTGCTTGGTTGGTATGCTTGAAGTATTATTGTTTTTATGTCAAAAGATAGATTATCACTTTGAATCACTTGTGTCTTAATATTCATGCCATGATTATACATATGATCAAGATTATGCTAGGTAGCATTCCACATCAATTTTTTTTATCATTTACCTACTCGAGGACGAGCAGGAATTAGGCTTGGGGATGCTGATACGTCTCTGTCTGTGACGCCCGTATAATTAGACTACAACAATTCCCTGCTAATGATGCCACGTCACCTCGGATTACTGTTTATAATCTCGAGTTAGTTCATAACAATTTAAATTCAAATTGAATTAAAGGCAAACAACAAAAGTTTTCGAACAATAAAACTAAAAAGTTCGGGTTGTGCCAAATAATGTGTATGTAATTATGGTGAAGAAACCGCACTGTTATAGTATACCTAGATGCACCAAAATAATAAAAACAAAAGCAAAAACAAATTATTTAAATACCTTTTGTAATTAGTAAAATATAAAACTAATTTATTAGGGGACTAGACATTTTCTAACTATGGACTAAGTTGAGATACCAATTTAGATGCTAGGTGTATATTTTACTAAAACTAAAATAAAATGTAAAGAAAATAAACAAAATAAAAAAAAGAGAAGGTTGCACTATGCACTGTAGCCCATGGCTACAGTACCCAACCCAGCCCACCTATCCCTCTTCTTCCTACTACTCACAGAGAGCTTTGTGGCCGCACGGACAGCGTCCACGGCGTGGATCCTCCACGCGTTGGCCATCCACCAGTGCCCTGAGGGGATAAGAGCCTCGTCGACCCCTTTGCGAACCCTAGTATCCACTCACTCCCTCTCCCTCGCTTGGTCTCTCCCTATGTATTCCGCCCGACGCCGCCGTTGCATTGCGCCGCTCGATCCCGCGGCCACCGCTGTCCCCGCGCCCCGCCAATGTGTCCAGCAGCTCCGGCATGGTCCTCTTCATCGTCATCGTCCATAGGTTAAGGCCGAGGAGCCGCCGCAACATCGCCATCAACCACCTCGTCCTCTACCTCCGGCCACCGCGGGGCCATCGACGGATTCGTCGTCGTCACTGCATCCCGCGCCTCCCCGAGCCTCTTCCCGTCAACGATGTGAGTTGGCGCACTTTTCCCCTCTGCCTCCCCCTCGATCTGCATCCTCTAGTCGCCGTGCTCGTCGTTGCCATCTCGCGCTAGAAGTCGCCATGGCCGGGGTTCCACTCACGTTGCCTCTGCCTTGCTCCCTCACTCACACGCCCGCCCCAGGTCACTCCCCGGCCACCCGCTACCGCACTCGGCCGCGCCCTTCACCAGCGCGCGCGCCCGCGCCTGTAGCCGCCGCTACCCACACTCCCCTGGCCACGCGCCGAGCTGCCTTGCCCCGCTCCTGCGCCGTGCTCGCCCCGCCTCCATTGCCTTGCTTCTGCACCTGCTACTGCCGTCCTAGCCTCCCCACTCCTGGCGTTCCTCCGCCCCTGCCGTCGACCCCCCCCCCCACTCTCCCGCTGCGCCAGCCACGCCTCGCATCCAACCCCGCTGCGTCCCGACGCGATCACTACCGCTTTTCCCTCCAGCTGCGCCCCTGCTCAACCATGCTGCCGCCTACGCCAGTGCCTGCTTGCCGCCGCTGCCCTCTCGCGCACCCTCGCCGCTCCTGCCGCTGCGTTTGGCCGTTCTGCTGTCGCTGCTACAGTAACTGAATGTTACTGTAGCGCTGGCTAGCTTTTGCGATTCCTACATTCTTAGCTCTCTGGATGGCAACAAAACTACGGTCAAACAAAGTCTAACTTCGTCGAAATTAATTTGCGTTGGGAGTTCACATGACAACCTTCAAATTATTCCATTGGACCAAATTCAAATACGACATGGATTAAATTCTATAAAAATCGCAAAATGCTTTGTTCTGTTAACAGGGAACAGAAGTAACCCCTAGCTATGTGTTCCGTGTGTGCGTGTGTGTACACAGCCACGGCTGGCTATGCCACCGGCCGGCCCATGGTTTAATTAGGCTAGGATTAATTAGGGCTAGTTTAGGTAGGATGTAATTTAGTGCTAATTAGTCTATATAAACAATGACATGTGGCCCCCTAGTTTAAATTAATTTAGCCCAAGTAATCTACACCTATGGCCATGACATGTGGGCCATGCTATCCCTTGACTAGTCAAAAGTTGACTGGGTTGACTGCACTTTAGAAATTAACTTTCAAATTTAAAACAATTCCAAAAATTCTAGAATATTATTAAAGCTTTAGAAATTCATATAAAATAATCCGTAAGTCGGATGAAAAAGTTTTATACATGAAAGTTGCTCAGAACTACGAGGCGAATCCGAATAAGTAGCCCGTTTGTCCGCCACACATTTCTAGCACAGCGAACACACAACTTTCCCCCTCCGGTCCAGCTGTTCAAAAACGTGAAACACCGGGAATACTTTCTTGGATGTTTCTCCCCTTCGTTGGTAGCACCTAGTACTGCGTTAGGTCACCCTTGCACCGCGTATTGCCATGTAATACTTTGTGATGCTTTGATTGCTCTGTTATTTATTGTGTTCCCCTCCGTTACTTCTTTTCGGTAGACCCGAGACCACGGTTGAACCAGTGATCGACTACTTCACCTTCGAGGGTCCGTTTCTGTCTGCATAGCAACGACGCAAGCCCCCTCCCTCCTTGATCACTAGATATCGCCTATTTCTTCTCTATACTGCTTGCATTAGAGTAGTATAGCATGTTACTGCTTTTGGTTAATCCTATTCTGCTGCATAGCCTGTCATTGCTACTACTGTTGTTACCTTTACCTACAATCCTAAATACTTAGTATAGGATGCTAGTTTTCCATCAGTGACCCTACACTCTTGTCGCGCCCCGGCCTCCCGCTGCCGCACTCGGCCGCGCCCTTCACCAGCGCCCGCGCCCGCGCATGTAGCCACCGCTACCCACACTCCCCTGGCCACGCGTCGTGCTGCCTTGCCCCGCTCCTGCGACGTGCTCGCCCTGCCTCCATTGCCTTGCTGCTGCACCTGCTACTGCCATCATAGCCTCCCCGCTCCTGGCGTTCCTCCGCCCCCTACCGTCGCCCCCCCACTCTCTGCTGTGCCAGCTGCGCCTCGCATCCAACCCCGCCGCGTCCCGGCGCGATCACTGCCGCTTTTCCCTCAAGCTGCGCCCCTGCTCAACCACGCTGCCGCCCGCGCCTGTGCCTGCTTGCCGCCGCTGCCCTCTCGTGCACCCTCGCCGCTCCTGCCGCTGCGTTTGGCTGTTCTGCTGCCGCTGCTACAGTAACTGAATGTTACTGTAGCGCTAGCTAGCTTTTACGATTCCTACCTTCTTAGCTCTCTGGATGGCAACAAAACTATGATCAAACAAATTCTAAGGCCAACTCCAGCTCACAACCCCAAACGGACGTCCGCTTTGTCCGGATTTTGTCTTTTTTGGGTAGCAATAGGTGCCAAAACGGGCATGCATGTCCGGATGAGGTTGAAGGCGCCCAATGCACCGATCGACCCTAAAATGTCCGCCTCGACCGTACGCCCATGCCTGCGCCTCACCTGCCCGCGAGCTCGCCTTGCCGGTGCAGCCGACGCAGTCGAGCTCGCCCGCGCCTGCACGCCGTCCCGCCCGCTCGCGCTTGCCCGCCTGCGCGCTCGAGCTCGCGCGCAACACTGCGCCCACCCGCATCTGGCCAGCTAGCACTGGCTAGCTAAGCTAGCTAGCTAGCACAAGTAGCTTGCGTGTCGGCACAAGCTAGCAAGCTAGCCAGCCGCGCGCCCGCACAAGCTAGCTAGCTCGCGCGCCCGCCCGCACGAGCTCGCTAGCTCGCCACGCCCCGCTGTGCGCTGCGAGCCGCCGCACTGCGCACGCACGCGCCCCGCCCGATGTGCGTTGCGCGCCGCCCGCTGCCCATCCCGTGCGCGCCCGCCCGCACAAGCTCGCTCGCTCGCCATGCCTCGCCGTGCTCTGCGAGCCGCCGCACTGCGCGCCCACCGCCCTTTCCGCCGTGCGTTGCGCACCGCCTGCCGCTTGTCCCACGCGCGCACGCTGCCCCGCCCGCCGCCTGTCCCACGCGTGCACGCTGTCCCCCCCACCCCCCGCCGCCCGTGCCCCGCGCGCACGCAACCCCGCCCGCCCGCGCGCTCGCGCCCTCCGCGCATCCCGACCACCGCGCTGCGCCCCAGCCGCGCTCGCCCTCGCCCCGCCACGCACAGCCCCGCCAGCCCGCCCGCGCCCACCTCCCCGCGTCGCCGGGCCTCGCCGCGCCCACTTGCGCTCGCCTGCGGCCGCGCGCACCCGTGGCAGGCCGCAGCAGCTCGCCGCCGAGCTGCTGCGCTCGTCCGTGCCCCAGCACCGCCCTCCTCACCAGCGCCCCACGCGCTCCCGCTCCGGCGAGACGACGAAAGATGACGCAGCACGAGCGTCCAGCAGAGGAGAGAGAGGGAAAAGGAAGAAAAGCGGGGGTAGGTGGCTGCCATGCGGGCCACACGCGGACGCTAGGACGCAGACGGGCTGTCCGTTTTGACCCAAATCCATCTCAACTTTGCTCCGGATATGGGGTCGAACGGACACTAAACGGACAAAAAGACAAGATGGGGTTGCGCGTTGGGTCGTTGCCTTTGTCCCTTTTACCCCAAACGGACGGGGCCGGACAGGATAGGGTCGCGCGGTGGAGATGGCCTAACTTCGTTGAAGTTAATTTGTGTTGGGAGTTCACATGACAACCTCCAAATTATCCCATTGGACCAAATTCAAATACGGCATGGATTAAATTCTATAAAATTGCAAAATGCTTTGTTCTGTTAACAGGGAACAGAAGTAACCCCTAGCTATGTGTTCCATGTGTGCGTGTGTGTACACAGCCACGGCTGGCTATGCCACCTGCCGGCCCATGGTTTAATTAGGCTAGGATTAATTAGGGCTAGTTTAGGTAGGATGTAATTTAGTGCTAATTAGTCTATATAAACAATGACATGTGGCCCCCTAGTTTAAATTAATTTAGCCTAAGTAATCTACACCTATGGCCATGACATGTGGGCCATGCTATCCCTTTTGACTAGTCAAAAGTTGACTGGGTTGACTGCACTTTAGAAATTAACTTTCAAATTTAAACCAATTCCAAAAATTCTAGAATATTATTAAAGCTTTACAAATTCATATAAAATAATCTGTAAGTCAGATGAAAAAGTTTTATACATGAAAGTTGCTCAGAACGATGAGACGAATCCGATAAGCAGCCCGTTTGTCCGCCACACATTCTTAGCACAACGAACACGCAACTTTCCCCCTCCGGTCCAGCTGTTCAAAAACGTGAAACACCGGGAATACTTTCTCGGATGTTTCTCCCCTTCGCTGGTAGCACCTAGTACTGTGTTAGGTCACCCTAGCACCGCGTATTGCCATGTTATACTTTGTGATGCTTTGATTGCTCTGTTATTTATTGTGTTCCCCCTCCGTTACTTCTTTCCGGTAGACCCGAGTCCACAGTTGAACCAGTGATCGACTACTTCACCTTCGAGGGTCTGTTTCTGTCTGCAGAGCAACCAGGCAAGCCCCCCTGATCACCAGATATCGCCTATTTCTTCTCTATACTGCTTGCATTAGAGTAGTGTAGCATGTTACTGCTTTCGGTTAATCCTATTCTGCTGCATAGCCTGTCCTTGCTACTACTGTTGTTACCTTTACCTACAATCCTAAATACTTAGTATAGGATGCTAGTTTTCCATCAGTGGCCCTACACTCTTGTCCGTCTGCCATGCTATACTACTGGGCCGTGATCACTTCGGGAGGTGATCACGGGCATATGCTATATACTTTATACTGTTAGATTACTTATGATATTGTTCGGAGATGGGGGCTGAAGGGGAAGGTGGCTCCATGCCGGTAGAGGTGGGCCTGGGTCCCCGACGGCCCCCGACTGTTACTTTGTGGCGGAACGACAGGGCGGGTTGAGACCACCTAGGCGAGAAGTGGGTCTGGCCCTGGTCGGCGTTCGCGGTTACTTGTAAATAACACGCTTAACGAGAACTTGGTATTTGATTTGAGTCTGGTCATTGGCCTATACGCACTAACCAAGTATGCGGGAACAGTTATGGGCACTCGACATTGTGGTATCAGCCGAAGCCTTCGTGACGTCAGCGACTGAGCGGTGCGTGCCGGATTGGACTGGAACGCCTGCTAGGCTTGGTCTTCTTCCGGCTGCCCTCGCAACGTGCAGGTGTGCAATGGGCGATGGGCCCAGACCCCTGCACCATAGGATTTAGACCGGCGTGCTGACCTCTCTGTTGTGCCTAGGTAGGGCTGCGACGTGTTGATATTCCGCGGCTAGGCAAGACCCAGAAAAGTGTGTCCGGCCAAATGGGATCGAGCGTGTTGGGTTATGTGGTGCACCCCTGTAGGGAAGTTCATCTATTCGAATAGTCGTGATCTTCGGTAACAGGATGACCTGGAGTTGTACCTTGACCTTATGACAACTAGAACCGGATACTTAATAAAACACACCCTTCCAAGTGCCAGATATAACCCGGTGATCGCTCTCTAACAGGGCGACGAGGAGGGGATCACCGGGTAGGTTTATGCTATGCGATGCTACTTGGAGGACTTCAGACTACTCTCTTCTACATGCTGCAAGACGGAGGCTGCCAGAAGCATAGTCTTCGACAGGATTAGCTATCCCCCTCTTATTCTGGCATTCTGAAGTTCAGTCCACCGATATGCCCCTTTACACATATACCCATGCATATGTAGTGTAGCTCCTTTCTTGCGAGTACTTTGGATGAGTACAGACGGTTGCTTTTCTCCCTCATTTTCCCCTTTTCCCTTCTACCTGGTTGCCACAAACAGATGCTGGAGCCCAGGAGCCAGACGCCACCATCGACGACGACTCCTACTACACCGGAGGTGCCTACTACTACGTGCAGCCCGCTGACGACGACCAGGAGTAGTTTAGGAGGATTCCAGGCAGGAGGCATGCGCCTCTTTCGATCTGTATCCCAGTTTGTGCTAGCCATCTTATGGCAACTTGTTTAACTTATGTCTGTACTCAGATATTATTGCTTCCGCTGACTCGTCTATGATCGAGCACTTGTATTCGAGCCCTCGAGGCCCCTGGCTTGTATTATGATGCTTGTATGACTTATTTTATTTTTAGAGTTGTGTTGTGATATCTTCCCGTGAGTCCCTGATCTTGATCGTACACGTTTGCGTGTATGATTAGTGTACAGTTGAATCGGGGGCGTCACACCGTCGTATCTATAATTTTTGATTGTTCCATGCCAATATTCTTCAACTTTCAGATATTTTTTGGCAACTTTTTATACTATTTTTGGGACTAACATATTGATCCTGTGCCGGTGCCAGTTTCTGTCTGTTGCATGTTTTTGGATTCGCAGAATATCCATATCAAACGGAGTCTAAACGGGATAAAAATGAACAGAGATTTTTTTGGAATATTTGGAGAATCAGGAAGAAAAATCAACGCGAACCAGTGTTTGAGGTGGGCACGAGGTAGGGGCGCGCCCTTGACCCTCGTGACCCACCTGTAAGGTGGTTGACGCCCTTCTTCGGCTGCAAGAAAGCTAATTTTCGAGGGAAAATCACGGCGAAGGTTTCATTCCAATCGGAGTTACGGATCTCCATATATAACCCAAACGGTGAAAGGGCAGCAGAACAGAACGCAGAACCAGAGAGAAACAGAGAGATAGATCCAATCTCGGAGGGGCTCTCGCCCCTCCCACGCCATGGAGGCCAAGGACCAGAGGGGAAACCCTTCTCCCATCTAGGGAGGAGGTCAAGGAAGAAGAAGAAGAAGGGGGGGCCTCTCCCCCTTGCTTCCGGTGGTGCTGGAGTGCCACCGGGGGCTATCATCATCACCGTCATCTTCACCAACAACTTCACCGCCATTATCACCAACTCTTCCCCCTCTATGCAACGGTGTAACCTCTCTCTTACCTGATGTAATCTCTACTTAAACATGGTGCTCAACTGTAACGCCCTCGATGCGGCTATATCTCCCACGTGTCGAAGCACGACTTAGAGGCATAACCGCATTGAAAGCAATGTCGCAAGTGAGGTAATCTTCACACAACCCATGTAATACATAAGGGAGAAAGATACATAGTTGGCTTACAATCGCCACTTCACACAATTACTTGAAAGAAACATTACATCATACAGTTACAATCAGGGCCCGACTACGGAGCCAAAATAAAAGAAGAAACCCCAAAAGCGACAAAGGACCAAGATCGACCCCAACTGGGCTCCACTACTGATCGACTAGAACGAAGCAACACAAAGAACAAGATCTTCATCAAGCTCCTCCTTGAGCTCGAGTGCGTCACCTGCATGGTCTCATCGGCACCTGCAAACTGGTTTAGGAAGTATCTGGTGAGTCACGAGGACTCAGCAATCTCACACCCGCGAGATCAAGACTATTTAAGCTTAAAGGTAGGACAGGGTAGTGAGGTGGAGCTGCAGCAAGCGACTAGCATATATGGTGGCTAACATACGCAAATGAGAGCGAGAAGAGAAGGCAAAAGCACGGTCGTACAACTATGATCACTAAGTGATCCTGAACTACTTACGTCAGGCATAACTCCAACAACCATGTTCACTTCCCGGACCCCGCCGAGAAGAGACCATCACGGTTACACACGCGGTTGGTGTATTATTAATTAAGATCAACTTCGGGTTTTCTACAACCGGACATTAACAAATTCCCATCTGCCTATAACCGCGGGCACGGCTTTCGAAAGTTCAAACCCTGCAGGGGTGTCCCAACTTAGCCCATGATAAGCTCTCGCGATCAACGAAGGATATTCCTTCTCCCCGGGAAGACCCGATCAGTCTCGGAATCCCGGCTACAAGACATCTCGACAGTAATAAAACAAGTCCAGCAAAACCGCCCGATGCGCCGACATCCTGATAGGAGCTGCACATATCTCGTTCTCAGGGCAACACCGGATAAGTCAAGCTACGAGTAAAACCAAACCTCAAGTTTCCTTGAGGGGGCCCCGCAGGCTGCTCGGTTCGAACCAGCACTTAGAAGGAAGCACTGGCCCGGGGGGGGGGCTAAATAAAGATGACCCTCGGGTTAGCTACTCCCAAGGGAAAAGTATAGGTGGTAGGCAAATGGTAAAACCAATGTTGGGCCTGCTGGAAAAGTCTTATTCAAAGCGAACTGTCAAGGGGGTCCCATAAATCACCCGACCGCGTTAGGGACGCAAAATCCGGGAACATAACACCGATATGACGGAAACTAGGGCGGCAAGAGTGGAACAAAACACCAGGCATAAGGCCGAGCCTTCCACCCTTTACCAAGTATATAGATGCGTTAATTAAATAAGATATATTGTGATATTCCAACAAGTAAGCATGTTCCAACGAGGAACAACATCTCCATGTTCCAACAAGGAACAAACTTCATCTTCACCTGCAACTAACAACGCTATAAGAGGGGCTGAGCAAAGCGGTAACATAGCCAAACAACGGTTTGCTAGGACAAGGTGGGTTAGAGGCTTGGTTTAACAATATGGGAGGCATGATAAGCAAGTGATAGGTATCGCAGCATAGGCATAGCAAAAGAGCGAGCAACTAGCAAGCAAAGATAGAAGTGATTTCGAGGGTATGGTCATCTTGCCTGAGATCCCGCAAGGAAGAAGAACGAGTCCATGAAGAAGACAAACGGGCATACACGAACGGGTCCTCACAAACGCGATGATAGCGGAATCAACCCGAAGAAGCAACACCGGAAAGAAGCACAACATAGTAAACAACCAACACATAAACATGGCATGATGCACAAGCAAGCAGGATGCATGTCCGGTTTAATGATTCATGGCATGGCAAATGCAACAAACAACACTACAAATTAAGTGGAGCTCAATATGCAACGAGTTGCATATTGACGAAACACCACAACAATTATTTAGTTCTCTCTTGTTTATGCTACCCAACAATATTAAATGTTGTTAAACATGGCAAGGGGTGATGCATATGAAAACTACCTATCTAGGCAAGTTTAAATGAGGCCGGAACAACAAACAACAAGTCCGGAAAATCCTCATGTGCATGGTTCGAATTTGGTACTGTTCTGCCCTAAACACAATTTTAATGTTGTTAAACAGCAAAATAAAGTGCACCATGTTAAACTAGGCATTTTTCTACCCCATTTACATATATAAATTATTTAAAACCGAGCTACGGTTTAATAGTTATGAATTAAAGCATTTTACCAAGGCATAGGAGCAAATTAATGCAAACAGTAGTTTTAAACATTTTAAATTGTTGTTATCATGATGCGGATGACAATTCAAGTTTTATGCAATTATTATGAAAATGTTGACATGATAAGATACGAAGCATTTGTCACCATGGCGGAAGGAAAAGGGTGCCACGGCGGTGAAACAGAAATGGTGCCACGGCAACATTCCGATGATCCAACAACTCATTGAGATACCGGTGAAAAAGAGCAAGCGTGCGAATGCGCGGAACATGCTAGAGATGGGGAGTGATCCCGGATACCGGGTGTCCCACGAGTTGGCGACAAGGAAACGAGTGACGAATTGGACATGGTGCAAACACGAGCATCTCATTCAACACATGCATTCGGTCATGGGCGTCGTCTCGGCGGTTATACCTTTGAAGCGTGCAAGAGATGGTACTCGTTCGGTGCAAAGTAGACGAAGTAGACGTTCTCGGGATGGTCGTCGTGGAAGTAGGGGTTCACGTTCGTTTTCGGAGAGGTACTTGACGCATCTGAGGTTTCCGAAGGCGACGGTAGTGGAACTTGGTGAATCCGAGTTTGTCATCATCGAACTTGGTCAAATACACGATGTGGGTACACGTTCACTCAACGTCTTCGGCGATGGTAGTTGTACACGGGTCTTCGGTCACGGAAGTAGTCGTACACGTTTTCGTAGGGGTACTTGCGTTCCGGAGAGGGTACTTGGCGAACATCCACATTGGATGTAGTCGAACATTTTGAAGAGGAACTTGGCGCGTCCCAATCTGCGGGCGGTGGAGCTAGGCGCTGTGCGAGCCAACGCGAGGCAGGGGCGCGGTCCTCTGTCTTTCAGGAAGCAGAACCGCGGTGGCGAGGATCTTGCAGGGGACTTGGCGAGGAGCGGGCAGGCGGAAGCAGAGCTCAGCTGCGGTGCGAGGACGACGGCAGCGACGCGGTGAAGAGGTCGTGTGTGCCGGCGATGCAGAGGAAGCAGCGGACGACAAGTCGCGATGCAGGAGGCGTCGGCAGCGGGACTTGTCGCCGGCGTGAGGAGGCTCGGGAGGAGGCGCCTGGTCATCAACTGGGGCGACGGCCCCGAGGACGGCTCTGGGATCGACCCCCTGCTGCTGCTACTGCCGGCGAAGCCGAGCTCCGGCTGACGAGGTCTTGGGCATGGGACTCCGGCGCGGGGAATGAAGGCAGGCGCGCGCGGCGGCCGTGCAGAGGCTGCGGTGCGACGGAGACTGAGAGGGGGTCGGGCGTGAGGTGGATCGGGAAAGGGTGCAGCGAGAGGAGGGGGATCGAGCAGGAAGAGATGGGATCGGGCGAGGGGTTAGCGAGAGAGATGGGGATCGAGCGTGGTGGCGGCGCGAGGGAAAAACGAGAGGGAGAGAAGGGGATCGGGCAGGGGGGAGTCGGGCTAGCTAGGGTTATGGAGCTGGTGGGGGCGGCTGGGCCTAGCAGGCCGGCCTGAGGCTGCAGCTGGGCTGGGCTGGAAGTCTCTCTCCCTCACTACTGATCTCTCTATTCAAAGAAACAGAAGTTTAGAAGAAAAGTCGAGAGAGACTGGAGTGGAGTTTGGGCATGGGGATAATTTTCCCGGACTCACAAAAATATGAGGAATTTAAATAAAATGGGGAGAAGATTTTTAGAGGAAGTAAAATCCACACGCGTTGGATTTAACTCAACAAGTTTGAATTGGAACCCCATTCAAATGAGCTCCAAATGGGTTGAAACTAAAGGAGGTGACCCTACACACCAGATGTGATTTATGGGCAGATTTCGAACATTAATGGAGAAGTAAAATTGCAACTCAGTTTAACTAAAAGGTTGAAAAAGGAAGGATAGGAAAGTTGAGTCGGGCAAACAGAAGAGTTGAATAATAATGCAAATGTGTTATGAGTGATTCCAAGTTAATGAAATATTTATATATAGCTCCCTAAATATTGGGAGGATATGTTTTAAAGAGAATCACCATGTGAATTCCCTCGATTTAAATGGACCGAAGATCCATGCAATTTATTTGAGTTTTAGTTGGTTTGAGAAATTGATGGCATGATGACATGATGCAATGCAAAAGAACCAAGGATGACAGCAAAGAACCAAACAAAACACGCGACGAAACCCGGAAACCCTGGAAGGCAACTGAAGCTCCGGTCTTGGGGCGTTACAACACTCCACCACTACGAGAGGATCTCGTCCCGAGATCTAGAATGGCACCGAAGGGGAAAACGGAAGAGAAAGAGAATAGGTAAAGCTAAGTTGCTTCTTGACAAAAGAGTGAAACCAAAGAACCTTGAGAGGTTGAGCAAAATGAAAGAAAGAATACCATGGAGAAGGACGAAATGAAATACTCCGTTAGAAAAGAGGAACAAGTGATACGACGGGAACCGAGAGGTTTAGTGATAAGATAGAAATAGAAACCACTCCGGTTAAAACAAAATAGAGAAAGAATAAGATTGATATAATATGGGCAGCACTCCGACTGAAAAGAGAAGAAAAACTTGATGAGCTGAAAAGATATTGAAGAGATGATACAACACTCCGGTTAAAACGAGAAGTGCAAAGAACGATAATTATCAATTACGATAACGCTTAGGTTGGAAAATGGAAGGGATCGAATATGAACTTGGCAAGATGCGAGGATACTTGATGAGATCAACAACACTCTGCCTCCGAAACTATTGAAAGAAAGGCACAAAGGGCAAGAAAGATTTTGTACGGCACTCCGGTTAAGAAGGGGGGCAAAACTTGATAAGATGAGAGAGCTTGAATGAAGGACACGACACTCCGGTTGAATGGATAAGCAAACACAAAGAACATAAACCTCACCATTCGAGAAGAATAGTGAAGGGAGCAACATCACAAAGCCTCTGGAAGAAGAAATAGAAGTTAGATCATTGGAATAAAGTACAAGGAAGAAAATGACAACTTCTGCCACAAATGATCTTGGAGAGCACCCTTCCAAGAAGGTTAGGCCGGAGTTGTTGGAAAAAACCAACAACGAAACGAATAAGCTTGATATGGTCTTAAGGAATGCATCTCAATTATGAGGTGATAACCTGCCACTCACGGGAAAAGAATTGGATTGATAAGAACATGGAGACGAGAAGGCTATATCACCGGGAGGATAAAAGAAGAACTTGGGTCATTTATAAGCACCATAAAAAGCAGCAATCCTTAGGGAAGGCCTTAGGTGAAATATAACCCAAAATAACTCCAATGAAGAGATTGATGGATTTAAATATCTCATTCTTGACAACATGTGAATCATGAGACATGAACTCAAGTTATCAAGAATGACATAATACCACCTCGAAAGATAAGATAGAAAGAATTGCACTTTGAAATGCAATATGAAGAAATGCTTGAACTCCTCCAAACAAAACATGTGTAGAACATCATGTTTATTTTAGAGTAGCTTGGCGGATCTTAACTTCGAGAGGAATCCTGATGAACAATTGAAGAATGAAAAGAATCCTTGATGAAGCACCATGTAGATCCTCCATGAAGAACTCCGGTAATAAAAGGATGATAAAAGAAGGAGAAGTTGAAAACACAAACTGAAGCCTTGCAATGATTAGATGAAGCTTTGAAATGATATAAACGAGAAAACTTGGAACTCCGGAAAGAAAGATGAGCAATTGAAACCCAGAATTTAGATGAACCTCCGGAATAGGGAATAGAATTTACTCGATGAAACAAGAATAAGAATTACATTATGCTTATCCTTCACCAATTCAAATTGATGGCAAACAATGGATTTGGCATACTACTTATTCCCATAGAAAAGATTAAGATAGATATGGCGCAAACTTCAGACGGTAATGATGGAACCACCGGTAGGATTGAAACAACGAATAGATTGATATGATAACAAAGAAAGAGAACTCTTGAACGAACCACCGTAAGAATTGAAAATGAACGAAGAAAAGATAAAGAAACACCGGGAAGAATTAGCAAATGAACAAAGATACTTGAGAGAATTTAGATACATGAGAACGAAGAGATCATGAACTGATTAGAGGATAACTTGAATGATGCACCGGTAAGATTTGGAGAACGAGAGCCGCAATCTTGAATGAATAATTCTTCTGAAATGATGGCCTTCGGAGAATCAAACTGAAAAGACTCCTGAAATGCTCCGGATGGGTGAAAAGAATTTTCACAATCGAAAACAATTATGAGAGGATGGCAACAAGCTAGAACAATGAATCTTGAGTAGAATGGAGCAAGATTTAAGAGAAACTCTTCTACGGTCTTCAAATGCTGAGAATGACGACGAGAAACACCAAGAATTTAGTTGAGACACTCCGGAATGAAAATTGGAAAAGTTGAACCAACGATGAAAGAATTGAAACGATTCTTGGAGAAGGAATATGACTGATGATAATTCATTCTTACGTCAAACTTTGAAAAGAATTTTAGAAGCTCCGGGAGAATTAGAAGAGTCAGGTAAGATCCTGGGAAAAGACCTGTGGGTTAGGGCCCACTCAAAAGACACACCGTTGAAGTGATTGCTTGAAAGGGATATTGCACCGGTTGAATTAAATGGCTTGAATAAGATAGCATCCTCAAAAGAACTTGAGTGAAATGAGAATGAAAACTTGATTCCTCTGAGATATCTTCATCACTCCGGAACAATTGAATAGCGAGAAGTGAATGATTAAGAGGTGCACCGGTATGAGAAAACATTAGAAACGGGGAAAAGATATGATCGACAAAGCTTGAATCGAAACCACCGGAGAAGAAAAGAATGACGAATGATGAACTTGAAGCTCTGTTAGTATCTTCATGGGAAACCACCGGATAAGAACATTGAAGGAAAGAATGAAGAAACTTCCATCAATAGAAGGATACTTGATTGAGAAATCTGAGTCGTTGAAGAAATAAGGGTGGGAGGGCGGGAAAAACAAAGACAATTTGGGACGGATGAAACAAGCAACGTTGGGAAAAAACTGAGAGGTGAACTTGTGAATGTTGAAATGATCGGATCCACTTGAAGAGAATCACACCGGTTGGAAAAGATTGAAAAGACAACCTTGATGAACAAGAAGGATTAACATTCACATAGAAATATGAGAACACCGCTTAGAATAAGGTATGGAATCCACATTTGACTTCGAAGCAACTCGAATATCAAAACTCAAAACAAAACAAAAACAAAGGATTGGCTTGCAGAATAAGCCGGAAACAAACATATGATAGATCCCATATCGTATCATGTGTCTGTTGGAAAGAATACCTACGAGATACTTGAATTCCCACTTATAAACTCCCGAAACTTTCCGGTTATGCAATCAGGTGTTGGGGATACAGGGGAAGCATAATATCTCACCCAAACTAGCAAATCCTACAACCAGCTGTATCCATCCTTCAACACATAACCAAGAAACCTTCGGAAATCGTCTACCTCAACCTTCGAAAAGCATCCGTTATACGAGTCATGGCAATACTCCTGCACTCGCCACAGTACTGGGCTATCAGGGTTATCTCACCAACAACTGTACAAAAGAGATTTTCGATGTCGGCGTACTAAACTCAGGTATTCCAAAACCGCAACGATAAAATTATGACGACAACACCTCGGAGCTCAACTCCCCGGGACACTACCACAACCCCTAAATGTCAGGAGGCAACCAAGACAATGTTGTCATCATAAAACCATCGGAACGATTGTAATATACCCGCGTGATCCTAAAAATTTTTTAGTGAAATTTGAGAAGAGAAGAGTCAAAACTCTACGTCAGGAAGCCTTACCAGAAGGTCGAAGGGACTAGGGAGTAAAAAGAATTCCTAATCTCTCCGATCTATAATTCCTAAATGACTCAAAACATCTTTCTAGACACAACTCGGCCGCTAAAAACGATCAATCAGTGGGGGCTCCTAAGGTCGGGGAAGGCTCTGATTACCAACTTGTAACGCCCTCGATGCGGCTATATCTCCCACGTGTCGAAGCACGACTTAGAGGCATAACCGCATTGAAAGCAATGTCGCAAGTGAGGTAATCTTCACACAACCCATGTAATACATAAGGGAGAAAGATACATAGTTGGCTTACAATCGCCACTTCACACAATTACTTGAAAGAAACATTACATCATACAGTTACAATCAGGGCCCGACTACGGAGTCAAAATAAAAGAAGAAACCCCAAAAGCGACAAAGGACCAAGATCGACCCCAACTGGGCTCCACTACTGATCGACTAGAACGAAGCAACACAAAGAACAAGATCTTCATCAAGCTCCTCCTTGAGCTCGAGTGCGTCACCTGCATGGTCCCATCGGCACCTGCAAACTGGTTTGGGAAGTATCTGGTGAGTCACGAGGACTCAGCAATCTCACACCCGCGAGATCAAGACTATTTAAGCTTAAAGGTAGGACAGGGTAGTGAGGTGGAGCTGCAGCAAGCGACTAGCATATATGGTGGCTAACATACGCAAATGAGAGCGAGAAGAGAAGGCAAAAGCACGGTCGTACAACTATGATCACTAAGTGATCCTGAACTACTTACGTCAGGCATAACTCCAACAACCATGTTCACTTCCCGGACCCCGCCGAGAAGAGACCATCACGGTTACACGCGCGGTTGGTGTATTATTAATTAAGATCAACTTCGGGTTTTCTACAACCGGACATTAACAAATTCCCATCTGCCCATAACCGCGGGCACGGCTTTCAAAAGTTCAAACCCTGCAGGGGTGTCCCAACTTAGCCCATGATAAGCTCTCGCGATCAACGAAGGATATTCCTTCTCCCCGGGAAGACCCGATCAGTCTCGGAATCCCGGCTACAAGACATCTCGACAGTAATAAAACAAGTCCAGCAAAACCGCCCGATGCGCCGACATCCTGATAGGAGCTGCACATATCTCGTTCTCAGGGCAACACCGGATAAGTCAAGCTACGAGTAAAACCAAACCTCAAGTTTCCTTGAGGGGGCCCCGCAGGCTGCTCGGTTCGAACCAGCACTTAGAAGGAAGCACTGGCCCGGGGGGGGCTAAATAAAGATGACCCTCGGGTTAGCTACTCCCAAGGGAAAAGTATAGGTGGTAGGCAAATGGTAAAACCAATGTTGGGCCTGCTGGAAAAGTCTTATTCAAAGCGAACTGTCAAGGGGGTCCCATAAATCACCCGACCGCGTTAGGGACGCAAAATCCGGGAACATAACACCGATATGACGGAAACTAGGGCGGCAAGAGTGGAACAAAACACCAGGCATAAGGCCGAGCCTTCCACCCTTTACCAAGTATATAGATGCGTTAATTAAATAAGATATATTGTGATATTCCAACAAGTAAGCATGTTCCAACGAGGAACAACATCTCCATGTTCCAACAAGGAACAAACTTCATCTTCACCTGCAACTAACAACGCTATAAGAGGGGCTGAGCAAAGCGGTAACATAGCCAAACAACGGTTTGCTAGGACAAGGTGGGTTAGAGGCTTGGTTTAACAATATGGGAGGCATGATAAGCAAGTGGTAGGTATCGCAGCATAGGCATAGCAAAAGAGCGAGCAACTAGCAAGCAAAGATAGAAGTGATTTCGAGGGTATGGTCATCTTGCCTGAGATCCCGCAAGGAAGAAGAACGAGTCCATGAAGAAGACAAACGGGCATACACGAACGGGTCCTCACAAACGCGATGATAGCGGAATCAACCCGAAGAAGCAACACTGGAAAGAAGCACAACATAGTAAACAACCAACACATAAACATGGCATGATGCACAAGCAAGCAGGATGCATGTCCGGTTTAATGATTCATGGCATGGCAAATGCAACAAACAACACTACAAATTAAGTGGAGCTCAATATGCAACGAGTTGCATATTGACGAAACACCACAACAATTATTTAGTTCTCTCTTGTTTATGCTACCCAACAATATTAAATGTTGTTAAACATGGCAAGGGGTGATGCATATGAAAACTACCTATCTAGGCAAGTTTAAATGAGGCCGGAACAACAAACAACAAGTCCGGAAAATCCTCATGTGCATGTTTCGAATTTGGTACTGTTCTGCCCTAAACACAATTTTAATGTTGTTAAACAGCAAAATAAAGTGCACCATGTTAAACTAGGCATTTTTCTACCCCATTTACATATATAAATTATTTAAAACCGAGCTACGGTTTAATAGTTATGAATTAAAGCATTTTACCAAGGCATAGGAGCAAATTAATGCAAACAGTAGTTTTAAACATTTTAAATTGTTGTTATCATGATGCGGATGACAATTCAAGTTTTATGCAATTATTATGAAAATGTTGACATGATAAGATACGAAGCATTTGTCACCATGGCGGAAGGAAAAGGGTGCCACGGCGGTGAAACAGAAATGGTGCCACGGCAACATTCCGATGATCCAACAACTCATTGAGATACCGGTGAAAAAGAGCAAGCGTGCGAATGTGCGGAACATGCTAGAGATGGGGAGTGATCCCGGATACCGGGTGTCCCACGAGTTGGCGACAAGGAAACGAGTGACGAATTGGACATGGTGCAAACACGAGCATCTCATTCAACACATGCATTCGGTCATGGGCGTCGTCTCGGCGGTTATACCTTTGAAGCGTGCAAGAGATGGTACTCGTTCGGTGCAAAGTAGACGAAGTAGACGTTCTCGGGACGGTCGTCGTGGAAGTAGGGGTTCACGTTCGTTTTCGGAGAGGTACTTGACGCATCTGAGGTTTCCGAAGGCGACGGTAGTGGAACTTGGTGAATCCGAGTTTGTCATCATCGAACTTGGTCAAATACACGATGTGGGTAGACGTTCACTCGACGTCTTCGGCGATGGTAGTTGTACACGGGTCTTCGGTCACGGAAGTAGTCGTACACGTTTTCGTAGGGGTACTTGCGTTCCGGAGAGGGTACTTGGCGAACATCCACATTGGATGTAGTCGAACATTTTGAAGAGGAACTTGGCGCGTCCCAATCTGCGGGCGCTGGAGCTAGGCGCTGTGCGAGCCAACGCGAGGCAGGGGCGCGGTCCTCTGTCTTTCAGGAAGCAGAACCGCGGTGGCGAGGATCTTGCAGGGGACTTGGCGAGGAGCGGGCAGGCGGAAGCAGAGCTCAGCTGCGGTGCGAGGACGACGGCAGCGACGCGGTGAAGAGGTCGTGCGTGCCGGCGATGCAGAGGAAGCAGCGGACGACAAGTCGCGATGCAGGAGGCGTCGGCAGCGGGACTTGTCGCCGGCGTGAGGAGGCTCGGGAGGAGGCGCCTGGTCATCAACTGGGTCGACGGCCTCGAGGACGGCTCTGGGATCGACCCCCTGCTGCTGCTACTGCCGGCGAAGCCGAGCTCCGGCTGACGAGGTCTTGGGCATGGGACTCCGGCGCGGGGAATGAAGGCAAGCGCGCGCGGCGGCCGTGCAGAGGCTGTGGTGCGACGGAGACTGAGAGGGGATCGGGCGTGAGGTGGATCGGGAAAGGGTGCAGCGAGAGGAGGGGGATCGAGCAGGAAGAGATGGGATCGGGCGAGGGGTTAGCGAGAGAGATGGGGATCGAGCGTGGTGGCGGCGCGAGGGAAAAACGAGAGGGAGAGAAGGGGATCGGGCAGGGGGGAGTCGGGCTAGCTAGGGTTATGGAGCTGGTGGGGGCGGCTGGGCCTAGCAGGCCGGCCTGAGGCTGCAGCTGGGCTGGGCTGGAAGTCTCTCTCCCTCACTACTGATCTCTCTATTCAAAGAAACAGAAGTTTAGAAGAAAAGTCGAGAGAGACTGGAGTGGAGTTTGGGCATGGGGATAATTTTCCCGGACTCACAAAAATATGAGGAATTTAAATAAAATGGGGAGAAGATTTTTAGAGGAAGTAAAATCCACACGCGTTGGATTTAACTCAACAAGTTTGAATTGGAACCCCATTCAAATGAGCTCCAAATGGGTTGAAACTAAAGGAGGTGACCCTACACACCAGATGTGATTTATGGGCAGATTTCGAACATTAATGGAGAAGTAAAATTGCAACTCAGTTTAACTAAAAGGTTGAAAAAGGAAGGATAGGAAAGTTGAGTCGGGCAAACAGAAGAGTTGAATAATAATGCAAATGTGTTATGAGTGATTCCAAGTTAATGAAATATTTATATATATAGCTCCCTAAATATTGGGAGGATATGTTTTAAAGAGAATCACCATGTGAATTCCCTCGATTTAAATGGACCGAAGATCCATGCAATTTATTTGAGTTTTAGTTGGTTTGATAAATTGATGGCATGATGACATGATGCAATGCAAAAGAACCAAGGATGACAGCAAAGAACCAAACAAAACACGCGACGAAACCCGGAAACCCTGGAAGGCAACTGAAGCTCCGGTCTTGGGGCGTTACATCAACCCTATATATTATTTCCCAATGATGTATTGGTATCCTATGATGTTTGAGTAGATCCGTTTTGTCCTATGGGTTATTTGATGATCAAGATTGGTTTGAGTTGCATGTTTTATTATTGGTGTTGTCCTATGGTGCTCTCCGTGTCACGCAAGCGTGAGGGATTCCCTCTGTAGGGTTTGCAATATGTTCATGATTCGCTTATGGTGGGTGGCGTGAGTGACAGAAGCACATACCCGAGTAAGTAGGTTGTTTGCGTATGGGATAAAGGGGACTTGATGCTTTAATGCTATGGTTGGGTTTTACCTTAATGATCTTTAGTAGTTGCGGATGCTTGCTAGAGTTCCAATCATAAGTTAATATGATCCAAGTAGAGAAAGTATGTTAGCTTATGCCTCTCCCTCAAATAAAATTGCAATAATGATTACCGGTCTAGTTATCGATTGCCTAGGGACAAATAACTTTCTCGTACCAAAAAGCACTTTACTAAAACTAATTTAGTTGTGTCTTTATCTAAAAAGCCCCTGGCTTTTATTTATGTGCTCTTTACTTTCTTGCAAGCTTACCCAAAAACACCTACAAAGTACTTCTAGTTTCATACTTGTTCTAGGTAAAGCGAACGTCAAGCGTGTGTAGAGTTGTATCGGTGGTCGATAGAACTTGAGGGAATATTTGTTCTACCTTTAGCTCCTCGTTGGGTTCGACACTCTTACTTATCGAAAGAGGCTACAATTGATCCCCTATACTTGTGGGTTATCAGTAAACTCCATGATCGGTGCCCAATCGGATTCGATAGGCACGCACGCAGACGGTTCGGAGCCTGTGGCCGGGGATGAATCCAATGGTTCGGCAGCACAGCTCTCATGAGGGTTAAAGTCAGTATTCAGCTCTATCGGCGTTGATAGTGCGGCCTTCATGGCGGGGTCTATCCACCCGTCCCTGGATGACACAATTTGCTCTGGATCAAGGGCCGGAGTGGTTGCAGGTGTGATCTCCCGAACACCGTCTGACGGTAGAGCTAAATCATTCTCGTCGTGATTGTGCAACGGACCTGACATGGGCTCGAATCCGTAGAAGATCAAGTCTCCCCGGATGCTGGCGGTGTAGTTCAAGTTTCCGAACCTGACCTGGTGGCCAGGGGCGTAGATCTCGATCTTCTCCAGATGGCCAAGCGAGTTGGCCCGCAGTGCGAAGCCGCCGAATACGAAGATCTGTCCGGGAAGGAAGACCTCAGCCTGGACCGCATCGTTACCGATGATCGAAGGAGCCATCAAGCCTTACAGTGACGGCACAGTGGAAATCTCAATGAAAGCACCAATGTCAGTGTCAATACCGGCGGATCTCGGGTAGGGGGTCCCGAACTGTGCGTCTAAGGCGGATGGTAACAGCAGGCGGGGGACACGATGTTTACCCAGGTTCGGGCCCTCTCGATGGAGGTAATACCCTACTTCCTGCTTGATTGATCTTGATGATATGAGTATTACAAGAGTTGATCTACCACGAGATCGTAGAGGCTAAACCCTAGAAGATAGCCTATGGTATGATTGTTGTTTTTCTACGGACTAAACCCTCCGGTTTATATAGACACCGGAGGGGGCTAGGGTTACACAGAGTCGGTTACAAGGGAGGAGATCTTCATATCCGTATTGCCAAGCTTTCCTTCCATGCCAAGGAGAGTCCCATCCGGACACGGGACGAAGTCTTCAATCTTGTATCTTCATAGTCCAACAGTCTGACCAAAGGATATAGTCCGGCTCTCCGGATACCCCCTAATCCAGGACTCCCTCACACGTGTCGTAGTAGAGGTGTGCACGTAGCATGTACATGTACGTACAGCGGCCAGGGTGCAAGAAAGTAAATACGGCCACGTACGTACATACGGGCGGGGTCTCGAATGCGTACTCGTGCATACATACGGCCAGGGCTCGTGTACATGGCTGGGTCGGAACGGAGAAGCTGCATCGTTGTCATGTTCATGGGGAGGCAACAGAATGCGTCGTGTTCATGGGGAGCCAACGAAAATATACGTCGTGCTCATCGGGAGCCAACCGGCTTGGACAGAACAGCCGATGGAAAGGAGGCCTGGCGTACCGTAGAACGGAGGAAACAGCCTTGTGTTCGCCCGGCCACTGTCGAAACGGGATCCTGTTCATCGGGAGGGGTCTGGCGTACCGCAAAACGGAGGAAACGGACTTCTGTTGGACCTCCTACGGTTGAAACGGGGTCTTGTTGACAGGGAGGGGTGTGGAGTACCGCAAAACGGAGGAAACCGACTTGTGTTGGAGTGCTATGGTCGAAACGGGGGTCCTGTTCATCGGGAGGGGTGTGGCGTACCGCAAAACATGACTCCACGGGATACTGTTCATCTCCACCGTCGACCTACTCCAGCCTCCACGGGCTACTGTTCATCCACTGTCGACCTCCTCGAGCCTCCACCTGTGACTGTTCATCCACGGGCTCCTTTTCATCCAGCCTCCACTGTGCTCTCCTCCATCGGCTACTGTTCAACCAGCCCTCTCCATGGGGTCCTATTCAATGACCCCTCCACGGGGTACTGTTCATCCAGCCCTCCACCGGCTACTTCTCAACCAACACTCCACTGGGTCCTGTTCATCCAGCCCTCCACGGGGTCCTGTTCATCCACCCCCTAACCGGCTCGATCGATCGGGGTCCTGTTCATCCAGCGGCAACACCACGGGGTCCTGTTCATCCAACCACCCCGGGAACTATTCATCCGAACCCCCCAACAACGCTTACTTTTTATCCAGAGGCAACATCGACCGGCTTCAGTTAGCAGCAGTAGCGAAGGAATCACTCGGGTACAGTTAATAGCAAGGGATCGATTGATCGCTCGGGTTCAATAACGCGTAGCCTGTAGTGCAATCGCTCGGGTTCACTTGGAGCCCAACGCCTTGCTCGGGTTTAGTTAGAGTCCAACGCCTCGCACACACGCTCGTATGTATGAGAGAAACGTGCATCGCTCGGCCCCCGACCACCCACCGTAACCGGGAACTTCCCGATATTTTCCTCGCCCTCGCTTCTACCATTTTTTCCGTCATGGACGGCCCAAAGAATGTCATGCAGCTGCGTCTCCGGCCCGCCCAGGACGAAAAGCCCATTTTCTGTCATGATTTTTTGTCATGGAAGTAGGAGCCCACCACATCTATGATGATACTGGGTTTTGTCACAATTATCGTCATAGAAGTGTCATAAGTATGACAGAAAAAAATTCGTTCGGCCCTAAATGTCATGGATGTGTCTTTTTTTTGTAGTGCAACCACAAGAATCTTCATGTCTAGCCTTCCCCAAGTTTCTTTCCACTCAAATCATCTTTCCACCAAATCCAAATCTGTGAGAGAGAGTTGAGTGTTGGGGAGACTATCATTTGAAGCACAAGAGTAAGGAGTTCATCATCAACACACCATCTATTACCTTTTGGAGAGTGGTGCCTCCTAGATTGGTTAGGTGTCACTTGGGATCTCCATCAAGATTGTGGAGTTGAACCAAGGAGTTTGTACGGGCAAGGAGATCACCTACTTCGTGAAGATCTACCCTAGTGAGGCAAGTCCTTCGTGGGCGATGGCCATGGTGGGATAGACAAGGTTGCTTCTTTGTGGACCCTTCGTGGGTGGAGCCTTCCGTGGACTTGCACAGCCGTTACCCTTCGTGGGTTGAAGTCTCCATCAACGTGGATGTACGATAACACCACTTATCGGAACCACGCCAAAAATCTCCGTGTCAACATTGTGTTTGCTCCTTCTAAACTGCTCCCTTTACCTTCAAATGCAATGTTTTTACATTCCGCTGCTATACTCTTAGACTTGCATGTGTAGGTTGATTGCTTGACTTGTGCTAAGTTGCTAAAATCTTCCAAGACTTAAAATTGGGAAAAGGCTAGATTTTTATTTGGTCAAGTAGTCTAATCACCCCCCTCTAGACATACTTTCAATTCTACAATGGGGTATTATGTCAAGTCACTTGATATATGTTTTGGTAATCAACTTGCTGATTCCTATGGTGACATTTGGGTGATCTAGGCACATAGGATGATACACGTTTTTGTCCTACGTTCTCCGATAAAAACTTTGGAGTGATTGTTTATCGCACGTTGAGGGATTGTTATACGATTCAATTATGTTAGCACTGTTGAGAGATTGCACTAGTGAAAGTATGAACCCTAGGCCTTGTTTTCAAGCATTGTACCATTTGTGCTCACTTTTGTTATGTGCTACCTTGCTGCTTTTATTTATTAAGATTATAAAAATATATTTCTACTATCCATACTACACTTGTATCACCATCTCTTCGCCGAACTAGGGTACTGATACGTCTCTGTCGTATCTATAATTTGTGATTGTTTCATGCCAATACTCTACAACTTTCATATACTTTTGGCAACTTTTTATATTATTTTTGGGACTAACATATTGATCCAGTGCCCAGTGTCAGTTCATGTTTGTTGCATGTTTTTGTTTTGCAGAATATCCATATCAATGGAGTCCAAACGCGATAAAAACTTACGAAGATTTTCTTGGAATATATGTGATTTTTGGGAAAAACAATCAACGCGAGACGGTGCCCGAGGGTCCCACAAGCCCTAGGGGCGCGCCCCCTACACTGGGCGCGCCTGGGAGGCTTGTGGCCACCCCGTAAGGAGGTTGGTTCCCTTCTTCAGCTGCAAGAAAGCTAATATCCGGATAAAAATCATGTTAAAGTTTAAGCCCAATTGGAGCTACGGATCTTCGGGAATTTAAGAACGGTGAAAGGCCAGAATCTGGGAAGGCAGAAACAGAAGGAAACACAGAGAGAGATCCAATCTCGGAGGGGATCTCACCCCTCCGCCGCCATGGAGGCCGTGGACCAGAGGGGAAACCCTCCTCCCGTCTAGGGGGAGACCAAGGAATAACAAGAAGGAGGGGGGCTCTCTCCCCCACTCTCCCGGTGGCGCCCGCACGCCGCCGGGGCCATCATCGTGACGACGATCTACACCAACAACTTCGCCGTCGTCACCGCCAACTCTCTTCCCCTCTATGCAGCGGTGTAACACCTCTTCTCCCTCTTGTAATCTCTACTTAAACATGGTGCTCAACGCTATATATTTTTCCCAATGATGTATGGCTATCCTATGATGTTTGAGTAGATCAGTTTTGTCCTTTGAGTTGATTGATGATCATGATTGGTTTGAGTTTTATGTTTTATTATTGGTGTTGTCCTATGGTGCTCTCCGTGTCGCGCAAGCGTGAGGGATTTTCGTTGTAGGGTTTGCAATATGTTCATGATTTGCTTATGGTGGGTGGCGTGAGTGACAGAAGCGCAGATCCGAGTAAGTAGGTTGTTTTTGTATGGGAGTAAAGAGGACTTGATACTTTATTTCTATGGTTGGGTTTTACCTTAATGATCTTTAGTAGTTGCGGATGCTTGCTAGAGTTCCAATCATAAGTGCATATGATCCAAGTAGAGAAAGTATGTTAGCTTATGCCTCTCCCTCGTATAAAATTGCAATAATGATTACCGGTCTAGTTATCGATTGCCTAGGGAGAAATAACTTTCTTGTGACAAAAAGCTCTCTACTAAAACTAATTTAGTTGTTTCTTTATCTAAACAGCCCCTATTTTTTATTTGTGTGCTCTTTATTATCTTGCAAACCTATCCCTTTACACCTACTTAGTATTTCTAGTTTCATACTTGTTTTAGGTAAAGCGGACGTTAAGCGTGCGTAGAGTTGTATCGGCGGTCGATAGAACTTGAGGGAATATTTGTTATACCTTTAGCTCCTCGTTGGGTTTGAAACTCTTACTTATCGAGAAAGGCTACAATTGATCCCTATACTTGTGGGTTATCAAGACCTTTTTCTGGCGCCGTTGCCGAGGAGCAATAGCGTGGGGTGAATATTCTCATGTGTGCTTGTTTGCTTTATCACTAAGTAAATTTTATTTGTTGTTCTAAGTTGTTATCTATCTTTAGTTATGGATATGGAACACGAAATACCAAAAAAATTAGGTGTACTTGCTACTCATGGAGATGGGGGACCTCCTAAAACCCTCGATGCTCGTTATGTGGAAAATATTAAACACCACTTTGATAATCCTGAGAAAACCCCATTCAACTTGATAATGGGAGACACGTTGGATCAACGTGAATACTATAGGGATTATTGCTTGACTCAAAAAGGGAAACTCTTATGGGATCAAATTCATATGTTGCATTGGTATGCTCGGAATTTATGCTTGAGATATGATTATAGTTGTTGCTCTAGGATGAAGGCTCCACACCTTCCCTTTTCATGTAAATTTAATGATAATGAAACCTTGGCTTCTTATGGTAATGGTATATATGATTACTATGATGTGGAACAAACAGAAGAATTCGTTGCTTTTAATTGTGCTTATGAAATTGAATCTTTGTTTGAAAAGTGTGAAAATAATGATGATGCTGTTCACAGGCCTGAAAATTATGCAATACTTAAATATTGCTATGAGAATTATGAATATAATGCCGATATTAATGAGTTTATGTAGAAAGTCTCCGCTGTCCAAGAAGAGACTAATATTTTGCAGAAATCTATGGAAGAAGAAATTGATGACACTGTGAGCTCATTAGATGAAAAAGATGACGAGGAGAGTGAAGAACAAAAGGAGGAAGAGTGGATTAGCTACCCGTGCCCACCTTCTAATGAGAGTAACTCTTCAACTCATACATTGTTTAATTTCTCTTCGTGCTTATCGAAGAATGATTGCTATGATCCCTTTGATTCATTTGAAATATCCCTTTTCGATGAACTTGATGCTTGCTATGCTTATATGAATTATGCTTATGCGATGAACTTGCTATAATTCCTTATGTTAAGAATGAAATTGTTGTAATTGCACCCACGCATGATAGTCCTATTATCTTTTTGAATTCTCCCAACTACACTATATCGAAGAAGTTTGCGCTTATTAGGGACTATATTGATGGGTTGCGTTCTACTATTGCACATGATGATTTTGATAAATGTAATATGCATGTGCTTGCTGCTCCTACTTTCAATTATTATGAGAGAGAAACTACATCTCCGCCTCTCCATGTTTTCACTACAATAAAATTGCAAGAAGCTGTTTATGCTATGTATATCGGCCTTTACTATGTGTGCATGAATTGTTCTTTTATGACATGCCGATGCATAGCAGGAGAGTAAGACTTTGTTGTTGCATGATATATCTTACTTTGTGCTCACTACTAAATTGGCTTTGTTAATTAAAATTGGCTTTGATATACCTTGGGATCCGGGTGGATCCATTACTTGAGCACTATATGCCTAGCTTAATGGCTTTAAAGAAAGCGCTGCCACGGAGACAACCCGTAAGTTTTAGAGTCATTTTATTCTGTTGTATGGTTTTCAAAAGTTTTAAAACAAAAAATATAGAGGGGAACCTAAAACTTTTCAAAAAGGAAAGTGAAAGTAAGAAAGACGAGCACCGTTGAAGTGGGGGAGCTCCTTGAACTTTGTTCATGCCCATGGAAACTTTGCAAATCTTGAATTACAGAAATTTTTTAACAAAAATAATTATCTCCTTGTACAAATCCATTGTATTAAAAAATAAAGTGACAATATTTACCTTTAGGATGATTAGATTGCTTGTTTGGTTTGTGTAGTGCAAAAACAGAAACTTTGGCTCTAGTGTGTGATTTTTCATTTTTTTTACTGGAACGTCGAATGTTTCTGAAATTTTACACAGTACTGCTACGCAAATTTTTTATTTTGTCCTAATTTTTAAGAATTTCTGGAGTTACAGAAGTATGGTAGATGTTCAGATTCTCTTTTTGATGCATTGTTTTGCTAGTTTTGATGAAACTATCGATTTTATCGGTGGTATAGGCCATGGAGAAGTTATAATACAGTATCTACAATGCAAAAACAAAATATGAATGGGTTTCAACAATACTTAAAGTGGTGATTTATTTTATTATACTAACGGATCTCACAAGGGTTTTGTTAAGTTTTGTGTGATTGAAGTTTTCAAGTTTTGGGTGAGATCACGATGGATGAAGGAATAAGGAGTGGAAAGAACCTAATCTTGGGGATGCCCGAGGCACCCCAAGTTAATATTCAAGGACTCCCAACTAAGCCTGGGGATGCCCCAGAAGGCATCCCCTCTTTCTTCAAACGATCATCGATAATTTTACTTGGAGCTATATTTTTATTCGTCACAGGATATGCGTAAATCTTGGAGCATCTTTTGTGTTTATTTTTCCTTTTCATTTTATGCACCATGCTGGTATGAGATAGTCCTTGTGATTTATAGAATACTCTTTGCACTTCACTTATATCTTTTGAGTATGGCTTTATAGAATGCTTCATGTGCTTCACTTATATCTTTTGAAGTTTGGATTGCCTGTTTCTCTACACATAAAAAAACCGCCATTTGTAGAATGCTCTTTTGCTTCACTTATATTTGTTAGAGCATGGGCATATCTTTTGTAGAAAGAACTAAACTCTCATGCTTCACTTATATCTATTTAGAGAGTCATCAGGACTTGGTCATTCACATGGTTAGTGATGCGGCTTGAACTACGTCGGTATTTCCCCAAAGAGGAAGGGATGATGCAACACAATTATGGTAGTTATCTCCCTTAGTGATGAGATCAAGGTTATCGAACCAGTAGAAGAACCATGTAACACCACGTAAACAACTCCTACACAAAAGAACAAATACTTGCAACCCGACGTAAGAGAGGGTGTCGGTGTCAAAACCGGCGGATCTCGGGTAGGGGGTCCCGAACTGTGCGTCAAGGTCGTATGGTAACAGGAGACAAGGGACACTTTATTTTACCCAGGTTCGGGCCCTCTCGATGGAGGTAAAACCCTACTCCTTCTAGATTAATATTGATGATATGGGTAGTACAAGAGTGGATCTACCACGAGATCAAGGAGGCTAAACCCTAGAAGCTAGCCTATGGTATGATTGTGTATGATGATGGTTGTCCTACGGACTACAACCCTCCGGTTTATATAGACACCGGATAGGGTTAGGGTTACACAGAGTCGGTTACAATGGTAGGAGATCTTGAATATCCGCACACCTAGCTTGCCTTCCACGCCAAGAAAAGATCCTTCCGGACACGGGATGAAGTCTTCAACTTTGTATCTTCATAGTCCTGGAGTCCGGCTGAAGGTATAGTTCGGCTATCCGAACACCCCCTAATCCAGGACTCCCTCAGTAGCCCCCGAACCAGGCTTCAATGACGACGAGTCCGGCGCGCAAATCGTCTTCGACATTATAAGGCGGGTTCCTCCTCCGAATCCTGTGTACCTGTACGAATAATGTCCGCTTTTTGTAATGTAGCACTCCTCGGCTTCAGTGCCCAATAATGGTCGTCTTCCACGTGCTGAACGAATGCGAAGAGCTTGGGGTGTTTTTTACATCCACACCCTTAGTCATATAAACGAGCCGCCTATTTAACGGGATGGGGATTTAGATCTAAACCACATCTCCTCCTCTCCGCGAGTTAGGGACGCTCCTCGATTCTTCCGAACTGTTCTTCATCTTCGGTCGTCGGTCTTGAAAACTGGTTCAACGAATCTTCTTTATCTTCGATCTTGAGGATCGCCGAAATGCATTCGACGGGTTTACACGTCGGGTATCCGAGGAGCCCCTTTATGTTTCCGGCCTTTATCAATGCCTTGTTATTTTTATGCCACACCTCGGGTTTGAAGTTGTTCCGGGGAGGCAGTTCCCTCTTGCGTCCGAGCTCTAACGCCGGACTGCATTCGAGGTATTTTTTGCAGCCGAGCACCAATGCCGGACTGCTTCCCAGCTCTAACGCCGGACTATGTATCCGAGCTCCAACGCCGGACTGTATCCAAGGTGTCGTAAATCACCTTGGTTCAAAGAATTTTGAAGGAGTTTTAGCCGAGCTCAATGCCGGAAATGCCCTCTATGGAGCCAGCCACTAGCGCCCGAGCTTTATGCCGGACTGCCTTCGAGGTGGTGCACCACCCCGAATCTGGGCTGAATTTTGTCATTATTTTTGATCGGTGCAATTTATTCTCTGCCGAAATATATAGCCAGTAGCCCTCAAGGTGGGTATCGGTCTAAAACTCGAGGTGCAGATGAAGGATGACATAAGACCGCTGATCCCCGTAGCCGCTGAGACTCAGGTTGATTTGCAAAATCGGTTTGAGGATCAAGTCCTAGCTTGGTAGAATACTTCGGGACACTAAAAGCGGCGTGCTCAGTCCTCGAGACTTAGGTTGGGTGCGGCCAACCAACCTGAGGATCAAAATCTCCTCGGAAACCATATTGCACATAAAATTTTCTGCATTGAACAAGCGATGCAGTAGCCACCGAGACATTGGTCGGGTGGCAACACCAGATCAGGGGATCGATGTGCCCCTTTAATATGTTTAAATAATAAGCCCGAAGCCCAGTAGCCCCCGAGCCTTAATGCGGGCACGGGTGGCCGAATTAAGGATCGATATCCATAGTAAAATCACAAATTGTGTGTAATGACTCTATGTATCCAAGTACTTTACGTCATTTAATGCTCGGATCCGCATTGTACAAAACTTTGTTGACCGGCCATCAGCTTCCACCTCCTCGGCCAGTAGCCGAGGAGTGTTTGTCTTACTTTATGAAGCCTTTATGAGGGAAAAGATTTACGACAAACAAGGCAATCTGGCCATACGGTTTTATAAACAAAGGTATGCAGAGAGATATGTTATATTACTGTTTAACAGAAGAAATGTCTTCCAAAGAAAATAGTCCCGCTATCGGTTCCTTTCTTTGGGTTGTCATGCTAAGCATGATCATAAAACCTCAGCTCCAATGTAAGAGCAAAATATCGAGGATTTAGTCTGGGAGGCTAGTTAATAGCCCCCGGTAGTGTTCGGCAACAATCGAGGTCAAGCCGTAAACACTTCGGCCAATGTTATGAACGGCCTGTTATTTAACATAGTCATCGGATCGCTGACCAGTTTACGCTTATTGTGACAGTCAGTTTTCGACTTTCTCCACTGAAGTGCTTAACCATGTGAGCTGGAAGCACAATCGCAGTGGTTGTCCCTTTGCATGGCTAGCCGAACAAAACGGAACGTAGGAAGCAAGTGCAGGAGCCGGGCAACCCAACTATTGACCGAAGACACAATTCAAAACCGATGCATATATAGCAATACCTAAGAACATTTTTGCCGAATCCGTAAAAGGTGTTCGGCGTTGCACTGCGAGACTAATGCTGGAAAAGCACAAATAGTTTAAAAGTGCCAAAAAGCTTGGAAAACCAAGAAACGTCAGTAAAAACATGACGTCCGAACAATATCAAGTGTTCGGTGCCAACCCGAAAATTGGTCTTAGAAAAAAGAAGTGCTTCTGTCATGCTTTAACATGATACATCCTATCTCAAGACTTCGAGCGGGTCAGCCTACGGCTTCAACCTCCTATCCCGAGGGCGGAGTACTTCTCATCAGGCCAGTTTAGCAAACTAAACTCTAGCGGCTTTTGAGAGAGAAATTAGGCTCCCCGGCTAGTGACCGCACACTCGTGTCGAAAAAAGGGGTGATAAATAATAATAACTTTGCAACGACTAAGAAGAAAAACACTTAGTATGAAACGACTCAAATAAACATAAGAGCCCCCAAGTGACATGGGTAAAAGTTGACTATATAATGTAAGGTGACATGTAAAAGCCTTCTAGCTGGATTGTAGATCGTTTGTCGTAGCGGACCTTTTCGCTTCAACCTCTGGACCCAATAGTCCGGAGTGTGTCCGAATACCATAGCGGTTATATAAGAACCGTGATATGCATGGAGACCAGGCGTAGGGGTCATTAGTGCTTTATCAGACAAGTGCCCAACTAGTTATGTTATATTACATGGTTAGTAAGAAACATCTTCCAGAGAGAATAGTTCCGTTAAGGGTTCCTTTCGCTGGGGTGGCATGCCCTAAAGTGCATGTACGGACTGCAAATGCAGGAAAATCATCTGGGGGCATGTATATTAGTGAGTAAAAAGGTTCATCTTTAGTTCACCGACCGAATATTCCCTTAAGAACACTAGCTTTCGGCTTCACCCAGTCTGAGGTACACATCCGGCTTATCCGGCAGTAGCAATCGCAGAGGTGCTCCCTTTACTGCCTAGCCGAACAATCGGGAACGTAGGGGTAAGCACATGAGCCAGGCAACCTAGCTTGGCCAAAACTTAAGTCATATCGATGCATATAATGGTGAATAAAAGGTACATGCGGAAGTGTGACACATGTGCTGGGCATAAAGCCCGTATTAATAAGCTTCTGTTAAAGAAACCCCCAGGTATAATGAGCGCGGGTAGCGCGTCAAGTGTGTGCGAACAAAGTTTGGACAAGGAACATTTTTACAAGCAACTTTTTCCAAAAAAGTATAATGCTTGGTCGAGCCGAACACAAGTTAAAAATTTAAAACTTTGAGCATGAAGGCAACTTAGCTGGTTAATGTGTTCGGTACTGACAACGCGGTCCGAGCTTGATGCAGGACAAGGTTCCATCCCCCAAGCCGGTCCCGAGGTGGCGGAGCAAAGGGCTCGGCACTTCGAAGTGGTGACATAGCACGGGCAATGCAGGACGGCAGAGTGATGCCGAAGTCCCCGACATGGGGTAATGAAGCCGCCCGTCCAGCCGAGGTGACGTCAAAGGATATAGTTCGGCTGGATCATTTTCCTGTGCACAAAAAATAGTGCAAACGAGAGATAATAGTAATAATGATAATTAAAAAAATCGTTGCATAATGAATAATTTATGCAAAGTGAGTAATAAAAGAAATATGGCCTGGCGCCGAAGTCGATGTCGACGCAGGGCGTCGGCGTGATGCGGTAAAGGCGTGGCAAAGCCTGAATCTATAGGTCGGTCCGCGCTCCGGATGCGGCGTTCGCCGGACTATGTACGGAGACTGACCGAACCAGCATGCGACCATCGTTAATGCGGCCACCATTTGATAGACCTGTGAACATATGATGGACAAACCAGAGTAATAATTCCTTGGAAAAAATGAACCCAAACATGCAAAAAATATTAGGATTAATAGCACCTAGTTTATTTCTTGCAGTAATCCAAAGGAAGATGATGCTGGCAAAGGTTGGCTCGCCGAGGCAAAGCCCTTGGTCCAGCCAATCGTGACGAAGCTGGTCGGCTAGTGACGCCGAAGTGTCCGGAGTAGGTTGATGAAGAGATGATGAATCCTCCGGTCCAGCCGAGATGTCGAAGCCTCGAGGCCAATCGATGAGTCGAAGTAGTCCGGCGTGTTGGACACCGGCTTGAAGGGGCAACAGTGCGGCCCTGCCGATGCAGGTCGTGACGTGGTCGATGCCGGCTTGATGAAGCGACCGTGTCGTGATGCCGGTATGCCCGCTCCGTGTAATCCGTGGGGCGGCGATGTCGGTGATGATTTGTCCTTCGCGTTGTCGGACTCTTGTTCAGCTTGCCGAGATGATGATGCGAAGAAGTTGAGCTCGGCTCAACAAAGTGACGACGTGTCTAGCGCAGGTCGGCAGCCGTGGAGTAATATTGCCGGACTGGTTTGACACCAGCATGATGCCGAAGATCATGTTCAAAAGATCTTTAAAGTTAGTGGGATGTGTTCGGGAACAATACACAATATACCATACAAAACTTCCTTCAAAAGGGATGTCCGAAATCCCGTTCATAAAAAAGATGAATTCGGGTCGGATTCGTTCTCGCGCAGAAAACAGATCCGAAAAGTGATGCACTAATCGGAAGGTTCCCGGAGTTCGGACGGCCGGATCGAGCTGAAATTTGGAGGGGTGGTAGATACAGGAATTCCGCAGCCGATCTATGGTTGGATCTTCCAAAGGACGTCCGAGTTAGAAGCTGGACACCACGACCTAAACTCATCCAGATTCCCGTCCAGATTTGACAGGGCTCCGGTATATCGTGGATTGCCAGAGATTTCTCCATCGGAACTCGACGAAATTTTCCAGGGTTGTTTTGGACTCAATTCCGCACAATTCCACCAAAGCGATCGTCAAAGAGATACTCGAGGAGGTGGTGGCAGCAGATACGAGTTCGCTGTCCAGAAAAACAGCACGGTCGCTTGAGGGCAATGTTGACGTTGAGCCCCCGAGCTTCATGGATGACTCCTCCGTGATCTTGATAGAGATCGTAGTTGATGTTTGATGAAGGCCCTCGTCCGAACATGGTGATCCGAACACGGGGCGCAATTCTTGGTCAAACCAAGGTGACCAGTCGAGCTGGTGACGAAGATGCCGAAGTCGCAGTTGATCTGCAGGCGAGCCATCGATCCTTTTGTCGATCACACAGCGGAACTCTCAATGAAAGCACCAATGTCGGTGTCAAAACCGGCGGATATCGGGTAGGAGGTCCTGAACTGTGCGTCAAGGTCGGATGGTAACAGGAGACAAGGGACACTTTATTTTACCCAGGTTCAGGCCCTCTCGATGGAGGTAAAACCCTACTCTTGCTAGATTAATATTGATGATATGGGTAGTACAAGAGTGGATCTACCACGAGATCAAGGAGGCTAAACCCTAGAAGCTAGCCTATGTTATGATTGTGTATGATGATGGTTGTCCTACGGACTACAACCCTCCGGTTTATATAGACACCGGATAGGGTTAGGGTTACACAAAGTCGGTTACAATGGTAGGAGATCTTGAATATCCGCACACCTAGCCTGCCTTCCACGCCAAGAAAATATCCTTCCGGACACGGGACGAAGTCTTCAACTTTGTATCTTCATAGTCCTGGAGTCCGGCTGAAGGTATAGTTCGACTATCCGAACACCCCCTAATCCAGGACTCCCTCAGAGGGGTTGTCAATCCCTCTCACGGGTAAAAAGATAGGTAAAATTGTAGTAGATTGGATAAATAGATCTCGCGGGAACGCGAGATAAAATAATAAATAAAAAATGCAGCAAGGTATTTTTGGGTTTTTGGATTAATATATTGGAAAATAAAAGCAAATAAAAATAGATCGTGAAGGCAAATATAATAAAGAAGAGACCCGGGGGCCGTAGATTTCACTAGTGGCTTCTCTCAAGAAAAATAGCAAATGGTGGGTAAACGAATTACTGCTGGGCAATTGATAGAACTTCATATAATCATGACGATATCCAGGCAATGATCCTTATATAGGCATCACGTCCAAGATTTGTAGACCGACTCCTGCCTGCATCTACTACTATTACTCCGCACATCGACCGCTATCCAGCATGCATCTAGTGTATTAAGTTCATGGGAAAACGGAGTTATGCAATAAGAATGATGACATGAAGTAGACAAGATCTATTTATGTAGAAATAGACCCCATCTTGTTATCCTTACACTACTAGAAAAACCTCTACTAATGGCGCACCTAATTTGGCCATTAATGGCGCATCACTGGTGCGCCATTACTAGCACGCCATTAGTAATTTTTACTAATGGCGCACCACTGGTGCGCCATTAGTATCTGGTATATTAATGGCGCACCACTGGTGCGCCATTAGTATAGGCCACGGTGCGCCATTAGTATGCCTCCCAGGGGCCATGTATACCTAGGTGCTTTGGCATACTAATGGCGCACGACAACGGGATGCGCCATTAGTAACTTCGGCATACTAATGGCGCACTGTTTAGTGATGCGCCATTAGTGATGCGCCATTTTGAATCTAGATCTGGATCGTGATTTTTTGCCCATTTTTTGCTCGTTTTTTGGCACGACATTATTTCAAATTTTGTTCCTGTTTTTGGATCTTGTACGTTCTTTTGTCGTGTTCTTTTGCCGGAGAGGAGTTCGCCGGAGAGGAGTTCACCTACATCACCGGAGAGGAGGAGGAGGAGGTCGCTGGAGAGGAGTTCACCGGAGCATTGGAGAGGAGGAAGGAGAAACCATGAGAGGATGGGAGGAGAGGAGGGAGGAGGAGCTCACCGGAGAGGAGGGAGGAGGAGCTCACCGGAGAGAAGGGAGGAGGAGCTCACCGGAGAGGAGGGAGGAGGACCTCACCGGAGAGGAGGGAGAAGAAACCGTGAGGGGAGGGGAGGGGAGGGGAGGAGAGGAGGGAGGAGGAGGTCGCTGGAGAGGAGGAGGTCGTCGGAGAGGAGGAGGGTAGTATGGTGGAGGAGAGAAGGGAAGATGGAGTGGAGGAGAGGAGGAGATGGAGTGTAGGAGAGGTGAAATGAAGAGATAAGGAGGAGAGGACCACAGCCAGCCATATATACGGCATACTAATGGCGCACCGCGGGCAGGTGCGCCATTAGTAACTTTTTTTTATTTTTTTGATTTATTTTGAATTTTGAAGGCGGGAAGATACTAATGGCGCACCATGGGCAGGTGCGCCATTAGTAACTTTTTTTTTATTTTTTTGATTTATTTTGAATTTTGAAGGCGGGAAGATACTAATGGCGCACCATTGGCAGGTGCGCCATTAGTAACTTTTTTAAATTTTTTTTGAATTATTTTGAATTTTGAAGGCGGGAAGATAGTAATGGCGCACCATGGGTAGGTGCGCCATTAGTAAGTTTGAATTTTTTTGATTTTTTTGCCTCTCCAGATCTTAAAAGCCCCGTATCTTTTTTTCTGTTAGGTTTTTGAGGATTTTGAAAATGTTTAACGGGGTTCCCCCGGTGAAATTTGGATGTAACTTTTCGAGTAGATGATTTTTCATATAAAAAACTTTTTCATCCGAGTTAGTATGCAAAAGTTATACCCATTTTTACAAATTCTCGCGAGATTTTGCAAATGAAGTCGAAATTCATATTTGCAAATTTTCCCAACAACTAGACCACATATCACATGGGAAACTTATTTTCTTTTATTTTTTTGACATTTTCATCATTTTCTTTTATTTTTTTTAAAACTGGAAAGGCGATCCACAAGGGGGGGGGGGGTGCATTCGGTGGAAGTGGTGGCCAAGTTACTAATGGCGCACCTTGGCATGGTGTGCCATTACTAGTTTGAACTAGTAATGGCGCACCACCCCACGGTGCGCCATTAGTAGTTTTGAAAAAAAATCAAAAAAAGTTTTACAATTTTTTTTTACTAATGGCGCACCGTGGATGTGGTGCGCCATTACTAGTTCAACTAGTAATGGCGCACCAAGCCACGGTGCGCCATTAGTAATTTTGAAAAAAAATTAAAAAAATATTTTTACTAATGGCGCACCATGGATGTGGTGCGCCATTAGTATTTGAATACTAATGGCGTACCAACACATGGTACGCCATTAGTATATAGTAATGGCGCACCGCATGTCTGGTGCGCCATTAGTGTCAATTCCATCTATAGCCCTTTTCCTAGTAGTGTTAATAGCAACGATACATACATTTCGTTTCCCCTTCTGTCACTTGGATCAAGCACCGTAAGATCGAACCCATCACAAAGCACCTCTTCCCATTGCAAGATAAATCAAGTTGGCCAAACAAAACCCAAATATCGGAGAAGAAATACGAGGCTATAAGCAATCATGTATATAATAGATTAAAGAAGACTCAAATAACTTTCATGGATAAAAACATATATCTGATCATAATTAAACTCATAGCTCATCGGATCCCAATAAACACACCGCAAAAAGAGTTACATCATATGGATCTCCAAGAGACCATTGTATTGGGAATCAAAACAGAGAGAGGAAGCCATATAGCTACTAACTACGGACCCGTAGGTCTACAATGAACTACTCACGCATCATCGGAGAGGCACCAAATGGGCGATGAACCCCTCCGTGATGGTGTCTAGATTGGATCTGGTGTTTCTGGAACTTGCGGCGGCTGGAATTGATTTTCTTCGACTCCCCTAGGGTTTCTGGAATATTGGGGTATTTATAGAGCAAAGAGGCGGTGTGGGAGGCCACCGAGGTGGGCACAACCCACCAGGGCATGTCTGGGCCTCCAGGCGCGCCCTGGTGTCTTGTGCTCACCTCAGGCTCCCTCTTCGATACTTCTTTGGCCCACTGGATGTCTTATGGTACAAAAAATCCACAAAAAGTTTTGCTGCATTTGGACTCCGTTTGGTATTGGTTTCCTGCGATGTAAAAACCATGCAGAAAACAACAACTGGCACTGGGCACTATGTCAAATAGGTTAGTACAAAAAAATGATATAAAATGATTATAAAACATCCAGGAATGATAATATAATAGCATGGTACAATAAAAAATTATAGATATGTTGGAGACGTATCAGTTAGTCATAAAATCCTACATAAAAACTTGTAGATCACTGAATATGATATGTTTGATTCCTTGCAATAATTTTTCGATATAAAGATGGTGATACTAAAGTCATGCTAGTGAGTAATTGTGGATTGCTAGAAATACTTGTGTTAAGGTTTGTGATTCCCGAACATGCACGTATGGTGAACCGTTATGTGATGAAGTCGGAGCATGATTTATTTTTTGATTGTCTTCCTTTGTGTGGAGGTAGGGATTGCGCGATGGTTAACTCCTACCAACCCTTCCCCTACGAGCATGCGTGTAGTACTTTCTTTCGATAACTAATAGACTTTTGCAATAAGTATGTGAGTTCTTTATGACCAATGTTGAGTCCATGGATTATAGCACTCTCACCCTTCTACTATTGCTAGCCTCTCTAGTACCGCGCAACTTTCGCCAGTGCATTAAACCCACCATATATCCTTCCTCAAAACAGCCACCATACCTACCTATTATGGCATTTCCATAGCCATTCCGAGATATGTTGCCATGCAACTTCCACCGTTCCGTTTATTATGACACATACCATCATTGTCATATTGTTCTCATATGCATGAGGCATTCATATAAAGTCATATTTTGTTCTATCATTGAGTTGTAATTCTTGAGTTGTAAGTAAATAAAAGTGTGATGATCATCATTATTAGAGCATTATACCATGTGAGGAAAGGATGATGGAAGCTATGATTCCCTCACAAGTGGGATGAGTCTTTTAAACAAAAAAAAGAGAGGCCAAAGAAGCCCAAATAAAAAAGAGGCCAAAGAAGCCCAAACAAAAGAAAGGAAAGAAAAAATGAGAGAAAACAGAGGAGGGACAATGTTACTATCCTTTTTCTCCACGTGTGCTTCAAAGTGGCACCATGACCTTCATGATAGAGAGTCTCCTATTTTGTCACTTTCATATACTAGTGGGAATTTTTCATTATAGAACTTGGCTTGTATATTCCAATGATGGGCTTCCTCAAATTGCCTAGGTCTTCGTGAGCAAGCAAGTTGGATGCACACCCACTTAGTTTCTTTATGAGCCGTCATACACTTCTAGCTCTAGTGCGTCCGTTGCATGGCAATCCCTACTCACTCACATTGATATCTATTGATGGGCATCTCCATAGCCCATTAATACGCCTAGTTAATGTGAGACTTTCTCCTTCTTTTTGTCTTCTCCACAACCACCATATTCTATTCCACCTATAGTGCTATATCCATTGCTCATGCTCATGTATTGCGTGAAAGCTGAAAAAGTTTGAGAACATAAAAGTATGAAGCAATTGCTTGGCTAACACCGGGGTCGTGCATGATGAAATACTTTGTGTGGTCAAGATGGAGCATAGCCAGACCGTATGATTTTGTAGGGAAAACTTTCTTTGGCCATGATATTTTGAGAAGACATGATTGCTTTATTAGTATGCTTGAACTATTATTGTCTTTATGTCAAATTATAGACTATTTCTTTGAATCACTCGTGTCTTAATATTCATGCCATGATTAGATTATATGATCAAGATTATGCTAGGTAGCATTCCACATCAAAAATTATCTTTTTATCATTTACCTACTCGAGGACGAGCAGGAATCAAGCTTGGGGATGCTGATACATCTCCGCTGTATCTATAATTTTTGATTGTTTCATGCCAATATTGTACAACTTTCATATACTTTTGGTAACTTTTTATACTATTTTTGGGACTAACATATTGATCTAGTTCCCAGTGCCAGTTCCTGTTTGTTGCATGTTTTTTGCTTGGCATAATATCCATATCAAACAGAGTCCAAAGGAGATAAAAACTTACGGAGATTATTTTTGGAATATATGTGATTTTTGGGAAAAAGAATCAACGCGAGATGGTGCCCGAGGGGCCAACAAGCCCTAGGGGCGTGCCCTCCTACCCTGGGCACGCCTAGGAGGCTTGTAGCCACCCCGTAAGGCGTTTGGTGCCCTTCTTCGGCCACAAGAAAGCTTATATCCGGATAAAAAATTTGTTAAATTTTCAGCCCAGTGGGAGTAACGGATCTCCAGGAATTTAAGAAATGGTGAAAGGCCAGAATCTGGGAAGGTAGAAACAAAAGGAAACAGAGAGAGAGAGATCCAATCTCGGCGGGGCTCTCGCCCCTCCGCCGCTATGGAGGCCATGGACCATAGGGAAAACCCTCCTCCCATCTTGGGGGGGGGGGCAAGGAAGAAGAAGAAGGAGGGGGCTCTCTCCAGGTGGTGCCGGAACGCCACCGGGGCCATCATCGTGACGATGATCTACACCAACAACTTTGCTGCCATAACCACCAACTCTATCCCCCTCTATGCAGCGGTGTAACACCTCTTCTCCCCGCTGTAATCTCTACTTAAAATACTGCTCAATGCTATATATTATTTCCCAATGATGTATGGCTATCCTATGATGTTTGAGTAGATCCGTTTTTTCTTATGGGTTGATTGATGATCATGATTGGTTTGAGTTGTATGTTTTATTATTGGTGTTGTCCTATGGTGCTCTCCGTGTTGTGCAAGCATGAGGGATCTCCGCTGTAGGGTTTGCAATATGTTCATGATTTGCTATGGTGGGTGGCATGAGTGACAGAAGCACAAACCCGAGTAAGTTGGTTGTTTGCGTATGGAGTAAAGAGGACTTGATACTTTAATGCTATGGTTGGGTTTTACCTTAATGATCTTTAGTAGTTGCGGATGCTTTCTAGAGTTCCATTCACAAGTGCATATGATCCAAGTAGAGAAAATATGTTAGCTTATGCCTCTCCCTCATATAAAATTGCAATGATGATTGCCGGTCTAGTTATCGATTGCCTAGGGACAAATAACTTTCTTGTGACAAAAAGCTCTCTGCTAAAACTAATTTAGTTGTTTCTTTATCTAAACAGCCCCTAATTTTTATGTACATGCTCTTTATTATCTTGCAAACCTGTCCCTTTACACCTACAGAGTACTTCTAGTTTCATACTTGTTCTAGCTAGGTAAAGCGAACGTTAAGCGTGCGTAGAGTTGTATCAGTTGTCGATAGAACTTGAGGGAATATTTGTTCTACCTTTAGCTCCTCATTGGGTTAGACACTCCTACTTATCGAGAAAGGCTACAATTGATCCCCTATACTTGTGGGTTATCATGAGGCACCTTTATAATTTGTCGTTGCATTATTGGGGACACAAGAGTTTTCTTGTATTTGATTGCAGGATTGTTTGAGAGAGGCCATCTTCATTCTACGCCTCCCATAGATTGATAAACCTTAGGTCATCCACTTGAGGGAACTTTGCTACTATCCTACAAAACTCTATGCTTGGAGGCCCAACAGAGTCTACAAAAAGAAAGTTGCATAGTAGACATCAGTGCTCGTTATGTTGACATTTCGACGGGGTCCCTTTAATAAAAGTTGTTCAGGTGGACGAGCTGCCTCGGAATCCACACCAAATGGGAGCTCATACGGACACTCGCGCACGTATGGAACATCGTCTTTTGCTCTGACTTCGCAGGGACGCCTCTTATTGGTTCCTTCTTCCTTCATTCTTCTTCCCTTCCATTTCCACACATGATTTCTTCCCTTTTAAGCCCATTTCATGTGGAAACACATTAAAGAGTGGATTTGTGGAATTCTTTGCATTCATTAGTCATTAGTGGCAATATCGAAGCAAATATCTCTTTTTAAATGAAATATCTTGATTTAAATGAAATATCTTGATTTAAATGAAGGTGAAATGAGTATAAAAATATCACTCATCGCCTGTCATAAATTTAGAGTTTAGTGAGAAGGAACTAATAAATTGAAAGTAGTAAAATCAAGTCTGCTCATTAGAGTTTAGTGATGATGTACCAAATCTTAGTAAGACAATTTGTAATAGGAAATCTTACTAAAGCAGATGTAGTATCTAGCAGAGGTGTCCAGCGAATCCGGAGACATTAAAAAGAATAAAAGGAGAAAGGGAAATATGTAGACATTTGATCATATAGCGAGAAGCCAACGACTTCAATACATCAGATCCATAGGACAGCATGTGATCTAATTGGGACAACTACGAAAACCAATTTGGTACAGCTTTACCATGACCTGGGTGGAAGAATTTGTTCATTGGCACAACAAACCTAAATATGCAGGTGATTGGACATCGTGGAGGCTGTCGAGATCGAGTAGTCGGCCCTCTGCGATGAGGAAAGGCAGACGTAATGTCGGGGGAAATCTGCCTCCACGAACACCAATGGGGACCGAGCCCCTTTCTGGTTCGGCGGGGGGCGGAGGTCGCGCGAAGAGCGGATCGAGGCGATGCACACAAGGGGATTTACCCAGCTTCGGGCCGCACGGATGCGTAAAACCCTACTGCTGCTTTGTGGTTTGTATTGTGTTCTTGGGAGCGCTGAGTGCTACAGTACACTCAGGCAGCTAATCAGACCGAGCGTGAGTGGTCTGCTTCCTCCTCCCTCCCCGTTGCGCACGGGGCCTCCTTTTATATGCGCAAGGGGTTACCCACAGGTGGCAACGTAGGCGGGGGTAAAACTGGAAAACGCTGTGTTGGGTACAGCTGTTTGCACAGTGCTATCATACCTAACTCTGACGGCAGGGGACAAGGGCATTAAATGCCCGTCTAGGTCGCCCAAACAGTGCAGAAAAGGGGTCGTCAGGGGCGCCACCGTTTGCCACGACGGCTACCCTGTCAGCGCCGCTTCACCACCGCATGCCCCTTGCTGCGCAGGCTCTCGCCACGTACGCCTGGAACGGCCCCAGAGCGACGCGTGGGTGGATGAGCTAGAACGCAGGCGCGGGGTGGTGACTTGCCGCGGCAAGCGCCTTGCCGCGGTCGATGCCTTGTCGCGCCCGGGAGCTTGTTGCTCACCGGTCCTTGCCGGGACGCGTGGCGCGTCGCAGCAAGTCTCTTGTCGTGCCTTGGTCGGCCTTCCCAGCAAGCTCCTCTTGCCGGGGCCTTGTGCTTTGAGCGGCCGTCCCGGCAAGCTCCTCTTGTCGGGGCCTTGCTCTCTTCGGGTGGCCTTCCCGGAAAGCTCCTCCTGCCGGGGCCTTGGCTCAAATACTTTGTTCTTGGATGGCCCAAAAAAGGGACCACGGAGAGTTTTGGCGGTCGCCTGGCAAGCCTTGCCGCGGGGTGCTACGACTGCCCGTGCGCAAGTTCGGGGTACTAAGGTACCCCTATTTTAGTACACCGATAGGAGCCCCCGGGCCTGGGCCATACACGGAGCCGAGCGCTGTTGGGCCAGGCCCAAAACAGTGCACGGGCCCGCGCGGCCTCGGTCACGCTGCATCTCCTTCTGCATCCACCACGTCCTCCCCGAACGGCACGCGTCGAACGCGGCATCATGGGGAGAGGCGTGCATGACGTGGGTGGCGTGCGCGGGGCTGAGCCCCGTGGGCGTGCGTCACGTCGCAATAAAGGGGGACGGTTCGCGCTATCCCCATAAGTGGAGGGAGGCGTGGAGGCACGGCTCGTTTGCTGGACGGGGCCGAGGCACGGTTTCCGAGGCGCCCGCTCCCCACGATCACGGGGCGAGGGGAGGTCGCCTCATCCGTCGCCTCGGTCCTGCACGCCAGCCACGCGGCTTCCATGCACCTGGGGTCGCGGACGGTGGAGGCAGGAAACCGGGCCGTCACGGGCCGAGGCAGCAGGCCGGTCCCAGTCGCCTGCTCTCCCTGCGTCTTGATTGGCTGAGCGGGGCGGCCGAGCCCCCACCCTGCTCCTTTATAAAGAGCAAGAGGGGGGGCGACGAAAACCCACACTCCTTCATCTTTGCTTCCCTTCAGCTTCTGATCCCCTCTCTCCATTCGCCATGGAGAAAGGGAATCCTGGTCCTTCATCGGTGGCGGCGAGGGTCGCCGCTAGGCAACGCGCCCCTCCTCCCCTTGCACCCGCGGTGGCAGAGCCAACCGTAAGGGGAAGGGGGAGGGGGCGAGGTCGTGGACGAGGTCGTGGACGAGGCCGAGGCGCTCGGGGACGAGGCGGAAGGGGCGACGCGCCGGCCTCGCCTCCGCCAGCGGCCCCTCTTCCCGCGGCAGTCCACATCCGGGACGACCCTTGCGAGTTCTTCGTCAGGCTGCGCCGGGCGCCTCGTCGTCGCCTCAGTCTCCCGGCCCCCTTCGCAAGCGTGATGGAGATGGAACAACCCGAGACGCTAAGGCTGCGCATGAGGGGCTGCGGGATCAGCGGCACGCGGGTCCACGTTGAGTCCCCAGCCCCCGGCGTGGTGTATCTTGGTCGAGAGTGGAAGACGTTCGCCCGTATCCACAGCTTGATGGAGGGGTTCACCCTCCATTTTAAGTTGATGGAGGGTGATCTCCTCTCCGTCAAGGTCTTCAGGTGCTTCGGGACCCGGGCCCGGTGCTGCGTGGATAGCTCCTCCGACAGCGAAAGCTCCTCCTCGAGCGAGAGTGACGAGCAGGGGAGCGACAGCGACGACGAGGGTAGCGGTCGTCGGGATGACGGGTCCGACTAGGCGTCGGCCGCGGCTCCGCGTGGCACCGGCGACCCCATCATCCGTGTCGCCGGCTCCTTGAGCTTCCCGGGGTCGTCTCCTTGGCGGCTGGCGTGGCGAGGCTGCAGAAGAGGAAGAGGGCTGGCGGCAAGGCCGTCAAGTCGGAGTACGAGGGCGAGGTGCCCTCGATAGCGTGCTGACGTCCTGCCGCCCCGTCGAGCCCTGCTTCCAGAGCTGCCACCACCACCTAGCCTTCAGACGGTCCCCGGGGCGTTCTGTTGGTGTCTTCTGCCACCCGTAGCTTGTCTAGGCGCCCCTTTGCCCTTTTCGCCTCCTTGTCCTACCTCCTGAGGAGAGAGACAAGAAAGGGATTACGGGCACCTTATCTCTTTTTAACTTGTAAGCCTTCGGGCCTTAGATGCATTTAAAGCTTGTAATCCCATCTCTCATGTTTTTCACTCCCTCTGAACTGTACCTGAGCGGAATGTTTTTAATGAAAAGGGGATGTTTGCCGGGCCATTTGTCTCGCGGGTAAAACCCACGTCAAGGAGCGAGTCCTTTATATCGTTAAGATAGACACTTCTTTGCCCGGCAATAGGCCCTGCCGTCTTCCCGCGCCACTCGACCTTCCTCACGCCTTTGGCGGAGGTAGGGATGAGGCGGGTTCGGGCTCCTTATTTCGTTCCTTTGCCGCCGCGGCTACTACCAAAACTGGCCCCAGGAACGCGCTCCGGGGCCCTGAGTTAAGGGAGCACGGCAGCTTTTTTAGGAAGAAACAAGGTTTTCGCATTCCTCAGTCCATAAGAGAATGCATGATAAGGGATGAAAAACTTATCTGGGATTGCAGCCCTCGGCAACTTTGGCTTGCCGCGGGCGAATCTTTGTACTTGCAGCCCCCGGCAACACTGGTTTGCCGGGGACCAGATGCTGGTCCGCCCTTCTTCTCTTCTTCGTCCTTAAGCGGTCTGGCCAGGATATGCAAAACCCTGCGAACCAAAGGAAACGAAAGAACAGGAAAAAAGGACGCAGACCCGACCTCTAAGCTAGGGGTTAGCAGCTGTTAGGCACTATCAACCCTAACCAAGGACGAGACTCGACTCAGCATGCATGCTAAAACTTAGGGCGCCAGCGCTTCATTTACTGCTGCTCAGGGTCTGCGCCTGGCTTTGTACAAAGGATCACATGCAACAGCGGCAAGACTTGTACAAAAGGGTGGTTGACGGACGGGGCCCGACAACTGCGCCTTACGGGTAAAACTTACGAAGATGCTCAATATTCCAGGAGTTGCTCACCGGAGTGCCATCTTCGGTCTCAAGGCGGACAGTGCCGGGCCTCGTGACTCGTATCACCCGGTAAGGGCCTTCCCACTTCGGCGTCAACTTGTTATGATTCTTGGCGGACGGAGCGCGCCGAAGAACAAGGTCGCCTTCCTCGAAGCTTCTGGCTTTAACTTTGCGGCTATGGTAGCGACGCAAAGCTTGCTGGTAGAGAGAGGCTCGCACAGCAGCCTGAAGACGATCTTCCTCAAGGAGCAGCACGTCATCTTCACGCAGCCGCTCTTGCTCAAGCTCATCATAAGAGAGCACTCGAGGTGACCCGTATACGAGTTCCGTGGGGGTAACTGCTTCTGCTCCATAGACTAGAGCAAATGGTGTCTGGCCAGTGGCTCAATTTGGCGTCGTTCTGATCGACCAAAGAGCCACCGGCAGCTCCTCGATCCAGTTTCTTCCGCACTTGTGCAGCCTGTCGAAAGTTCTGGTCTTGAGCCCGCGCAGCACTTCGGCATTGGCCCTCTCCGCTTGACCGTTGCTCCTGGGATGAGCAACAGAAGCGAAGCAGACCTTGGCGCCGAGATCTTGGACGTATTGCATGAAGGCGCGGCTCGTGAATTGCGTACCGTTGTCGGTGATGATCCTGTTGGGGATCCCGAAGCGGCAAACAATCGAGCTGAAGAACTTGACTGCTGACTGTGCTGTCACCTTCCTCACTGGTTCCACTTCCGGCCACTTTGTGAACTTGTCGATTGCGACGTACAAGTACTCAAAGCCCCAGACAGCTCGGGGGAAGGGGCCGAGGATGTCAAGCCCCCAGACCCAAAATGGCCAGGATAAAGGGATCGTCTGGAGAGCTTGAGCTGGCTGGTGTATCTGCTTGGAATGGAACTGGCACGCTTCACACTTGGTTACTTGTGCAGTTGCATCCTGGAGGGCTGTCGGCCAGAAGAAACCTTGCCGGAACGCTTTGCGGGCAAGCGCTCTTGCGCCAATGTGGTGACCACATATGCCTCCATGTATCTCTGCCAACAGCTTTTGTCCGTCTTACCGGGAAATACACTTCAATTTCACACCATTGCGCCCTCTTCTGTACAGCGTGTTGTCGACAAACTGGTACATACTCGAGCGCCGGGCTACTCTTTCCGCTTCTTCTTGTTCTTCGGGAAGTTCTCCGTTCTGGAGGAAATGGATAGTCTGCTGCGCCCATGCTGGAGCCTGTGGCTCGACAACAAGGACTGAAGGCACATCTGCTGCTGCGGGAACGTCCGCTTCTACGGCGAGGATCTGGGGCTCAGCCGGAGCTTGACGTTCCCCGGCAAGCTTGCCGGAGCAAAACTTGTCGGGAGCGCCTGCTTCTACGGAACAAACCCTGGGGTTTGCCGGAGCAGACGACTCCTCAGCGCTCTTGGCGTCGATCTTGGGGACCTTCTTGGCGGCGGCTCCGGGGAGCTCTGCCGGGAGATAGTCGCCGGAGACCAACTTCCTCTTCTTGCTCTTTCTGGTTGATGGTGTCACGGATGGCTGAGTCAGCTTGAGCACAAAGGTTCCTGGTTCCACAGGTAACTTGAGTGTTGCGCACTTTGACAGGCCATCAGCGATGTCGTTCTCAGCTCTTGGAACGTGTTCCATTTGCAGGTCGTCAAAGCGCTCTTCTAGCTTCCTCACTTCATCAACGTACGCTTCTATCAACGGACCCTGGTAATCTTTGTTCACTTGGCGGACGACAAGCTGCGAGTCACCCCTGACAATGAGCTTCTTGATCCCAAGTTCTGCCGCGATCCTGAGACCGGCGAGCAAACCTTCATACTCTGCAGTATTGTTGGTTGCTTGCTCCTTGGGGAAGTGCATCTGGACTATGTACTTGAGATGCTCTCCGGTGGGTGCGATAAGCACCGCACCAGCACCGGCGCCTTGCAGCGAGAAAGCACCATCAAAATACATCAGCCACTCTTTGCTTGCTTCTTTGACGGGGATGCTCGTCTCTGGGATCTCTTCGTCTGGTGTCGGTGTCCACTCTGCTATGAACTCCGCCAATGCTCTGCTTTGAATAGTTGAAGTGCTCTCGAATTTGAGACCGACGCTTGACAGTTCCAGTGCCCACTCGACAATCCTGCCTGTTGCTTCTGGATTCTGCAGTATCCTCTTTAGCGGAAAGCGGGTGACAACTGTAATCTCATGTGCTTGGGAGTAATGGCGCAGCTTTCTTGAGGCCATGAGAAGGCCGAAAAGCAATTTCTGCACACCAGAGTACCTTGACCTAGCCCCCTGCAGAAGGGAGCTGACAAAGTAAACTGGGCGCTGCACCATTTTCTTCTTCTGCACCTCCACTCGCTCCTGCGCAGATCCATCCTTGTCGGGGCCAGAGCTTGTTGGGGAAGCCCCCTGCTTGTCGCTGGACGTGCTTGCCACGGTTGCTGGCTCATCATCTGCCTCCCTCTCCGCTACTAACGCAGCACTAACCTCTTGATTGGTTGCCGCCAGGTACAGCAGCAACTTCTCTTGTGGTTTAGGCGCGACAAGTATTGGAGCGGAGGACAGGTATTTCTTCAAGTCTTGCAGCGCAGCCTTCGCTTCCGGAGTCCATTTCACTGGACCCGCCTTTTTCAAAACTTTGAAAAATGGCAGGGCGCGTTCTGCAGACTTGGAAATAAACCTGCTGAGAGCCGCGACGCAGCCGGCAAGCCTTCGTACATCCTTGACGCGTGTTGGTGCTTCAATCTGCTCGATGGCCTTGATTTTGTCTGGATTGGCTTCGATTCCTCGCTGAGACACGAAGAACCCGAGAAGCTTGCCGGAAGGGACTCCAAACACGCACTTCTCGGGGTTGAGCTTGAGGCTGATCCTGCGCAGGTTCGTAAAGGTCTCTTCTAAATCTTGAACCAGGGTTGCCCTGTCCCTGCTCTTGACAACTATGTCATCCATGTAGGCTTCCACATTTCTGTGGATCTGTGGCTCAAAAGCGGTATGGACAACCCTCGCAAACGTCGAACCAGCATTCTTCAGACCGAAAGGCATCCGTACGAAACAGTACGAGCCACATGGAGTGATGAATGCGGTCTTTTCCTCATCTTCTTCAGCCATGAAGATCTGATGGTATCCTGAGTAGGCGTCAAGAAATGAAAGCAGGTCACATCCGGCCGTGGAGTCAACAATCTGGTCAATGCGCGGCAAGGGAAAGGGATCTTTGGGACAAGCTTTGTTAACATCAGTGAAGTCGATGCAAAGCCTCCATTTCCCATTTGCTTTGCGCACGACAACAGGATTGGCCAACCACGTCGGATGGAGCACACATCTGACAAGGCCTACTGCTTCCAACTTCTTGATCTCTTCTGCGATGAACTCTTGGCGCTCCACCGCTATCTTCCTGACTCTCTGCTTGACGGGCCGCGCATGAGGACAGACGGCGAGGTGGTGCTCGATCACTTTCCTGGGAACGCCGGGGATGTCAGACGGTTGCCAGGCAAACACATCGACATTCGCCCGTAGGAAAGCAACGAGCGCGCTTTCCTATTTGGGGTCGAGAGTGGCACTGATGGTGAAGGTACCACCAGTGCCGTCCTCCTTGGCGGACATCTTCTTGGTCATTGGCGGGCCTGCCATTGGCTTCTTACTCTTGCCGGCGGAGCTCGATGGCGCGTCCTCGACGGTAGCGCAGCACTCCGAAGAGGTGCGCTTGCCGGAGTGGGCACCAGAGCACTTGCGGGGCTTGGTCTTCTTCTTCCCTCCGGGAGCTTCAGCGGCAAGTGGCTTGTGATCCGCTGTGGCTGCTGCTTCCCGATAGATCTTGTCGGCATAGATAAGGGCATCTTTCTTGTCGCCGGGGACAGAGATGACGCTTATCGGGCCTGGCATCTTGAGCATGCTGTATGCGTAGTGAGAGGCCGCCATGAACTTGGTGAGTGCTGGACGGCCGAGAATTCCATTGTAGGGCAATGGAAAATCGGCAACATCAAAAGTGATCCTCTCTGTCCTGAAGTTCAGCTCGCTGCCAAATGTCACTGGCAACGTTATCTTCCCCTTCGGCTTGCTCCTTTCCGGGTTGATTCCTTGGAATGTGCCGGTCTCTTCGAGCTCGCTGTCGGGGACTTGGAGTTTCTGGAGTACGGCGGAGGAGATCAGGTTCAAGCCGGCCCCGCCGTCGACTAGCATCTTAGTGACCTTGAGGTTGCGGACTGTTGGTGAGACCAACATCGGCAAGCACCCGATCGCAGTTGTGCGGTCAGGGTGGTCCTCAATATCGAAGATGATAGGCGTGCTGGACCATTTCAGAGGCTTGCGCGACTCGACGGGTGGTTCCGCTGCATTGACTTCTCGCGCCCACTGCTTGAGCTGGCGGCGAGAAGTATGCAGAGAAGCACCGCCGTCTACGCACAAGACCTCTATGGCTTTCTGAAACTCCTGCTCACTGGTCTCGACATCATCCATGTCTTCGTCTTCGTCGTCGTCTTCGTTCTTGTCGCGGCCGCGGGGAGGTCTGTCCGCTTGCCGCTGCTTGTCCTTGTCGCGGCGTCCTCCCTGGCCGGAGTGCTTCGTGCCTGATCCTCCGCCACCTCCCCGGGCTCTCTCCTTGTCACGCCGCTCGTACTCGGCCTTTTGCAGCTCGACGAGCCGCTCGACCTGCTTGCAGCTCTAGAGGTCATGGCCCTTGGTGCGGTGGATCTTGCAGTACTGCTTGTTGGTGCCGTCCCGCTTGTCGGCGACCGCCACAGCCTGGCAGTTGGCGCATCCGGCAACCTCCTTGCCGGAGCTACCAGCCTGGGCCTTCTTGGCGGCGCCTTCATCGCCGGACTGCTCAACAACCAGTACTTCTTGGCTCTTCTTCCTGTTGCTCCGCCACCGGTTCTTCCTTGCCGGGGCGGTATCCTCACTGTCAGATTCTCCTGCTCCAGTGTTCTCTCCGGGGAGTTTCCTTCCTTCCTCAGCGCGTGCACACTTGTCGGCCAGGGCATATAGCTCGCTGACGTCTTTGATCTTGCACATCGCCATCTCCTCCCGCATCCTGCGGTTACGCATGTTCTGATGGAACGCGCTGATGATCGCGGCAGGGTGGACGTCTGGGATGTTGTAGTGCACGCGGCTGAATCGCTGGATGAACTTGCGCAAGGATTCCCCTTCCTTCTGGACGAGCAGGTGAAGGTCGCTCGCTTGGCCATGGGGTTTGTGGCCGCCCGTAAAGGCGCCAACAAACTGGTGGCACAAGTCTGTCCAAGAGGTTATGGAGTTATCCGGCAAGTGCATGAGCCAGGATCTGACGTTGGATTTGAGTACCAGCGGGAAGTAGTTGGCAAGGATCTTGTCGTCTCGCCCTCCAGCAGCCTGCACCGCAATGGTGTAGATGTTGAGGAACTCCGACGGATGCGACTTGCCGTCATACTTCTCTGGTACGTCTGGCTTGAAGTTCTTCGTGCTGGGCCACTGGACTTGCCGCAGCTCACGGGTGAACGCAGGGCAGCCTACCGCGTACGGCAGGTCGCCTGGTCCCCCCGGCGCATGCATGTCGACAGAGGGCCCAGCGCGCTGGTCTGATTGACGCCGCGCTTCTCTCCGACGCTCGATGCGCGTACGAGCGTCCTCTTGCTCTCGTTCATGAAGAACGTGACGTTGATCGCGACGAGTTCGCGGATTTGACGACGCGGTGGAGTCGTTGTCGTGATGGCTCCGGCGAGTCGGCAATCTTGGCCTTTGGGGCAGAAAATGCACGGTGGTCGCACCCCCACCGGTCTTGGCGCCATCGGTTCTCGCCTGGCGGACCTGCCGCGGCTGCGACGCACTGTGCTGCCGTGGGGTGTCGCCGTTAGCGAAGCCGATGAGACTCTGTATCGTGGCCCTCCAGTCGTCGAGCTTGTCCGCCGTTGGAGGGTAGTCTAGGAGCAGCTGAGCTCGTGCTAGAGCTTCTGCTGGAGTGGCGGGCAGCGGTGGCGAGCGGCGCGTGGAGCGGGATGTGCTCGAACTTCTAACTACGTTAGAAGGAGCAACACCAGGACCAAGCAGTCGCGCCACGCTCGCGCCAGCACGTTGGTGTGTATGCTGGCCTTGAGCACCCTGGGATCCGCCAGCTCGATCTGGGTCCAGCGAGCGTATGGTACCGTGAGTGCCAAGACGCTGCTGGTCCCGTGCCTCCTGAGAGGGGCGCGGTGCATGTTCGGACGCCGCGGCACCATGAGCTGGTTCGGCGACGCCCGTTCCGCCGCCGGTGCCGTCCCCACCACCCGTTTGCTCCAGGGGTGGTGGGTTCGACGCGGACGGACCAGCCACCTCCGGAGCCTTCTTCTTCGGTGGCATGTCGATGAAGATGCTGGAGATCTAGCCTGTGCAGACGCCGGATTAGGTTCGCACAACCTCGACTCCCCCTACCTGGCGCGCCAAAGATGTCGGGGGAAATCTGCCTCCACGAACACCTATGGGGACCGAGCCCCTTTCTGGTTCGGCGGGGGGCGGAGGTCGCGCGAAGAGCGGATCGAGGCGATGCACACAAGGGGATTTACCCAGCTTCGGGCCGCACGGATGCGTAAAACCCTACTGCTGCTTTGTGGTTTGTATTGTGTTCTTGGGAGCGCTGAGTGCTACAGTACACTCAGGCAGCTAATCAGACCGAGCGTGAGTGGTCTGCTTCCTCCTCCCTCCCCGTTGCGCACGGGGCCTCCTTTTATATGCGCAAGGGGTTACCCACAGGTGGCAACGTAGGCGGGGGTAAAACTGGAAAACGCTGTGTTGGGTACAGCTGTTTGCACAGTGCTATCATACCTAACTCTGACGGCAGGGGACAAGGGCATTAAATGCCCGTCTAGGTCGCCCAAACAGTGCAGAAAAGGGGCCGTCAGGGGCGTTTGCCACGACGGCTACCCTGTCAGCATCGCTTCGCCACCGCATGCCCCTGGCTGCGCAGCCTCTCGCCACGTACGCCTGGAATGGCCCCAGAGCGACGCGTGGGTGGATGAGCTGGAACGCAGGCGCGGGGTGGTGACTTGCCGCGGCAAGCGCCTTGCCGCGGTCGATGCCTTGTCGCGCCCGGGAGCTTGTTGCTCACCGGTCCTTGCCGGGACGCGTGGCGCGTCGCAGCAAGTCTCTTGTCGTGCCTTGGTCGGCCTTCCCAGCAAGCTCCTCTTGCCGGGGCCTTGTGCTTTGAGCGGCCGTCCCGGCAAGCTCCTCTTGCCAGGGCCTTGCTCTCTTCGGGTGGCCTTCCCGGAAAGCTCCTCCTGCCGGGGCCTTGGCTCAAATACTTTGTTCTTGGATGGCCCAAAAAAGGGACCGCGGAGAGTTTTGGCGGTCGCCTGGCAAGCCTTGCCGCGGGGTGCTACGACTGCCCGTGCACAAGTTCGGGGTACTAAGGTACCCCTATTTTAGTACACCGACACGTAACAAATCAACCCGATCTTGCGATGGCCGCATGGCCACACGACCATGCAGCCGCACCACCATGCTGGACAGGGCGTCTTCACTGGCGCCTCGCCGCGCTGCGGTACAGCATGCCCTTGGAGAAGGCCACCCATCGGCTAGTCGTCTTCTCACTGCAAGATCATCGGGGAATAGGACAATTATTTGACAAAAAATAGTGGGGATGGGCACGACGGTGTAGAACCCATGGAGTGTAGAGGGAAAGGAGGCATGGGGGTAGCACAGAGGTGGTGTTGGAACCCTAGAGGAGAGGCGAGAGGATGAGATAGAAAAAACTTGGTGGAGCGATTTGTTTCCTATAGATAGGGGAAAACCGGTTAAAAACAAGGGAACGAGAGATGAGGGCTTTTTTTGTCAGGATAAAAATCGTTGATGGTGAGGGGAGCGTTTGATTGATAGGGGGTAACGGAACGAAGTGACGTACCAACTACCCCTTTAGGAGTAGAGATTATAGCACTAAACATAAACATTAATTACAAACTTGGAAATAAATAATAACATTTATTATTGCATACATGACATATTTGCAACACATGGGCGCCTTATGTAGCCTAGTGGTCCTTGACAAATGAAAAACCTACCCTTGGAGTAAGGATGTGGGACCGTGGGAGGGTAGTACTAGGTAATTTCCCGTCCTTTAGCCCATGTGCTCCTTGTTGGGCTAGGAGGTGGGTTGTAGCCTATTAGAGCATCTCCAGGCGCGCCCCAAACAGGCCCCGAGGCCCCTTTTTTGTTGCTGGCGCCGAAAATTCGGCCCAGCCGCGTACCCAGAAGCCCAATTTTCGCCACTCCGGCCGATTTTTGCGCCGGCGGACCCATGCCGAACCGTGCGCGCTAGGGCGCACCGGGGAAACAGATTTTGGCGCGAACAGAAATGGGCCGGCCGAGTCAGCAACTCGCCGCCTTCGTCATCCTTATCGCCTTGGTTCCCACGGGAATCAATGCCAAGGCTGTTGCGCTGCTGTGCCGGTCAGCGTACCATTGATGCCTCACGGGCGGCGCAGTGAAGGCGTCGTGACGCGTGTCCCGCACGCTCCCGCCACGCAGCACCCGGGGGACAACCTCTCACCGCCCATCTTCTTCGACTATAAAAGTTGGCCTCCCCGCCGGTGAACGCCACAATCGCCACCGACGCACCTCTCGCCACAACTCGCCACCAATGCCCCTCTCGCCACTCTCGTCGCACAAGCCCCTCTCCCCCACTCTTCCCCCACCGACGAGCGATGGCCGAGCGTTACCCAAGCAACGCGGCAGCGGCGAATGTCTTCGGTCGACGCCATCTGCGCGAGGATGAGGTGCACCTCTCTACGAGGCCGACTACCCGGCGCCCCCAGACATGCGGGTGACGGGCTCGTGGAGGCTGAGCGCCGGTGGCGTCTCGGTGCCCCCGGTGCCAACCGGTGCAGAACGGCGCATTGAGATAGCGTGCATCAGCTCATCGTTGTCGGAGGAGAAGTGGAACGAGCCGAGGTACGCCGTCGACAGCCACACGCTATGGACAATGTACTTCGACCGCTGCTACACTGACCAGGTCGCCTCCACAAACGGCGCCCTGCCCCGTGGCCGCCTTAACTCTGACAGGCGACCCAAATGGTGGGGCGTGCCCGGCCGCACCCTAGAAGCCGTCCTCGACCAAATCGAGGTTGGCAACATGACGCGCCTGGAGTACCCCGCGCCCCTCGTCCTTCTCTCGCCTCCGCGGTAGTTCCTGGATGCCGTGGCGAATGGAGACGGCGACCTCCTCGTCGACGGGCTCTGGTTCTCTTTCCTCCGGTTCACCGGCGCTCCACCCCGTCAAGCCGGAGACGCGGGAGATGCCGCTTGGGCACCGCACCCGCAACGGCGCCCTCGTCATCAACGAGGGCGGCCGCCCCTCCCCTCGTTCCTACCGCCTTGTCTGGCGGAAGACTGAGCCGGGGTTGCTCCCCGTGAAGAAGGAGCACGAGGACATGGCCGCCGATGATGAGACCGCCCTCAAGTGGGCGAAGGCGGACTACGTCCGCGAGCAGGTGGAGCGCCAGCGCCGGGCCTACGAGGAGATCAAAGCTCGGTGCCGCGGACGCGAGGAGGGCGGCATCATCTGTCGGTGTCAAAACCGGCGGATCTCGGGTAGGGGGTCCCAAACTGTGTGTCTAAGGTTGATGGTTGCAGGAGACGGGGGGCACGATGTTTACCCAGGTTCGGGCCCTCTCTATGGAGGTAATACCCTACTTCCTGCTTGATTGATCTTGATGAATATGAGTGTTACAAGAGTTGATCTACCACGAGATCGTAATGGCTAAACCCTAGAGGCCTAGACTGTATGACTAAGGTAATGAGTTTGTCCTATTCGGACTACGCCCTCCGGTTTATATAAACACCAGAGGGATCTAGGGTTACATAGAGTCGGTTACATAAGAAGGAATCTTCATAGTTGATTGCCAAGATTGCCTTCCACGCCAAGAAGAGTCCTATCCGGACACAGGTACAGTCTTCGGGCTTCATGTCTTCACAGCCCACCAGTCCGGCCCATGGATAACAGGCCGGATGCCCGAGGACCCCTTAGTCCAGGACTCCCTCAGTAGCCCCTGAACCTGGCTTCAATGACGAGGAGTCCGGCGCGCAGATTGTCTTCGGCATTGCAAGGCGGGTTCCCCTTTCCGAACTCTAAGATAGTCTTCGGACGCGATGATAGTATCCGGACCTGTAACACGAATCACACACAACCGCAGAGAGAACATAATACTTACACGATTCCAATCCGCTGACAGCTTTTTACAACATGACATTACGTCAGCCCGGTCATAATTTCGAACCGTTTTGTGTCCACCGTTCCACGTTTCGAGACGCGGTTGCCATTGGCACGTCTTGTCAAAGCAGAGACCATGTCCCTTTATTGCGGGATTCTCATCAATGCGGGCATGGGTAACCCAACCGTGCCGTTTATACAGCCCTTGGGAATAGGCGAGTTTTTAGGACGAGTGGGGAGGCGCTTGATATTCACTGCTTTTATAAGGGGATAAGGATTCTCTTCCTTCACCCACATCCTTTCTCTCCTCCAGTCCTTCCGTCCTTGAGCTCCAACGCCCAAGATTCAGCTTTTCCCCATTCGAGAAAGCACTCCAAACATGTCCGGATCTGGAGCTGGAGGTAAATGGATGGCCTCCTCCGTCAAGAAGAAGGACATCACGGAGCTCCGGGAGGCCGGATATTTAGCCAAGGAGATTGCTCACCGACTCCCGGCAAAAGGGCAAATCGTCCCTACTCCCGAGCCCCATGAGAGGGTTGTGTTTCTCACACACTTTGTCCGTGGGCTGGGATTCCCTCTCCACCCGTTTGTCCGCGGATTGATGTTTTACTATGGGCTGGACTTCCACGATCTGGCCACCAATTTTATCCTCAATATCTCGGCATTTATTGTCATGTGCGAGGCCTTTCTCCGTATCCCACCTCACTTCGGCCTATGGCTGAAGACCTCAACGTGAAACTGAAGGTGGTGAGTGGTCAACAAGCAGAGTGTGGAGGCGCCATGGTGGGCAAGATACCCAATGTTACCTGGCCCGAATGTTCCTTTGCAGAGACGGTGAAGGGATGGCAATCGGGGTGGTTTTACATCACCAAGCCGCGTGACACCAACTGGGTGGCGGCCCCCGAATTCCGATCCGGAGTTCCGATGCGGCTCACTTCCTGGGAAGAGAAGGGCCTGGCCTGGGGATCTTCGAACGAGATAACTGGGTTCCAGACATGCGTCCAGAACATGATTACCAAGAATATCAAACTTGTCAATGTGATCCAGGTTATGCTCATTCGCCGGATCCTTTCATGCCAACGCCGGACTTGCTATCTGTGGGAATACGATCCAGCCAAGCACCAGACGCTACTAGAGCTCTTCGGCGCGACACATGAAGATGTCTGGAAAGTGCTCTTCAAGGCTGGCGAGACGCCACCTCCCACGACCGAAGATCGCGGGCTTAGCTTAAAACGCCAGTCCAATTCGGTAAGTCTTTTAATGTTTTCAAGGTATATCCTTCACTGGCATATTTTGAGGATGGATCCTAAGCTTTCCCATCCACTTTGCCATGCCTGGATCGAGGTAGCGGGGCGGATTATCTGTCTGGCTCCACTTCCAGAGGACCAAGAATTCCCACTTCTGACGAAGATGTTGTTTCCGGCGCCCTATGATGTGCCGGAGAAGAAGGCCAAGAAAGCGGCCAAGGGGACCAGGAGTGGCCTTTGCCGAAAGGGAGCTTCGGACGTGCTGTTCGAAGACGAGACTCACTCTTCATCTGCCAAAGACGACAACGAAGAGGAAGAAGAAGAAGATGACTCCCCACCTGAGGCGGGGAGGAAGAAGAGGGCGGCCTCTAAGAACCTGGAGGCAAAGGCGCCCAAGAGCAGAAAAGGCTCCCCCGCGGATAACTCCGCGTGGGATGTCGATAGCAGTCCGGAGCGGCCTTCCCGGGCCAAGCCTCGAGCCACATCGTAAGCATCAAAAATCTTTATGCACACCTGGACGTCCGTCCTTTCTGCCTTGCAATGTTTGAGTCATGTTATTGCAGTCTGGCTCGGGACAGCTCTCTGCTATCTTCATCAGAAGGTTCGCTGGACCCAAAGAAGAGGGCCAGCATGTCGCCGCCGCCCGCTTACTCCCCGTCGGCCAAGGGTGATGACGAGGAGGTGTCTCAAAGGGCCTCCTCGGACCGGCGTAAGGCTCTGAAGATCATTAGTGTGGCGCCCCAGGATGACTCCCGGGGCGCCGGATACAAGGGGAAAAAAGCCCCTACGGAAATGGACGGTGCGGGCTGAGTTCTACTTGACCCTCAGCCAGATTCTATTCCGGAGATCTATACAGCTCCAGAGTCCGGCAAACGGCCCTTCCTGAAAGGAGGGGGTGTGCTACCGGTGTCCTCTGTCCAACGGGAGGCGCCGGATCATCTACTGGAAGCGCTGCAAGGTGCCTCCATTGTGGATGAGCACCGTGCCCATATGGGTACGGTGATTGAAAGGGTTCAGTCCGCCAAAAATGGGCTGACTGAGGCCTGCGCTAGCCTTCTAGCAGGCTTTGAGGTGATTGACGTAATTCTAAGAAGAATATCACAGCATAGACAGTAGCCCTTGATGATCTGTTCGGTGTCCGGAAAGAAAAGCCGAACAGAGGGTCAAAATTAATTTTCGCAGGAGTCTAACATAAGGTGTCTATGTGAATAAGCAGGCCTCGTTGCGGGCTGCCACTGCTCAAACCGCGGAGGTCACCGGACTGAAGCAGAAACTGAAACGAGCTGAGGAAGAGCTCGGCCTCGTGAAGAAGCAGCTGGAGGATAGCCAAGGTATGCAGTAACCTGCGTGTATTTTGAAGAATGAATTGTGCAAGCTGACTAAAGTTTCATGAACTTTATTAGGGGCCACGACCGAGGTGGCGGCCCTCAATAAGGCGTTAACTGAGGCCGAGGAAAAAGTGGCCAAGGAACGCGTCGTGCGCGAGAAGCACGAGGCCCTGGTTAGCAAGGCCCAGCAAGAGCTCCAGGACGCCGTCGAGAAGCTCGAGTCCTTGGAGCTCGATTTTAAGATGCAAGAGTCCGAACTTGCAAAGGCCCGCCATAGCGCACAGGATGCCCGAGCCGAAGCCCAGGGGGCCCTCCAAGAAATGCAGGCGGCCAAGAAGATTACAACGGGTAAGCCTTTCGCTATGCAAAGCCAGTGGGCAAAGGAAACATTCCTTGTACTGACCTGAATTTGGGTTTTCCAGGGGCGTTCACGAATCTGCCGCGCAGCATATCAGATGTTGCCGAGTTTTATCGATCCGAAGAGGGGATGTCTACCGAGAAGCTGTTCTGGTCTCAATATTTTGGACCAGAACATCCGGTGCCCTTTAGCGACCAGCTAAAATAGCTGGTCGAGCTGCACAGGTCGGCCGAGCTAGCCATGAAGGACCTAATAGTCCAGCTGTGGCCTGCCGAGCCCATACCCAGCAGCTACTTCAGACTTGTGAAGCGGCTCGTGAGTGCCTGCCCACGACTCGAAGCCGTGAAACGATCGATCTGCATTGAAGGTGCACGGATGCCATTTTCTCGCGTCAAGATGCATTGGGTGAAACTAGATGCCAAGAAGCTGGTGACCGAGGGGCCGCCAGAGGGCAAGGAGCAACGTCGACCTGAGCTATATTTTGATGGTGTCCTGGAGGGGTCCCGCCTTGTGGCGGAGCAATGTTCGAAGGATGTTATATTCCCATGAAAACATTCATATTATCCTGCCTGTAATATGGAACAATGATGTTGTGTAATATAATACTTTGCGATTTAAATTTTACCTCATGTGCGACCGTTTATGAAATCTGAGGGTTGAACAGTCATCGGCTTCTGCCCCCACATAGGTAGTACGGGGGTGTTTCGGATAAATCTAAACACTCTTTACTCCACATTCGGGTCCTTAAAGGAGGTGTTTAGCGCAACGAACAAGGCAATCAGACTATGCAGCCTTTACCGCCCTCACTTAGCCATAGGAGTTTGACGATAAGAAATTCGGCGAAGCCCCTGGTATTCAGAAGACCGAACTAGGGGTGTGACACACGCCTAACCGAGAAAACTGATTCTTCGCATGAAGCAAAGAAAATCTCTAACGATTTGGGACCTCTCGAACTGCTGACCAGCTCTCGCCGCATCATGATAGTCAGTTTTCGGCTTTCTCTACTAAGGTGCTCGTCCGGAAGGACCGGGACACAATCGCAGTTGTTCTCCCTTTACTACCCTAGCCGATATAGTGGAATGTAAGGTAGTAAGCACAGGAGTCGGGCAAACCAACTATTGACCAAAGACATGATTCAGAGCCGATGCATATAATGCTATAAGTTTGGGGTGCCGAACTATACTGTAAAAGTGTTCGGACTTTTATTGTCGTAATGTGGGGCATGATGGAGCCCCTGGCGTAATAATACGTACCAAAGTGTACGTGTGCAATGAGAAATAAAGGAAAAAGGAGGAAAATTAAGTAATAAGCTGACGCTACCCTTTATTTGTGATGTGATTAACACGTCGAGGCATACTTGTACAAGTAATGCGATAAGCAAGTAAGGCTATTTGACATGCCCTGACCAAGGGTGAGCTAGGTATGCAAAAAAAGTATGGCAATCGTTAGCATAGATCACCTGGGGTTTTCCTTGTACGCCAGAGCTCCTTGCCTCCTCGGTGTGTTTTGCACGTGGGTCGTCCGAATAGACCTCGAAAAGCCCGAAATAAAAAGGGAAAGAAAAGGTGTGCAAATCCCGGGGTCGGTTGAGCGAGGTTAGTATGCCTTCGTCAGTACCCATGGGGTTTTGAATGCGTAATTATGTATGCGCGGCGCGAATGTCAGTCCCTCGTCGAGGCTGGGACGGAGGACGAATTGCTAATTGAGCTCCTGACAAGCCGAGTTGTCATGTTGTAGTGTAGTCCGGAACCTCTTAATATCGTCCACGGGCTCGGCAGCCGGATTATAGTGCTGCTTCAGAAGGTCACTCTGTACTTCTGCTGCTAGGGCGGCAGGGTGCTCTTCTGTATGGAGAGAGCGCTCCATATTTCCATTGACTATTATGACGCCGCGTGGACCGGGCATCTTGAGCTTGAGATAAGCATAGTGCGGCACTGCCTTGAACCTAGCAAACGCGGTTCTTCCGAGCAATGCATGGTAGCCGCTGCGAAAGGGGACAATGTCAAAGATTAGCTCTTCGCTTCAGAAGTTATCTGGAGAGCCGAAGACCACCTCCAACGTGATTGAGCCCGTACAACGGGCCTCTACGCCTGGTATGACTCCTTTAAAGGTAGTCTTTGTGGGTTTGATTCGTGAGGGATTAATGCCCATCTTCCGCACTGTATCCTGGTAGAGCAGGTTGAGGCTGCTACCACCGTCAATTAGGACTCGTGTTAGGTGAAATCCGTCGATGTTTGGGTCGAGGACCAGTGCGGCCGAACCGCCGTGGCGGATACTGGTTGGATGATCTCGACGATCGAAGGTGATCGGGAATGACAACCACATATTGAATTTTGGGGCGACTGGCTCTACCGCGTAGACGTCCCTGAGTGCTCGCTTGCACTCCCTTTTGGGGATGTGTGTAGCATATATCATATTCACCGTTTTGACTCGAGTGGGAAACTTTTTCTGTCCTCCAGTGTTCGGCTGCCGGGGCTCTTCGTCGTCGTCCTCGCTTTGCGATCCCGTTTTCTTGCTTTCCGCTTTTGACTTGCTGGCTTTCTTACAAACCCGGCAATCTCTGTTGGTATGATTGGCTTCTTTGTCTAGGGTGCCATGTATCTGGCACGGACGATCGAGTATGCGGTCCAAGCTGGATGGTCCTTCGTTGTTCCTTTTATAAGGCTTCTTCCGCTGGCCGGACTTGGAGCCACTGAATCCGGCGTTAACTGCCCTGTCATCGGTGTTGTTGCCATTACTTTGGCATTTGTGTTTATTGCTCCGGAGCTTGCCGGTGCGGTTTTTGGCCTCGGAGGGACCTGCCTTGTTGGCTGTGTTTGTACTACGAGCCAGCCAACTATCTTCACCCGCGCAAAAGCGGGTCATGAGTGCCGTGAGGGCTACCATGGATTTCGGCTTTTCTTGGCCGAGGTGGCGGGCGAGCCATTCGTCACGGATGCTGTGTTTGAAGGCCGCTAGGGTTTCAGCATCCAGACAGTCAACGATCTGGTTCTTTTTGGTTAGGAACCTAGTCCAGAATTTTCTGGCTGATTCTCCAGGTTGTTGGACTATATGACTTAAGTCATCAGCGTCTGGTGGCCGGACATAAGTGCCTAGGAAGTTGTCAAGAAAAGCTTCTTCCAAGTCCTCCCAACTGCCGATGGAATTTTCACGCAGGCTATTTAGCTAGTGTCTAGCTGGCCCTTGTGGAGGTCGTCTCCTCGGGCCATATGGATGTGTGCTACCTCTTGAGCACTGTGTTGGTTTTCCCTTGAAGAGGAAAGGGTGATGCAGCAAAGTAGCGTAAGTATTTCCCTCAGTTTTTGAGAACCAAGGTATCAATCCAGTAGGTGGCCACGCACAAGTCCCTCGCACCTACACAAACAAATAAATCATCGCAACCAACGCAATAAAGGGGTTGTCAATCCCTTCACGGTCACTTACGAGAGTGAGATCTGATAGATATAATAAGATAATATTTTTGGTATTTTTATGATAAAGATGCAAAGTAAAGAAAGCAAAATAAAGACGGCGCCAAAAATAGCTTGTTGATGGGAGATTAATATGATGGAAAATAGACCCGGGGGCCATAGGTTTCACTAGTGGCTTCTCTCGAGAGCATAAGTATTACGGCGGGTGAACAAATTATTATTGAGCAATTGACAGAATTGAGCATAGTTATGAGAATATCTAGGTATGATCATGTATATAGGCATCACGTCCGCGACAAGTAGACCGACTCCTGCCTGTATTAAGTTCATAAGAATAGAGTAACACTTTACGTAAGATGACATGATGTAAAGGGATAAACTCATGCAATATGATATAAACCCCATCTTGTTATCCTCGATGGCAACAATTGCCTTGCTGCCCCTACTGTCACTGGGAAAGGACACCGCAAGATTGAACCCAAAGCTAAGCACTTCTGCCATTGCAAGAAAGATCAATCTAGTAGGCCAAACCAAACTGATAATTCGAAGAGACTTGCAAAGATAACCAATCATACATAAAAGAATTCAGAGAAGATTCAAATATTGTTCATAGATAAACTTGATCATAAACCCACAATTCATCGGTCTCAGCAAACACAGCGCAAAAGAAGATTACATCGAATAGATCTCCACGAGAGAGGGGGAGAACACTGTATTGAGATCCAAAAAGAGAGAAGAAGCCATCTAGCTAATAACTATGGACCCGAAGGTCTAACGTAAACTACTCACACATCATCAGAGAGGCTATGGTGTTGATGTAGAAGCCCTCCATGATCGATGCCCCCTCCGGCGGAGCTCCGAAAAAGGCCCCAAGATGGGATCTCATGGGTACAGAAGGTTGCGGTGGTGGAATTAGGTTTTTGGCTCCGTATCTGGTAGTTTGGGGGTACGTAGGTATATATAGGAGGAAGAAGTACGTCGGTGGAGCAACATGGGGCCCATGAGGGTGGAGGGCGCGCCCAGGGGGTAGGCGCGCCCCCCTACCTCGTGCCTTCCTGGTTGATGTCTTGACGTAGGGTCCAAGTACTCTGGATCACGTTCGTTCCGAAAATCATGTTCCCGAATGTTTCATTCCATTTGGACTCCGTTTGATATTCTTTTTCTGCGAAACTCTGAAATAGCACTACAAAAAAAAGACACATCCATGACATTTTGGGCCGAACAAAATTTTTTATGTCATACATATGACACTTCTATGACGATAATTGTGACAAAACCCGGTATCATCATAGATGTGGTGGGCTCATACTTATATGACAAAAAATCATGACAGAAAATGGGCTTTTCGTCCTAGGCGGGCCGGAGATGCAGCTGCATGACATTCTTTGGGTCGTCCATGATGGAAAAAATCGTGGTAGAAGCGAGGGCGAGGAAAAGTTTGGGGAGTTCCCGGTTACGGTGGGAGGTCGGGGGCCGAGCGATGCGCGTTTATCTCGTACACGTAAGCGCGTGTGTGCGAGGCGTTGGCTCTAACTGAACCCGAGCGAGGCGTCGGGCTCTAACTGAACCCGAGCGATTACACTGCAGGCTGCGTGTTACTGAACCCGAGCGATCGATCGATGGCTGTTAACCGAACCAGATTAAGCGATTCCTTCGCTACTGCTGCTAACTGAAGCCGATCGATGCTGCCTCTAGGATGAACAGCGAGCGTTCCGGGGGTTTTGGATGAACAGTGAGCGGTGGCGTTGCCTCCGGATGAACAGGACTCCGTGGTGTGGTGGAGGGCTGGATGAACAGTAGATGGTGGAGGGGTGCCCGTGGAGGGGTGGTTGAACAGGACCCCGTGGTGTGGAGGGCTGGATGAACAGTAGACAGTGGAGGGGTGGTTGAACAGTAGCCGGTGGAGTAGCGCGCGGTGGAGGCTGGATGAACAGGACCCCGTGGAGGCTGGAGGAGGTCGACGGTGGAGATGAACAGTATCCCGTGGAGTCCCGTTTTGCAGTACGCCACACCCCTCCCGATGAACAGGACCCCCGTTTCGACCGTAGTGCTCCAACACAAGTCCGTTTCGTCCGTTTTGCGGTACGCCACACCCCTCCCGATCAACAGGAACCCCGTTTCGACCGTAGGAGGTCCATTTCGTCCGTTTTGCGGTACGCCACACCCCTCCCGATCAACAGGACCCCTGTTTCGACCGTAGGAGGTCTGTTTCCTCTGTTTTGCGGTACGCCAGACCCCCCCCCCCCCCCCCCCCCGAACCATAGGACCCCGTTTTGAACGTAGGAGGTCTGTTTCTTCCGTTGTGCGGTATGCCAGGCCTCGTTTCCATCGCCTATTCCGTCCAAGCCCTCCCGATGAACACAACCACGCATTCTGTTCTGACGCAGCCGGTTGGCTCCCTCGCGTTCTGTTGCCTCCCGATGAACACGACGCATTCCGTTGCCTCCCCATGAACACGACGCATTTCGTTGCCTCCCCATGAACACGACTACGACGTTGTTTCTCCGTTCCGACCCAGCCATGTACACGAGCCCTCGCCGTACGTATGCGCGAGTAGGCGTTCGAGACCCCGCCTGTATGTACACATACGTGGCCGTATTTTCTTTCTTGCACGCTGGCCGCTATACGTACGTGTACATGCTACGTGCGCGCCTCTACTATGACACGTGCACACCTCTACATCCACTAGTATATATGTACGTACACGTTCGAGACCAGAATGACAACACTACGTACGCTTCGACCAGGTGGGTCCCGACTGTCAGGCACTTCCTTGCGTGCGAAGATGTAGCTGGTGGGTCCCAGCAGTCAGGGGGGCGAATCGTTTTTTTTTTGCCCGGACGCACTTCCTTGCGTGCGAAGATATAGCTGGTGGGTCCCAGCAGTCAGGGGGAAATGTTTTTCTACGAAATACGGTGGCCCGTCTGGTGGGTCCCTGTTGTCAGGTGGAGGAATCATTATATTGCGCGTAATAAGGAGGCACTTCCTTGCTGCGGCCATGGACCCAACTGTCAGCCTCTCCATGTACAGTCCACGTCCGATGGAAGTCGTTCCTTGACCACGTTGACCACGCCGCGCCGAGAGCACCACGGCGGTGGATGACGGCGAGGACTAGGAAGGGGACGACTCGGAGCCGGGGAAGACGCAGCAGTGGATGCCCATGTGAAGAGGAGTATGAGGGTTCACTGGTCCAGCTGCGGTGTGAGGCTGTTGTCGCCGCAGAATAACAGGGGGTGTGGGTGAGTAGAGGGATGGCCTGGCCAGTGGTGGGAGTAGTAGGGGGAGGTGAGGCCTCCGCGGCATCACAGCCGGCCACGGGAGGCAGGAGCACACGACACGACCGGCGCTAGTTTGGGCGGCTGGAGCAAGAAGACCAGAGGTTGAAGAAGCACTACCGTCGTTGGATGAACATCGTACGGTAACAGGAGCTAGAATCGTTCATATTGACTAAGTTTACAAAGCCCTCCATCCCCGTGAACTTGGTAGGCCCACAAGTCAGCCTCCCACTATGGTGGGTTCCAGCTGGTAGGGGGAGTATTCATTTTTTTGTGTAGTAAGGAGGCACTTCCTTGCGTGCGAAGATAGCTGGTGGGTCCAACATGTCAGCAGGGGGCACGTTATTTTCACGAAATACAGAGGCCCTTCCGGTGGGTCCCAGATGTTAGGTGGAGGAATCATTATTTTGCGCGTAATAAGGAGGCATTTCCTTGTGTGCGGCAGTGGACCCAGCTGTCAGCCTCTCCACGCACAGTCTACTTCCGATGGTGTCGTTCGTTGACCATGCCGCGCCGAGCGCATCCAAGGTGGTGGACGACGGCAAGGCCCCGGATAGCAACGAGTCGGAGATGGGAAGACGCGGGAGTAGAGTCGCAGACGGAGAGGTGTACGAGGGTTAACTGGTTCTAGTGCGGTGTGGTTCGGCAGTCGGTGGAGAAGAACATGAGGTGTGGATGGGTGGAGGGATGGCCTGGCCAAAGGTGGAGTAGCGCTTCATAGCAAAGCGTGCTAAGCAGAGCTGCTAGCAGTAGGAGGCAGGAGGTGGTCCCGGCGGCGCTGGAGGAAGAAGACGGGAGATTGAAGATGGATGCCGGTCGTTGGATGTAAATCCAACGGCTAACATGTCAGAATCATTTGTTGACTAAATTGACAATGACTTGCGTTGGCTTCGACCTATTGGCCCACATTTCAGCCTCCAAAAATGTGGCACGTATTCAACCCATTTTTTCAGAATTTACAGTCTTTTTTTTGCGCGGTAGAATTTACAGTCAATTTGATCTTTTTTTTGCATTACAGCCATTAGCTAGGCTGGGTGAACAAATAATGTAGCGTCCATGCGGCCCATTTATTTTATTTCCTAAAAAATTACAGGCCATTTGCACTTTCTCGAAATACACGATTTTGCTCGGCTGATTCTAATTATAATGTTGGGTTGGGCCAGCAGTGTTATCAAAAAATAAAAAGGGACTGAGCATTTTGTTATAAATATATTTAAATAATAAGTGATATTATTACATTCGTCCTTAGATCTTACCAAGCTTTTGTACACAATCACTAGGATTTTCGTGCCAAAACAATCCAGGATTTTATTTGTTAAGAAATTATTTTTATAAGTTAATAAGATGTGGGATATTTTTTTCTTACATATGTGAGTATCTGTTAAATATATGATGACAATAAAAATAATATATAATAACATATAAAATAATTTAAATATATATAATATAGTTAGAAGGGAAACATAAGTTGGACCTGGCGTTCCTATTCTTATATAGAAAAATAAAACAGACCTCTGTGTTTTCTTCAAAAAAATACACAATTTGGCCTGCCAAAAATAAAACCTCGGATGGGAGGTCCATAGGCCGGTCGATACATGACGGCCCTAAAAAAATACAAACAGGCCTATGGACCTCCCATCCGAGGTCGTGGGCTGCGCATGTTAAAAATGAAAGCCTAGACGGGGCAGCCCAAAACCACGTCCAACACTTGGCAAAATTTCATCCCTCGTTTTGTCTATGTTTCGCACACTCGACATTGTGTGGGCATTTTGACTGTGCATCATATGAAGATGTGCTATGCATGAATGTTGATCAGCATGATGTTAACTGGCTGGTAGTTCCATTTTTGACCATGAATAAAACTTCCAACATGATGTTAACCCTGTTTGAAAAGGTCGTGTTAATATAAATGCTCTGCCTCTGAAAGTTGCAGTTTCTTATCTGAAACTGAAGTTGCGGTTTCTTATCTGAAACTGAAGTTGCGGTTTCTTATCTGAAACTGAAGTTGCAGTTTCTTATCTGAAACTGAAACTTGCAGTTTCTTGTCTGAGAATCACATTGTCTGCACTTTTATACTCCTATGAAACTACATTTTTGAAGTGCTAAAAATAGATCTCTAGAATTCATAAAATACTTCATATGCTCAATACTGCAAATCTGAAATTCAAAAGACATTCATATCTGAAAGTACTCTCAAAATACACAACACAAAACACAATTCACAACATGCAAATACTGACAACCCTAAGCTCCTCCTGACAATTCACAACCTGCCTGACTATTGGGCTGTGGGGGCAGCCCCCTCCTATTCCTCGACGGCAGACAGCCGCCCCGTGAGATGATGTGAATGGCGAGGGAGACGATGGCGGGGAAGCGTCATCGGGCCAACTACTTTTCTCCTCTTGCAGTTGGGTTCGGTCGACGAAGACTCCACCGGCTCGCTCTAGCATGACACCCTCACAAACGGCACCCTGTAGATGCTCGATCCTTCAATCTCTGGTGGATGCTCCATCTGGGATTGATACTCCCACCACCGCTCCCTCACGATCGGATTCGGTGAATCAGTTTGCTCCATGGCCCAGAGGAGCAGCTCTATGTACTCCTGCACGACTCCCTCCGGGAGTATCGCCGCCTTTTTCGCTCTATTGCAGATATTTGGCCATGGATATCGCCGTCGCTGCTAGTTGGTCCTTGTTGTCAAACCAAGACTGTATCTCCAATATCCTAGCTAGCTTCACAGGGTCGCCGTCTGTGATCCTCACGTATCGGTTGTACTCCTCATCGATCTACTTCTCCACAACACCTTCACTCACTGGCGGTGGTTTTTGAATGGAAGAGGAGAGGAGCAAGGCTGGTCTTGGATTAGAACGGGAGAGGAGCGATGCTGGTTTTGGACTAGAACAGGAGAGGAGGGGCGGTGGTTTTGAAATGGAAGAGGAGAGGAGCGGCGCTGCATTTAGATTGGAACAGGAGAGGAGCGGCGGTGGTTTAAGAGGAGAAGAGCGGAAGAGCGGCGCTGGTCTTGGAAGTATTTTTTGTTGTTTTGCGTATTTTGGGTCAAAGTTTGACCATGTACTGTATTTGACAAGCAAAATGTGAATGCATGTCACCAGAAATTGTATCGTTTGGTTCGTATCTAAATGTACTTTCAAATTATATTATTTTTGCAATGTATAACATATATTTTATGTGCGAAAATCACGGTCAATTATGACCCAGAATAAAAGGGAGACTAGTTAATGTGGGGCCACTTTCTTAATTAAAGGGTAAATTGATTTTGATTTTGATCCAGTCATAGTGCGCCGGCCCTCTCGTCCTATCCTAAATCGCTGTCGCACGCTCCTCTCCCTCTTCTCCATTGCAAAACCACCTCCTCTCCTCTCCATCATCTCCATTCCAAAACCATCATCTCACCTCTCCCTCTTCTGATCTTCTCCATTGCAAAACCACCTCCTCTCCTCTCCATCATCTCCATTCCAAAACCACTGTCTCGCATCTCCCTCTTCTGATCTTCTCCATTGCAAAACCACCTCCTCTCCTCTCCATCATCTCCATTCAAAAACCACCGTCTCGCCTCTCCCTCTTTTCTATTGCAAGACCACCGTCTCTCCTCCCATCTTCCAAAGCTAGCACCGGACCACTCAGAAGGACATCTATGGAGAGAATGCAGCAGCGAATCAGGCAGATCACCGGTGGCGACCAGGCAAAGTTAGCCAGGTTGAAGGAGATCCTTAGTTGGTTTGACAATGAGTGGGAGATTTTGAGGACGGTGCGGGCCATGTGGCAATGTATGCGAAAGAGCGAGACGGCAGTGATGAGGGCGGTGATGTACATGTACTCCTCGGCGGCAGTCACGCTACAGTCCTCCGAGTTCATCAAGTATCTCCTCTGGGCGATGCAGCAGACAGATTAGCCCGAGGCGACAGTCAGGCGGAGGTGGTGGGCGTACAGGTCGAAGGTCGAGCACCCAGAGGATAACGAATCGATCGAGTATGGTGTGTTGTTCGTGAGGGTGCAGAGCTAGCCGGAGCCACAGGAGTATTCGTTCTCCCACCGCAAGAGGAGGCCGGATGGCGCGACGTCCCTTCCCCGCCATTCTGCACGGTTCCCTCGAAGCTCGCCTCGTTTCAACAGCAGCGGTAGGGTTTAAGGTAAGCTTCGCACTAACCTAATCTTCTACCTGCTCATGCTTACAATCAGTGTGACAGCTAATGAAAATCATGCTTACAATCAGTCTCCAAGTCTATGCCAATCACCCTAAAATAGCTCTGGACCTTTGGGTCAAAGTTGTGACAAAGTGTACAAATAAAGAAAAATAGATTGGTGCTTCTTTCAGAAAAGAGTACTCCCTAGAAAACTGCCAATATAAGCTACTAATATTTGGTTAGATGATTTGCTGTCGAGAAAGATCCATCCACAGAGAGCGCCACACATCCCACTCGTGGTGGTGGATGCCAATGCGTGCATGCAGCATGGTTGGTGTCCGTAATTTTTACTTGGCATACCTCGCACTCTGCATATATGCCGGTTCCATACGTACATTTGTGCAGTTCCACCAAAATGCAGCTAAATAACCATGTTTGCACAGATAATGAAAAAGCATGATTACGTTATAGTGGCACTAGTTGATGAAACACACAAAATAAATAGAAGAAAATATTGCGATAGTATCATAGTATGCCATGCTGCGAGGGCGAGATGGGCCCTACGACGCCTCATACGGTATGCCTCATACTGGACATCGTCCCAAGTCTCCCAGATACACCTTCTGTCAGTGATGAACATCAGTGTACAGCGGTAGTACAAGGAGGCGCCTTGAGACATTCAAATCTCTGTTTTTGTACATATCAACTAAAATTAAGCACCCAAGTTTGCAGAAACGCTTAAACATTAACAATGTGACTAGTTGATGAAACATACATTAACAAAGAGAAGCACTTTCTTTATCTACATTGGAAATAAAATGATAAAGATGACACTCACTCTATTTTAACTGTATTATTACTTCATTTTATCAGTGACACTACGGTCGAGCAGGTGGCAAACGAGGTGTACCATGTGTCGCAAGGATGGAGGCCGGGAGTGCTTAGACTGGGATGCTGAAGCTGGCTCTTTCAGTCACCAACATGGATGATTCAATTCATGGGAATTTTTGGTGTAGTTCACCTAAAATGAAGCAATGTCCCGTGAGCTAGCAGCTTCTTCTTCAATTTTTTTTAAGAAAAGGGCTCCAGCCCTGGTTCCATTTCCATCAGAAAACGAAACCCACAGAGCTTCTTCTTCATTAGTTGCAATAAAATTGAGCAACATCAAGGTTGGTTGTGAAGCTCCTGGAATGCTCAACTATAATTTGGATATCATTTGTGCAGTTCAACTAAGATCGAACGTGAAATGTATATCTCTGTTTGCACAAAAAAGGTGGAAAGGAGGGTGACTAAAAAGTGATGAAACATGCATCAAATGAAAAGAAGCATGTTCCTTATCTGAATGGCAATCCTACAAGGACAGTAGCAATTTCTAAAGCACTGGCATTGCTAGATATTAGTGTGGGCATTAGGATTAACTATGACAACCGTTAAATACGACATTACTTTGGGAACGGGAGAGTAGGCGGACCAGGACAGTTGCATTTCTAACAAAAAGAACCAACTTATCTTAATGGGAAATTTTAGCAGGACATGTAAAGAAGTGCCACTGATTGGTATTACTGGAGGCATTACATTGAAAACAACATTGGTTTAACGTGTCCTTACTTTTAACAGTGCGACTGCTACATTTTACCAGTGGCATTACATAAGAGTGGCTCGGGGCAACAAACATCAGAACAGGATATCTGGGTTGGTCCCATTTTTGTTCGGTATAGCCACCTTATACTGTGTGAGGATAGCAAATCTAGTGCTGGGCTTACTCTGTTCACTTGTCCCCCAGTCCCCACTTTCTTTCCTTTTTGAACCAATAGATTGGGTTTATATTGAGTTTGTACTGCGTTTCCCTTTATTTCCCTATTATACCTAGAGACCAGTTGGATAGCCAGTCTCTGCTACTTTTCGCCCCCATTATTTCCTCTTTCGACCAAGTCCTAGATTCAGGTAACAAATCCTCCCCCACCCCCACCCCCTTTATTCCTTGTTTGAACCAAGTAGTACTATATTCGAGTGCATGAACTAGTTTTACCTCTTAAACGTAACAAAATTAGGCGGTTTTCGAACAGCCGATCGATCCTATCTACGAGGGGGCCTGAGAAATAGTAAAAGATACAAATGCAACGACGTCAGGAGCTCGGTAAGTAGAGCAAGGCCGGTTTCCAAGGAAGTTATACCTGATGGTCGCCGGGATGTTTCTAGGTGGGCGGTGGGAGGCTGGATCTGCCCACACTACGGTAGTGAGGAAGAAGGGGTCGGAGGCCCTCTGAGGGAGTCCTGGATTAGGGGGTATCCGGACAGGCGGACTATAACCTTTGGCCGGACCGTTGGACTATGAACATACAAGATTGAAGACTTCGTCCCGTGTCCGGATGGGACTTTCCTTGGCGTGGAAGGCAAGCTTGGCAATACGGATATGTAGATCTCCTTCCTTGTAACCGACTCTGTGTAACCCTAGCCCCCTCTGATGTCTATATAAACCGGAGGGTTTAGTCCGTAGGACAGAATAACAACAATCATACCGTAGGCTAGCTTTTATGGTTTAGCCTCTCTGATCTCGTGGTAGATCTACTCTTGTACTACCCATATCATCAATATTAATCAAGCAGGCGTAGGGTTTTACCTCCATCGAGAGGGCCCGAACCTGGGTAGAAACATCGTGTCTCTTGTCTCCTTTTACCATCCGCCTAGACGCACAGTTCAGGACCCCCTACCCGAGATCCGCCGGTTTTGACACCGACATTGGTGCTTTCATTGAGAGTTCCTCTGTGTTGTCATCATCGGGCTTGATGGCTCCTTCGATCATCGTTAGCGATGCAGTCCAGGGTGAGACTTTTCTCCCCGGGCAAATTTTTGTATTCGGCGGCTTTGCACTGCAGGCCAATTCGCTTGGCCATCAGGAGCAGATTGAAAGCTACGCCCCTGGCCATTAGGTCAGGTTTGGAAGTTTGAACTACACGGCCAACATTCGCGGAGACTTAATCTTCGATGGATTCGAGCCCCGGGTGAGTGCGTCGTACTGACACGATGGGCATGATCTAGCTCTGCCGCCAAACAGTGTCCTGGAGACTGCACCTGCATCCGCTCCGACCTTTAATTAGGAGCCAACTGCGCCGTCCGAGGGCGGGTGGTTAGACCCCGCCGCGGAGGCGGCAGCCTCAACGGCGATCGAGCCGGACACCAACCTTACCCTTCGCAGGTCCATGACTCCACTTTTCCGGACTCTTCTCCGGACTCTGAACCCTCCGCGCCCCTGCCGATCGAATCCGATTGGGCGCCGATCATGGAGTTCACCACCGCAGATATCTTTCAGCACTCACCCTTTGGCGACATACTGAATTCACTAAGGTCTCTCTCTTTGTCAGGAGAGTCTTGGCCGGATTACGACCAGCAGGATTGGGATGCGGATGACGAAGAAATTCGACGCCCACCCACCACCCACTTCATAGCCACTGTCGATGATTTGACCGACATGCTCGACTTCGACTCCGAGGACATCGACGGTATGGACGACGATGTAGGAGACGAACAGGAACCAGCACCCATAGGGCACTAGAAAGCCACCTCGTCGTATGATATATATATATGGTGGACACACCCAAAGAAGGCAAAGGCGACGGAACAGCGGAGGATGACCCCTCCAAGAAACAACCTAAGCGTCGGCGTCAGCGGCGCCGCTCTAAGTCTCGCCAGAGCAAAAATGGTGATTCCGGCACAGGAGATAATAACACCCCGGACAGTGCCGAAGACAACCCCCTCCAGCAAGATTCAGCGCAGGAGGATGGAGAAGCCAGCCCTCATGAGAGAGCGGTGGATAGAGAGGAAGAGGATGATAATTACATACCTCCCTCCGAAGACGAGGCAAGCCTCGGCGACGACGAATTTGTCGTGCCTGAGGATCCCATTGAGCAAGAGCGCTTCAAACGCCGGCTTATAGCCACGGCAAATAGCCTCAAGAAAAAGTAGCAGCAGCTTAGAGCTGATCAAGAATTGCTAGCTGACAGATGGACTGAAGTCCTTGCGGCCGAGGAATACGAACTCGAACGCCCCTCCAAGAGCTACCCAAAGAGCAGGTTACTACCCGATTAGAGGAGGAAACATCTAAACCTACATCTCCAGCATATGACGCGGATGACCGGCCACCTCGTGGCCGCGACAAAGAGGCCTCTTGGCTCACAACTCAAGGCGCACCCTTGCGTCACTCAAAAAATACCAAGGCACGGGGAAATGCACTAGACCTGCGAGATATGTTGGAGGACAAAGCAAGCCAAACAAGATCGATCTACAGATCGCATGGGCGCCCCACGACAAGAGACGATAACCTTCACGCCGGATGCAGCAAAAGTAAATCCGGCCGGGCCGAACACAACAGACAAAGCTCATTCGAGTTGCGTCGTGATATAGCTCAGTACAGAGGCGCCACACACCCGCTATGCTTCACAGATGAAGTAATGGATCATCAAATCCCAGAGGGTTTCAAACCCGTGAATATCGAATCATATGATGGTACGACAGATCTCGAGGTATGGATCGAGGACTATCTCCTTCATATCCACATGGCCCGTGGTGACGATCTACACGCCATCAAATACCTCCCACTCAAGATTAAGGGACCAGCCCGACATTGGCTTAACAGCTTGCCAGCAGAATCCGTTGGTTGTTGGGAAGACCTAGAAGCCGCATTCCTCGACCACTTCCAGGGCACCTACGTGCGACCACCAGACGCCGATGACCTTAGCCACATAATTCAGCAGCCAGAGGAATCGGCCAGACAATTCTGGACACGGTTCCTAACAAAGAAAAATCAAATCGTCGACTGTCCGGATGCAGAGGCCCTAGCAGCTTTCAAGCATAACATCAGCGACGAGTGGCTTGCCCGACACCTTGGACAGGAAAAACCGAAATCCATGGCAGCCCTCACGACACTCATGACCCGCTTTTGCGCAGGAGAAGACAGCTGGTTGGCTCGCAGCAATGACATGTCAAAGAGCCCTGGTAATTCGGATACCAAGGACCGCAATGGCAGGTCACGTCACAACAAGCACAAGCACCGCATTAACAGCGACAATACCGAGGATACGGCAGTTAATGCCGGATTCAGAGGTTCTAAGCCCGGTCAGCGGAAAAAACCATTCAAAAGAAGCACTCCGGGCCCGTCCAGTTTGGACCGTATACTCGATCGCTCATGCCAGATACATGGCACCCCCGACAAGCCAGCCAACCACACCAACAGGGATTGTTGGGTGTTCAAGCAGGCCGGCAAATTAAATGCCGAAAACAAAGACAGGGGGCTACATAACGACGACGAGGAGGAACCCCGGCCGCCGAACAATAGAGGACAGAAGGGTTTCCCCCCACAAGTGCAGACGGTGAACATGATATACGCAACCCACATCCCCAAGAGGGAGCGGAAACGTGCGTTAAGGGACGTATACGCGCTGGAGCCAGTCGCCCCAAAGTTCAACCCATGGTCCTCCTGCCCGATCACTTTCGATCGCAGGGACCACCCCACTAGTATCCGCCATGGCGGATTTGCCGCATTGGTTCTAGACCCAATCATTGACGGATTTCACCTCACTCGAGTCCTTTTGGATGGCGGTAGCAGCCTGAACCTGCTTTATCAGGACACTATGCGCAAAATGGGCAAAGATCCCTCAAGGATTAAACCCACAAAAACGACCTTCAAGGGCGTCATACCAGGTGTAGAGGCCCATTGCACAGGCTCAGTCACACTTGAAGTGCTCTTCGGATCCCCGGATAATTTCCGAAGCGAGGAGTTAATCTTCGATATAGTCCCGTTCCGCAGTGGCTACCATGCACTGCTCGGGCGAACCATGTTTGCAAAGTTCAATGCGGTGCTGCACTATGCATATCTCAAGCTCAAGATGCCAGGACCTCGGGGAGTCATTATAGTCAATGGAAACACCGAGCTCTCTCTCCGAACGGAGGAGCACACAGCAGCCCTCACATCGGAAATACAAAGCAGCCTCTCAAGGCAATCCTCCAGTCCGGCGATCAAAGATCCGGACACCGTCAAGCGCGCTCGGAGTAACCTTCAACAAGACCGCCTGGCACATTCCGAGCAAGCGTAGCAATGCGGCCCCAACCCCAGCCCTCGCGAAACAGTGAAATCCGTGCTATGCGTACATAATTACGCTCTGAAAATACCATGGACACAGGGGGAGGGGCACGACCACGGCACGCCCCAAAACGCGGCTCAACCGCACTAGGGGCTGCCGATTTTATCATTTTTTCTTACTTTCAGGACTGTACTCTCCGGAAGACCTGCTCGGTAGTACGATTGCCGAACACACGATACAACAACCAGGGAGGCAGAAAGCTACGTCGCACTGTGGAATTCCCAAGTGGTCTCTATAACCAGCAAAATACCTGTTTTACATACCATTCCGCAGCTCGCCCCTGGAGGGGACATGTCAAATAGTCCCACCTTTTGCTTATCGCACTATTTGTATCGTTCTGCTTTTAATGCACCTTTTTCGAATAAACAATGCTTAGCTTCAGTCTATTATTGCATTCTCTATTCATTCCTTTTTATTTATATATGTTCATTCATGACATTTAGCACCCGTACACTTTGGTACGGCTAATACGCCAGGGGCTCAAGCACCCCATAATATGGCGTGAGAAGTCCGAACAATTTCACAAGTGCGGCACTCCGAACTTATAGCATTATATGCATCAGCTCCGAATCATGTCTTTGGTCAATAGTTGGGTTTGCCCGGCTCCCATGTTTTGGTACCTTCGTTCCGCTATATCAGCTAAGGTAGCACTGGGAGAACTACTTTGATTGTGCCCCGGTTCAGCTGGGCTAAGCACCTCAATAGAGAAAGCTAAAACTGACTGTCATGATAGGGCGAGAGCTGGTCGCTGTTCGAGAGGTTTCGAGTCCCTAAAGACTCATGCCGCTTAGAGCGAGGAGTCGGCTTTGTCCGGCCTAGGCGTGTATAGCGCCCCGAACTCGGTCTTCCCAACACTAGGGGCTTCGCCAAAATTTAAAATTATAGAATTCTCTGGCTAAGTGAGAGTGATAACGCATTATAGTCCGATTGTCTTGTTCATTGTGCTGAGCACCTCCCTCGAAGGACCCAAGAATGGGAAAAGGAGTGCTCAGGTTTATCCCAAACACCCCAGCACTCGTGGCAAGGGGGCAGAAGCCGACGACTCGCCATCTCTCAGATTTAATAAACGACCGTACAGAAGGTAATATTTTAAATTCAAACAAGCGTTGCATAGCGCATATGAACAAGTTTTCAGCGTACAGGATAACACGAGCGAGTTTACTCAAATATTACATCCTTGGAACATTCATCTGCCACAGGGCGGGCACCCTTCAAGACGCCCTCATAGTACATCTCGGGGTGGCGATGCTCATTGCCCTGCGGTGGTCCGTCCTTCACCAGCTTCTCAGCATCCATCTTGCCCCAGTGTACTTTAACACGGGCAAGCGCCCTATGGGCGCCCTCGATGCAGATGGAGCGCTTGATGACATCAAGCCACGGACAGGCATCCGCCAGCCACCTCACCAGCCCGAAGTAGCTCCCAGGCATGGCCTCTCCAGGCCACAGTCGGACTATAAGACCCTTCATGGCCTGTTCGGCCACCTTATGGAGCTCTACCAATTGCTTCAGTTGGTTGCTCAAGGGCACCGGGTGTCCGGTCTCATCATACTGAGACCAGAGCACCTTCTCCGTCGAGCTCCCTTCCTCGGCCCGGTAGTAGGTGGCGGCATCTGACACGTTGCGGGGCAAATCTGCGAATGCTCCTGGAGAGCTCCGGACTCGGGTAAGTAACAAGTAATTCACTTTCACGTGCTTGCTTTGCATAATGAATGCCTTACCCGCCGCTATCTTCTTCATCGCCTCAATTTCCTGGAGGGATTTTTGGGCTTCGGCCTTGGCAGACTTGGCGCTTTCGAGGGCCGCAGCGAGCTCGGACTCTCAAGTCTTCGAGTCAAGCTCCAAAGTCTCATGCTTTTTCATGAGAGCATGGAGCTCTTGCTGCACGTCGCCAACCCATGCCTCATGTTTCTCCCGCTCGGTGCGCTCCGCGTCCGCCTTGTTTTCGGCCTCGGTAAGTGCTTGCTTCAGGGTCGCCACCTCGGTCGTGGCCCCTAGCACATCAGTAAAGATCCTATCATTTTTGCAACTGCATCTTTTGTATATACACACATAGACAAGGCATCACGTACCTTGGTTCTCCTGGAGTTGCTTCTTGGCAAGGCCGAGCTCTTTCTTGGACCGCTCGAGGCTCTGCTTCAGCGCATCAACCACTGCAGTCAGTGCGGCAGAGGCCAGCAGCGAAGCCTGCATACGCATATAGACATAATAATGTTAGACTCTTGCGAATTTATTAGATCCTCTATTCGCCTTTTCTTCGTGAACACCAAACAGAGCATCAGGGGCTACTGTCTATGCGGTAATATTTTCATATATTTTTACATACCTCAAAGCCTGTTAGAAGGCTGGCACAGGCTTCAGTGAGCCCGCTTTTGGCGGACTGAACTTTCTGGATCACCGCACTCGTAATAATGCGGTGCTCCTCGTCGATGGAGGCGCCGTTAAGCACCTCCAGCAAGTTATCCGGTGCCTCCGGTTGGACGGAGGTCACCGGCGCGGTAGGCTTGCCCTTCTTAGTGGGGGGCCGCCTGCCAGAGTCCGGAACCACTGGAGGTTCCGGTGCGGTGTTCGGCCCAGGGCCGGACTTGGAGCCCTTGGGAGCCTTGCTCCCTTTGTGCCCACAGTCCGGAAGGTCGCCTTGCGGCGCCTCCAGGACCACCTCCCCTCGGCTTGGAACCCTTTGGGACAACACCTCAGCGTTGTCCGTAGGGCGAGGGGTGGAAGCGATCGGAAGTGAAAAGCTATTCACATCCGACGAATCCAAAGAACCACTCGACGATATGTCGACTTGGGGTCGGGGCAGACTGCATGATTATATTCGGCGTTAGGAGAAGCTGTGCAATAAAGGAACGCTATGACTCACTCTGGTGTCTGAATACTTACGACTTCTCCAGGGGCTTGGCTCTGGGTGGCCACTCGTCTTCGCCGTCGGCGGCGTTGGTGGAGTAGTCCGGAGGAAGGGTCCTTCCCTTCTTGGACCCTCCGGCCTCCCCAGTTGGGGCGGCCTTCCTTTTCTTTTCTCCCCCTGCTGGAGAGTAAGAAACTTCTTTCTCCTCCTCCTCATCTTCATGGGAGGAGTGCGCCTCGGAGTCATCGGACGATGAGTCCGACACTGCCGGGCGCCGGGAACTCTTTCAGGTTCCCGTGGCCTTCTTCTTGGCCTTCTTCTCCGGCATCACGTAAGGTGTCGGGATCCGCAGCTCCGCTAAGCGAGCGTCCGCTGGGCCTTCGGGCAGAGGAGCCGGGCAGTCGATCTGTTCGGCCGTCTCCACCCATTCATGTCAAAGGTACGGGAGCTTAGATCCCGCATAGAGTTAAACTATGAAGAATAAGTACCCTATAAGAGGCAAAACAGCTTACCGCGCCGGCTTGGCACTTCGCGTAGAATCCGCGATCCCCGGTAACGGGGGGGAACCTCGGCGCCCTTGAATAGCGCCTTCCAGGCATCCTCGTGTGTTGTGTCGACGAGCCTGTCCAGAGTTTGGTGTTGGGCCGGGTCGAACTCCCACAAGTTGAACGCCCGTTGTTGACACGGGAGGATCCGGCGGATGAGCATGACCTGGACTATGTTGACGAGTTTGAGCTTCTTGCTCACCATGATTTGGATACATGTTTGGAGTCCGGTCAGCTCTCCCGAACTACCCCAGGACAAGCCCTTCTCTTGCCAGGAGGTGAGCCGCGTGGGGATGCCGGATCGGAACTCGGGGGCCGCCGCCCATTTGGGGTCACGCGGTTCGGTGATGTAGAACCATCCCGATTGCCACCCCTTTATGGTCTCCACATAGGAGCCCTCGAGCCATGTGACGTTGGGCATCTTTCCCACCATGGCGCCTCCGCACTCCGCCTGGCGGCCGCCCACTACCTTCGGTTTGACATTGAAGGTCTTTAGCCATAAGCCGAAGTGGGGCTTGATGCGGAGGAAGGCCTCGCACACGACTATAAACGCCGAGATGTTGAGGATGAAGTTCAGCGCAAGATCGTGGAAATCCAGGCCGTAGTAAAACATGAGCCCCTGGACAAATGAATGGAGGGGGAATCCCAATCCGCGGAGGAAATGGGTAAGGAACACTACCCTCTCGTGGGGCCTGGGGGTGGGGATGAGCTGCCCCTCATCTGGGAGCCGATGCGGGATGTCGTCGGGCAGGTATCCGGCTCTCCTCAGCTTCTTGATGTGTCCCTCCGTGACGGAGGAAACCATCCACCTGCCTCCCGCTCTGGACATGGTTGGAGAAGGTTGAGGAAGAAAATGCGGACTTGGGCGCTGGAGCTCGAGTGTGCGAAAGTGGATGAGCAAAGGAGGAAGAAGGCGTGGATGAAAAAGGTGAATCCTTATCCCTTTATATGGGTGGACGAAACTATGCATCCCCACCAGCCTGGTAAAACCCGCTCATCCCCCAAGCGCCATAATTGATGGCGCGGTTGGGTTACCCACGTCCGTATTGATGAGAATCCCGCGATAAGGAGACATGATATCTGCTTCGACAAGACGTGCCAAGGAAACCGCCTCGCAAAATGTGCTGAGATTGGCTGTAAAAAACGGTTCGCATAATGGCTTGACTGTGGTGTGATGTCACATTGCAGGATACCTCAGCAGATTAGATTTGTGGAAATGTTATTCTCTCTACGATGGTATGTGGAACTTGTTTTGCAGAGCCGGACGCGATCCTCGTGTTCAAAATCTTCTATGAAGTATTCGGAGGAGGAACCCGCCTTGCAATGCCGAAGACAATTTGCGCGCCGGACTGGTCGTCATTGAAGCCTGGTTCATGGGCTACTGAGGGAGTCCTGGATTAGGGGGTATCCGGACAGCCGGACTATAACCTTTGGCCGGACTGTTGGACTATGAAGATACAAGATTGAAGACTTCATCCCGTGTCCGGATGGGACTTTCCTTGGCGTGGAAGGCAAGCTTGGCAATACGAATATGTAGATCTCCTTCCTTGTAACCGACTCTGTGTAACCCTAGCCCCCTCCGGTGTCTATATAAAACGGAGGGTTTAGTCCGTAGGACAGAATAACAACAATCATACCATAGACTAGCTTTTAGGGTTTAGCCTCTCTGATCTCGTTGTAGATCTACTCTTGTACTACCTATATCATCAATATTAATCAAGCAGGAGTAGGGTTTTACCTCCATCGAGAGGGCCCGAACCTGGGTAAAAACATCTTGTCCCTTGTCTCCTGTTACCATCCGCCTAGACGCACAGTTTGGGACCCCCTACCCGAGATCCGTCGGTTTTGACACCGACACCCTCCCTCGCCAGCAGTGCTTGGGAGAGAACGGCAAGGCAGGGTGATCGGGACGCGCCCAGCAGTGGGTAAGAGCCATCGCCGAGGACGACCGCGTGAACGTTGCACCTTCTCACCTTCCCCGACGGAGAGGATCCGGCTGGATTTGTGACCAGCGGTGAGCAGAGAGAGAGAGAGAGTGGCCACCGCTGCCGTGTTTAGATCTGGAGAGGGCGAGACAGTGTGAAGAGAGCAACACTAGCAAGCAAGCGCGGAGGCTCCTGCCTATATAGTGGAGTACTACTAGTTTTATTTTGTCCACCGGAGCCGGCTTAACCTCGTCAATGACTGTCGAGAAGTCTTCATGCACGTGGCCCGGAGGCGCAGTTGTCGTCATTTTGATCTGAAGCGCCGGATTATAACATATAACACGAAAAAATGCCACATGACAAGAAATCATAACCTCACTGCCCAAAGGAGACAACATGAATCCCGACGGACAAACTAGACAAGGAACAAAGCTCAAATTAAAGATAAACTCGTAGAAAAGGGGTTGGTCGATAGATGCTAATTAACATAGCCGGCTTGACCTAGATGGCAGCCAAGTAGTCACTGTTCGTGCATGTGCCCCCAATGACTAGCCCAACTCACTTGTCGCTGTTTAACCCTCGCAGTGATCCGAAGCACATGACACCTAATTTTGCGAGATGACAAGAAACCTTTTTTTAGATTTCTCACCACAACTACAGCCATGTACAACACAGCCTGCACAATATGTAGACGATAGCCAATCCAGGTGTGTCTGCTGGAGTCTGGTCACATGCATGGACGAACTGATCTTTCGTGTCTTGCAGGGATCGTCCAGGCACCAACGTAGTACAACACTTCTCTAGTACTATCGCTCGTCTCCCTCTTCTATTAAGTCACCCGACTTGCGGGGCCGGGGAGTGTGAGGTCGGTTCTCAATTGTCGTCCCACATGTGTGTGCAAACGCAATATGACGCGCGTTCCATTTGGAGAGTAGCGTGCCAGATCAACCGACCGTCTTGGGTGCGACGCGAACGCGACGGGCGTGTTGTATACCCCGTACATGTGTACCGCCGTTTTCTAGACGCTTTGCTCCATGGCACGGGCGCAATCCATGGATACAAAATTAGTATACTGTATACTATTTAAAAGTCGTGGGCGGGGCTTTTCCTGCGCGGTAGGCGCGCGGCGGGGCAGTTCCTCCTAGTCGGTTCGATAGAGACGCGAGAAGAACAGGGAGTAGGCTGCTGCAAATGTAGGGCTGTGTGATTTGATAGTGAGTTACTGCTGGACAGGTGGGGCCCCGTGATTTAACTTTCCATTATCATTTTAACTGCAGCGCTATGACCGGCGTGAGTCTCCCGATTCCTGACCACCTTCATACAGGTGCCTCTCCCAATGCTCCACCATGTAGTAGAGGCTGGCTCTTGCATGAGAGCCCACTTCTCCACTTTTTCCTTGCCTCTCTTTCCTCCACATATGCAAAAATGCCATGTAAAGCACACTATTGTACTTACTTTTACTTGCTCCTACATGTGCTTAAGCTTGCCACATAGGCATAAAGTCTGATGTGGCAAGTTAATCAAGAAGAGAGAGACTAGTTTGGTGACCCAAGGAAGAAATGGTGCTAAGCCCGTGTACCTAGGTGAAAAGACAATTTTGAGTCTAGCTAATTAAATGAAGCAAACTTAGCAACACCATTTCATTGGAAGAGGTCACTATTTGGCAAATGCAATAACTACTAGTACTCCCTGTGTCCCATAATATAAGAACGTTTTTGGCACTACACTTGTGTCAAAAACATTCTTATATTATGGGACGGAGGGGGTACGAAGAAAGAGATATAGAGAAGTAAAAAAATACACTTATAGCCAACCTTATAGCCAAAACCTTGTTGTAGTATGAGTGACTAAGTGATGACTATGTATGACATGCCAACATCAGATAGCCTAACGCACTGTGTTAAATCTCCAAGGGCGCGACCGCACGAGCGACACGGCGGTCGTGGTAGGCGCGACCACGATACGGGCTGCTGGTAGCCCTTGGATCTGAGATCAAACGGTCGCATGCTAAGTTGCTGAAAATTTGCAGAATAACCCTCCAGGATAGGATATTCACCCATAGGTCTAGAATCACGCCATGCAACCGTTCAATCTCAGATCCAAGGGCTCTTGGAAGCTCGTATCATGGGAGAATGGAAAGCCACTACCCTGCCGTTCGCACGCTGGCAGTTCGCTCCTACTCGTCCTCGCACGTCCTTCAATACTACGGCAGTTCGCTCCTAGTCGTCCCGTCCATTCACATTACGGCAGTTCCACTAATCCTAACCCTCCTCCCAAATCCATGGCGTCCCAAATATCCCTGATTGGCGGTGAGTACAAGGTTAGAACCATCACCGGCGATGAGTTCGACGTCATCTACACCCGTTCTTCCGCGACGGTGAAAGGATGCCTTTCTCGCTTCAGACGCATGTTCGAAGACTCAGATGATGAGTGGGTCGCTGGGATAGATGTTGAGTACACCACAGTCCTGGGACGAGAGAAGGATCTAAAGGAAGAAGAGAGGAAGAAGCCTGCCGTGATCCAGGTTTGCGTGCATGACTTATGCTTGGTCTACCACATATGCCATGCCGACGTTGAGTGCCAGGATTTTAAGGACTTCCTCGAGAGCAACCTAGTCAAATTCGTTACTGTAGACTTTGGTAACGACAAAAAAGTCCTGCGTCGGATAGGCCTCGTTGTAGGCAACACCTTCGACCTCCAGAAGAATCGGCTGGTGTCCTCTCGTTAGCCTTCAATGCTGACCCTGGCAGGAGCCATGGTTCATCCTTCGTACGGTAAACTGGAGAAACCTCGATACACGTTTCATCGTCATGCATGGCAGCGGAATGTACTAGATATAGACCACATCCACTACGCTGCAATGGATGGCTACCTTTGCTTCAATATCTACAAGGGTTGGATGAAGAGCAACAACCAAGTGTGGGGTTCAAGCAAAGAAGTATCGGCCAAGAGGAAGAGGGACAAGGACGAAGTCGAGGACGTGGATGAGGACTCCGAGTAAGGTGGCAGTGTCGTTGCTCATGGTGGTTCTAATGCAGTGTCAACCGGAATAGTAGCAAAGTTTAATTTCAGGTGTGCTTAATTTAATTTGAGGGGTGTGTTGTGCTGTGCCCCCAGCAGAACTTTGTTATGTTTCTTCTTGTTACCTTAACTCTTTAGTATGTACATACTAGTATTTCTTACATTTCATCTTTTAGTTGGTATAGTACTACCACTCGTTTCTTCACATTATATACGTACAATATATATGGCCAACATCATATAGCCAGCAGTTTAGTTGTCAAAGAATTTCAGGGTGCTTAGTTTTGTCAAAGAATTCCAGGGTGCTTAGTTTTATTTGAGGGGTGGGTTGTGCACTTGTGCTGGACACCATTATTGTAACAAGCCTTTTTAATAGTACTATATTCATAATTTGGCGATGAGCGCTCCTTATATGTACCACCCTTTTTTAATTTCAAGTTTTGCTCCATGGCGCAATCCATCGATACTACTACTGTACAAAAGTGGAGTATATACATTTTTTTAAAGGCTAGAGGGCGGGGAAGTCTAGCTCGGTCGGTTTCACGAGAGGCGAGGGCCTTTGTGATTTGACGGCTCATTACTGCTGTCAAATTGAATAGTACTGCGCCGCCCGCTGCACGCCCGGCGCCTCCATTAAACCCCTCTGTTAAACCCGCATGCAAACCGAGAATCCTACTCCGGTCACACATCCGTTCATGAGCGGGCCGGAATTAAACGCAACACTGGCCGAGCTCCTCCCATCCACCCTCAGTTTAAACGAGGCCAGACGCCGGCCAGGCTCCTACCGTCCGCCCTCTATTTACACGAGGCTAGACAGACATCGGGCAAGAATCGCACCCCTCCGCCGCTCCCCATCTCCTCCTTCACCATTTTCTCCACAATTCTGATGGCTTCCGATGAGCCGTTCTCCGGCATATTACCCGGCTGGGTGGCCCGCCGAGCCCTTCGGATACAGGCGAGGCCGCTCGATGCTTCACCAACCTCGCTTGGCCTCACGGAGCCAGTTGTCGCCCCAAGCAGGCGCGTGGTTCGGCAACTCGCCGCTCTAGTTCAGCTCGATGAGGAGTGGCGAGTTGCTCCACGCCGGCACGGCGGCGAGCACGCCGGTACGGGCGCCGTCGCTGTCGCGTCGTACCGCGCCACCAGTGTCTGCGGTGGCCACGCCTCCCGTGTCTGTGGGCGCGCCTCCCGTGCCTGCGGCAGTGCCATGCAGGCAGAGACAGAAGCCGGGTGCGTGCAGAGCGACGAGTCGGTGGCCAGCTTCTCCGTGTCCGCCGCCATCATCGAGGAGAAGTAGAACACGGGAGGCCGCCGCCACTTGGGACCCATGAAGGCCACCGTCGAGGCGACGACCGCGGATTCAGGTGGTTTCTTTGCTGCTTTGTCTCTTCCGAGGACCTTCGTCGACCCCACAATTGTCTGACAAAGGGATCCGCGGGCGGCCATTTAGAACTAAAATAAGTCTAGATACATCCATTTCTAGGACAAGTATTTCCGGACTGAGGGAGTATTAATTATACAAGAGAGCCGGATTGGCACCTCTTAGTTCATGTAAATGTAATGAAATCCATCATGTTTATATGAAGATCCGGCTTTTTTTATATGAAATCCTTCATGCTTATATGAAATCAGTTCGTGTTTGCACGAATTTCATCTGGTTGGTTAGAGTTGTAAAAATTTGCAGAATAACCCTCCAGGATAGGATATTCACCCATAGGTCTAGAATCACGCCATGCAACCGTTCGATATCAGATTCAAGGGCTCTCGGAAGCCTGTATCATGGGAGAATGGAAAGCCACTACCCTGCTGTTCGCATGCTGGCAGTTCGCTCCTACTCGTCCCCGCACGTCCTTCAATACTGCGGCGGTTCGCTCCTACACTACTAGGAAAAGGGCTACTAATGGCGCACCGGTTTTGCCCATTAATGGCGCACTACTGGTGCGCCATTAGTAGCACGCCATTAGTATTATTTACTAATGGCGCACCTCTGGTGCGCCATTAGTATAGTGCACGGTGCGCCATTAGTATGCCTCGCAGGGGGGCCATCTATACCCAGGTGCTTTGGCATACTAATGGCGCACTACATAGAAGTGCGCCATTAGTAAAAAAAATTCAAATATTTTTTTTCCTTAATATGGGGTCAATTTGCTTAATCTCAAGTCAAATCGCACTCTGTGGTCAAACTTCCCATAAGGTCACCCATCCTCACACTACTCCAGCCCGAGCACGCTTAACTTCGTAGTTCTATCCAACCCCAGCACCAGCTCACTTCACACGCACTTGTTGATATATCTATCATATCAATCCTATTAACCCTTGTTGATGTCTAGGAGTTTGTTAATGTTCATGAGTATGATGAAATTTTGAAAATATATTTCAAACTTCCCGGTCATATTACGTATCATATTTTGGAAAAAAAATTAAAAAAAAATTCGAATTTTTTTTTTCTGTTACTAGTGGCGCACCTAGCAAACGGTGCGCCACTAGTAAGTTTGAAATTTTTTGAATTTTTTTGCCTGTAGATCTTAAAAGCCCCGTAACTTTTTTTCTGTTAGGTTTTTGGGAATTTTGAAAATGTTTAACGGGGTTCCCCCGGTTAAATTTGGATGTAACTTTTCGAGTAGATGATTTTTCATATAAAAAACTTTTTCATCCGAGTTAGTATGCAAAAGTTATACCCATTTTTACAAATTCTCGTGAGATTTTGCGAATGAAGTCGAAATTCATATTTGCAAATTTTCCCAACAACTAGACCACATATCACATGGGAAACTTATTTTCTTTTATTTTTTGACATTTTCATCATTTTCTTTTATTTTTTTTTAAAACTGAAAAGGCGATCCACGGGAGGGGGGGTGCATTCGGTGGAAGTGGTGGCCAAGTTACTAATGGCGCACCGTGGGAGTGGTGCGCCATTAGTAGTTCAACTACTAATGACGCACCACTCCCACGGTGCGCCATTAGTATTTTTTGAAAATAAAATAAAATAAATAAAAACAAAATATGAAAAAAATAATACTAATGGCGCACCGTGGGAGTCGTGCACCATTAGTAAGTTGAACTACTAATGGCGCACCACTCCCACGGTGCGCCATTAGTATTTTTTGAAAATAAAATTTTAAAAAATAAAAACAAAATTTGAAAAAAAAATTACTAATGGCGCACCGTGGATGTGGTGCGCCATTAGTAGTTCAACTACTAATGGTGCACTATCCACTGGTGCGCCATTAGTAGTTTTGAGAAAAAAATGAAGAAAAAAAATTGTTACTAATGGCGCACCACGTCAACGGTGCGCCATTAGTATTTGGATACTAATGGCGCACCAACACATGGTGCGCCATTAGTATATACTAATGGCGCACCGCATGTCTGGTGCGCCATTAGTGTCAATTCCATCTATAGCCCTTTTCCTAGTAGTGCTAGTTGTCCCGTCCATTCACATTACGGCAGTTCCACTAATCCTAACCCTCCTCCCAAATCCATGGTGTCCCAAATCTCCACGATCGGCGATGAGTACAAGGTTAGAACCATCACCGGCGACGTGCATGCCATGTAGTAAACCGCTACGGAGGAAGTATAGTAAAAATAAGGTGATTTTACAGAGCGATCGGCGGGGGAGCATGGCCTTGTTGGAAATATGCCCTAGAGGCAATAATAAAAGCATTATTATTATATTTCCTTATTCATGATAATTGTCTTTATTCGTGCTATAATTGTGTTAACCGGAAATCGTAATACATGTGTGAATAACAGACAACAAACATGTCCCTAGTGAGCCTCTAGTTGACTAGCTCGTTGATCGACAGATAGTCATGGTTTCCTGACTATGGACATTGGATGTCATCGATAACGGGATCACATCATTAGGAGAATGATGTGATGGACAAGACCCAATCCTAAACATAGCATAAGATCGCATAGTTCGTTTGCTAGAGTTATCCAATGTCAAGTATCCTTTCCTTAGACCATGAGATCGTGTAACTCCCGGATACCGTAGGAGTGCTTTGGGTATGCCAAACGTCACAACATAACTGGGTGACTATAAAGGTACACTATGGGTATCTCTGAAAGTGTCTGTTGGGTTGCATGGATCGAGACTGGGATTTGTCACTCCGCTTGACGGAGAGGTATCACCGGGCCCTCTCGGTAATGCATCATCATATGAGCTCAAGGTGATCAAAGTGTTTGATCACAAGGATCATGCATTACGGTACGAGAAAAGTGACTTGCCGATAACGAGATTGAACGAGGTATTGGGATACCGACGATCGAATCTCGGACAAGTAAAATACCGATTGACAAAGGGAATCGTATACGGGATTAATTGAATCCTTGACATCATGGTTCATCCGATGAGATCATCGTGGAGCATGTGGGAGCCAACATGGGTATCCAGATCCCGCTGTTGGTTATTGCCCGAGAGCCGTCTCGCTCATGTCTGCATGTCTCCCGAACCCGTAGGGTCTACACACTTAAGGTTCGGTGACGCTAGGGTTGTGAAGATATGTATGTGCAGTAACTCGAATGTTGTTCGGAGTCCCGGATGAGATCCCGGACGTCACGAGGAGTTCCAGAATGGTCCCGAGGTAAAGAATTATATATAGGAAGTGCTATTTTGGCCATCGGGACAAGTTTCGGTGTTATCGGTATTGTACCGGGACCACCGGAGGGGTCCCGGGGTCCACCAGGTGGGGCCACCTGCCTTGGTGGGCCACATGGGCCTTAGGGGGTGCGCCTTGGCCTGTTTGGGCCAAGGGGAACCAGCCCCAAGAGGCCCATGCGCCAAGAGAGAAAAAAAAAGGGGAGAGTCCTACAAGGGGAAGGCACCTCCGAGGTGCCTTGGGGAGGATGGACTCCTCCCCACCCTTGGCCGCACCCTTCCTTGGAGGAAGGGGCAAGGGCTGCGCCTCCCCCTCTCCCTTGGCCCTATATATAGTGGGGAAAAGGAGGAGCAAACCAAACCCTATTGCCCTGGCACTCCCTCCTCCCTGCAACACCTCCTCCTCCTCCCGTAGTTGCTTAGCGAAGCCCTGCCGGAGTTCTGCTGTATCCACCACCACACCGTCGTGATGGATCTTCCTCAACCTCTCCTTCCCCCTTGCTGGATCAAGAAGGAGGAGACGTCTCCCGTCCCGTACGTGTGTTGAACGCGGAGGTGCCGTCCGTTCGGTACTAGATCATCGGTGAATTGGATCACGGCAAGTACGACTACCTCATCCACGTTCACTTGAACGCTTCTGTTGCGATCTACAAAGTGGTATGTAGATGCTATCCAATCTGAATACTCGTTGCTAGATGAACTCATAGATGGATCTTGGTGAAGCCGTAGGAAAAATTTTAATTTTCTGCAACGTTCCCCAACAGTGGCATCATGAGCTAGGTCTATGCATAGTTCTTCTTGTGCGAGTAGAACACAATTTGTTGTGGGCGTAGATGTTGTCAATTCTTCTTACCGTTACTAGTCAATCTTGATGCAGCGGTATTGTGGGATGAAGCGGCCTGGACCAAACTTACACGTACGCTTACGTGAGACCGGTTCCACCGACTAACATGCACTAGTTGCATAAGGTGGCTGGCGGGTGTCTGTCTCTCCTACTTTAGTTGAATCGGATTCGATGAACAGGGTCCTTATGAAGGGTAAATAGAGATTGAAAAATCACGTTGTGGTTTGAACGTAGGTAAGAAAACGTTCTTGCTAGAACCCTAATTCAGCCACGTAAAACTTGCAACAACAATTAGAGGACGTCTAACTTGTTTTTGCAGCAAGTGCTTTGTGATATGATATGGCCAAAGTTGTGATGTATGATGAATGATCTATATGTGATGTATGAGATGTTCATGCTATTGTAATGGGAATCACGACTTGCATGTCGATGAGTATGACAACCGGCAGGAGCCATAGGAGTTGTCTTTATTTTTTGTATGACCTGCGTGTCATTGAGAATCGCCATGTAAGTTACTTTACTTTATTGCTAAACGCGTTAGCCATAGTAGTAGAAGTAATAGTTGGCGAGCAACTTCATGGAGACACGATGATGAAGATCATGGTGTCAAGCCGGTGACAAGATGATCATGGAGCCCCAAGATGGAGATCGAAGGAGCTATGTGATATTGGCCATATCATGTCACGTTTATTATTTGATTGCATGTGATGTTTATCATGTTTTTGCATCTTGTTTACTTAGAACGACGGTAGTAAATAAGATGATCCCTCATAATAATTTCAAGAAAGTGTTCACCCTAACTGTGCACCGTTGCTAAGGTTCGTCGTTCCGAAGCACCACGTGATGATCGGGTGTGATAGGTCCTTACGTTCGCATACAACGGGTGTAAGCCAGATTTACACACGCAAAACACTTAGGTTGACTTGACGAGCCTAGCATGTACAGACATGGCCTCGGAACACAGAAGACCGAAAGGTCGAGCATGAGTCGTATAGAAGATACGATCAACATGAAGATGTTCACCGATGTTGACTAGTCCGTCTCACGTGATGATCGGACACGGCCTAGTTGACTCGGATCATGTAATACTTAGATGACTAGTAGAGGGATGTCTATCTAAGTGGGAGTTCATTAAATAATTTGATTAAATGAACTTTATTATCATGAACTTAGTCTAAATATTTACAATATGTCTTGTAGATCAAATGGCCAACGTAGTCCTCAACTTCAACGCGTTCCTAGAGAAAACCAAGCTGAAAGACGATGGTAGCAACTATACGGATTGGGTCCGGAACCTGAGGATCATCCTCATAGCTGCCAAGAAAGATTATGTCCTAAGAGAACCGCTGGGTGACACACCTATTCTCCCTGCAGAACAAGACGTTATGAACGCTTGGCAGTCACGCTGCGATGATTACTCCCTCGTTCAGTGCGGCATGCTTTACAGCTTAGAGCCGGGGCTCCAAAAGCGTTTTGAGAGACATGGAGCATATGAGATGTTCGAAGAGCTGAAAATGGTTTTCGAAGCTCATGCCCGGGTCGAGAGATATGAAGTCTCCGATAAATTCTTTAGCTGTAAGATGGAGGAAAATGGTTCTGTCAGTGAACACATACTCAAAATGTCTGGGTTGCACAACCGCTTGACTCAACTGGAAGTTAATCTCCCGGATGAAGCGGTCATTGACAGAATCTTCCAGTCGCTTCCACCTAGCTACAAGAGCTTTGTGATGAACTACAATATGCAGGGGATGGTAAAGACCATTCCTGAAGTATATGCTATGCTGAAATCAGCAGAGGTAGAAATCAAGAAGGAGCATCAAGTGTTGATGGTGAATAAAACCACTAAGTTCAAGAAGGGCAAGGGTAAAAAGAACTTCAAGAAGGACGGCAAGGAAATTTCCGCGCCCGTTAAGCAAGTTGCCGGGAAGAAGCCAAAGAATGGACCCAAGCCCGAAACTGAGTGCTTTTATTGCAAGGGAAGTGGTCACTGGAAGCGGAACTGCCCCAAATACTTAGCGGACAAGAAGGCCGGCAAAACCAAAGGTATATGTGATATACATGTAATTGATGTGTACCTTACCAGTACTCGTAGTAGCTCTTGGGTATTTGATACCGGTGCAGTTGCTCACATTTGTAACTCAAAGCAGGAGCTGCGGAATAAACGGAGACTGGCAAAGGACGAGGTGACGATGCGCGTCGGGAATGGTTCCAAGGTCGATGTGATCGCCGTCGGCATGCTGCCTCTACATTTACCTACGGGATTAGTTTTAAACCTCAATAATTGTTATTTAGTGCCAAGTTTGAGCATGAACATTGTATCTGGATCTCGCTTAATTCGAGATGGCTACTCATTTAAATCCGAGAATAATGGTTGTTCTATTTATATGAGATATATGTTTTATGGTCATGCTCCGATGGTTAATGGTTTATTCTTAATGAATCTCGTACGTGATGATACACATATTCATAGTGTGAATACCAAAAGAGTGAAAGTTGATAACAATAGTCTCACATATTTGTGGCACTGCCGCCTTGGTCACATAGGTGTCAAACGCATGAAGAAGCTCCATGCAGATGGACTTTTAGAGTCTCTTGATTATGAATCATTTGACACGTGCGAACCATGCCTCATGGGTAAAATGACCAAGACTCCGTTCTCAGGAACAATGGAGCGAGCAACCAACTTATTGGAAATCATACATACCGATGTGTGCGGTCCAATGAGTGTTGAGGCTCGCGGTGGCTATCGTTATGTTCTCACCCTCACTGATGACTTGAGTAGATATGGGTATATCTACTTAATGAAACACAAGTCTGAGACCTTTGAAAAGTTCAAGGAATTTCAGAGTGAGGTTGAAAATCAACGTGATAGAAAGATCAAGTTTCTACGATCAGATCGTGGAGGAGAATACTTGAGTCACGAATTTGGCACACACTTAAGAAAATGTGGAATAGTTTCACAACTCACGCCGCCTGGAACACCTCAGCGTAATGGTGTGTCCGAACATCATAATCGCACTCTATTATATATGGTGCGATCTATGATGTCTCTTACCGACTTACCGCTATCTTTTTGGGGCTATGCTTTAGAGACTGCCGCATTCACTTTAAATAGGGCTCCGTCGAAATCCGTTGAGACGACACCGTATGAATTATGGTTTGGAAAGAAACCTAAGCTGTCGTTTCTAAAAGTTTGGGGATGCGATGCTTATGTGAAGAAACTTCAACCTGAAAAGCTCGAACCCAAGTCGGAAAAATGTGTCTTCATAGGATACCCTAAAGAAACTGTTGGGTATACCTTCTACCTCAGATCCGAAGGCAAGATCTTTGTTGCCAAGAATGGATCCTTTCTAGAGAAAGAGTTTCTCTCGAAAGAAGTAAGTGGGAGGAAAGTAGAACTTGATGAAGTGTTACCTCTTGAACCGGAAAATGGCGAAACTCAAGAAAACGTTTCTGAGGTGCCTGCACCGACTAGAGAGGAAATTAATGATGATGATCAAGATGCTTCTGATCAAGCTCCTACTGAAATTCGAAGGTCCACAAGGACACGTTCCGCACCAGAGTGGTACGGCAACCCTGTCTTGGAAATCATGTTGTTAGACAACGGTGAACCTTCGAACTATGAGGAAGCAATGGCGGGCCCAGATTCCGACAAATGGCTGGAAGCCATGAAATCCGAGATAGGATCCATGTATGAAAACGAAGTATGGACTTTGACTGACTTGCCCGTTGAACGGCGAGCCATAGAAAATAAATGGATCTTTAAGAAGAAGACAGACGCGGATGGTAATGTGACCATCTATAAAGCTCGGCTTGTCGCTAAGGGTTATCGACAAGTTCAAGGGGTTGACTACGATGAGACTTTCTCACCGGTAGCGAAGCTGAAGTCCGTCCGAATCATGTTAGCAATTGCCGCATACTATGATCATGAGATATGGCAAATGGACGTCAAAACGGCATTCCTTAATGGTTTCCTCAAGGAAGAATTGTATATGATGCAGCCGGAAGGTTTTGTCGATCCTAAGAATGCTGACAAGGTGTGCAAGCTCCAACGCTCGATTTATGGGCTGGTGCAAGCATCTCGGAGTTGGAACATTCGCTTTGATGAGATGATCAAAGCGTTTGGGTTTACACAGACTTATGGAGAAGCCTGTGTTTACAAGAAAGTGAGTGGGAGCTCTGTAGCATTTCTCATATTATATGTAGACGACATACTTTTGATGGGAAATGATATAGAACTCTTGAACAGCATTAAGGCCTACTTGAATAAAAGTTTTTCAATGAAGGACCTTGGAGAGCTGCTTATATATTAGGCATCAAGATCTATAGAGATAGATCGAGACGCCTCATAGGTCTTTCACAAAGCACATACCTTGATAAAATATTGAAGAAGTCCAATAAGGATCAATCTAAGAAAGGGTTCTTACCTGTGTTACAAGGTGTGAAATTGAGCTCAGCTCAATGTCCGACCACGGCAGAAGATATAGAAGAGATGAGCGTCATCCCCTATGCCTCAGCCATAGGTTCTATTATGTATGCCATGCTGTGTACCAGACCTGATGTAAACCTTGCCATAAGTTTGGTAGGAAGGTACCAAAGTAATCCCGGCAAGGAACACTGGACAGCGGTCAAGAATATCCTGAAGTACCTGAAAAGGACTAAGGAAATGTTTCTCGTTTATGGAGGTGACGAAGAGCTCGTCGTAAAAGGTTACGTCGACGCTAGCTTCGACACAGATCTGGATGACTCTAAGTCACAAACCGGATACGTGTATATTTTGAATGGTGGGGCAGTAAGCTGGTGCAGTTGCAAGCAAAGCGTCATGGCGGGATCTACATGTGAAGCGGAGTACATGGCAGCCTCGGAGGCAGCACATGAAGCAATTTGGGTGAAGGAGTTCATCACCGACCTCGGAGTCATACCCAATGCGTCGGGGCCAATCAAGCTCTTCTGTGACAACACTGGAGCTATTGCACTTGCAAAGGAGCCCAGGTTTCACAAGAAGACCAGGCACATCAAGCGTCGCTTCAACTCCATTCGTGAAAATGTTCAAGATGGAGACATAGAAATTTGTAAAGTGCACACGGATCTGAATGTCGCAGATCCGTTGACTAAACCTCTCCCTAAGGCAAAACATGATCAGCACCAGAACTCTATGGGTGTTCGATTCATCACAATGTAACTAGATTATTGACTCTAGTGCAAGTGGGAGACTGTTGGAAATATGCCCTAGAGGCAATAATAAAAGCATTATTATTATATTTCCTTATTCATGATAATTGTCTTTATTCGTGCTATAATTGTGTTAACCGGAAATCGTAATACATGTGTGAATAACAGACAACAAACATGTCCCTAGTGAGCCTCTAGTTGACTAGCTCGTTGATCGACAGATAGTCATGGTTTCCTGACTATGGACATTGGATGTCATCGATAACGGGATCACATCATTAGGAGAATGATGTGATGGACAAGACCCAATCCTAAACATAGCATAAGATCGCATAGTTCGTTTGCTAGAGTTATCCAATGTCAAGTATCCTTTCCTTAGACCATGAGATCGTGTAACTCCCGGATACCGTAGGAGTGCTTTGGGTATGCCAAACGTCACAACATAACTGGGTGACTATAAAGGTACACTATGGGTATCTCTGAAAGTGTCTGTTGGGTTGCATGGATCGAGACTGGGATTTGTCACTCCGCTTGACGGAGAGGTATCACCGGGCCCTCTCGGTAATGCATCATCATATGAGCTCAAGGTGATCAAAGTGTTTGATCACAAGGATCATGCATTACGGTACGAGAAAAGTGACTTGCCGATAACGAGATTGAACGAGGTATTGGGATACCAACGATCGAATCTCGGACAAGTAAAATACCGATTGACAAAGGGAATCGTATACGGGATTAATTGAATCCTTGACATCGTGGTTCATCCGATGAGATCATCGTGGAGCATGTGGGAGCCAACATGGGTATCCAGATCCCGCTGTTGGTTATTGCCCGAGAGCCGTCTCGGTCATGTCTGCATGTCTCCCGAACCCGTAGGGTCTACAGACTTAAGGTTCGGTGACGCTAGGGTTGTGAAGATATGTATGTGCAGTAACCCGAATGTTGTTCGGAGTCCCGGATGAGATCCCCGACGTCACGAGGAGTTCCAGAATGGTCCGGAGGTAAAGAATTATATATAGGAAGTGCTATTTTGGCCATCGGGACAAGTTTCGGTGTTATCGGTATTGTACCGGGACCACCGGAGGGGTCCCGGGGTCCACCAGGTGGGGCCACCTGCCTTGGTGGGCCACATGGGCCTTAGGGGGTGCGCCTTGGCCTGCTTGGGCCAAGGGGAACCAGCCCCAAGAGGCCCATGCGCCAAGAGAGAAAAAAAAAGGGGAGAGTCCTACAAGGGGAAGGCACCTCCGAGGTGCCTTGGGGAGGATGGACTCCTCCCCACCCTTGGCCGCACCCTTCCTTGGAGGAAGGGGCAAGGGCTGCGCCTCCCCCTCTCCCTTGGCCCTATATATAGTGGGGAAAAGGAGGAGAAAACCAAACCCTATTGCCCTGGCACTCCCTCCTCCCTGCAACACCTCCTCCTCCTCCCGTAGTTGCTTAGCGAAGCCCTGCCGGAGTTCTGCTGTATCCACCACCACACCGTCGTGATGGATCTTCCTCAACCTCTCCTTCCCCCTTGCTGGATCAAGAAGGAGGAGACGTCTCCCGTCCCGTACGTGTGTTGAACGCGGAGGTGCCGTCCGTTCGGTACTAGATCATCGGTGAATTGGATCACGGCAAGTACGACTACCTCATCCACGTTCACTTGAACGCTTCCGTTGCGATCTACAAAGTGGTATGTAGATGCTATCCAATCTGAATACTCGTTGCTAGATGAACTCATAGATGGATCTTGGTGAAGCCGTAGGAAAAATTTTAATTTTCTGCAACGTTCCCCAACAGGCCTGTCATGCGGTCCCACGTGTCATGATGTACCAAGGCGATGCACGTGTCCCTCTTGAGGCAGAAGCAATACTAGTACGTGGTTTGAGATGATGGTGAACCGAAGTGTGAAATAGTGGTTGCTTCGTCCGTCTGGGAAGGTGCGGCATTGTGATTTGACGTATCATTGCTCATTACTACTACTGGGCCGGTACGAGTGGGGTGCGTCCCCCTGCTGTTTTGCACTGTTATTTCGTGCTTGACACGTCGACCCGGTTGCTAATGTCGGCGATAGGAAGTATAGATTTAATGAAAGGGAGCGTCGACGGAGGAGTATACTATAGAATTCATGAAAGGGAGCGACTTAGTTTTGGAAAATCAGTTTTTACGGAGTACGTACCCACTAGGGTTTATAGGGCTCACCGAAAAAACATTCATTTTTCCGTTTGATAAGTCTCAATTCTACTATACTAGTACCATTACATGTTGGATTTCGAGGTGCGTTAGATCACCCGACGCAAGCAGTGTCAAGAGGAAACTAACCAATGCATGTACAAGTTCATGGAAATTTAGTGGTCATTCATGCATTCGTTCTAATTAATGCCTCGGTAAACATAACTTTTTGAGAAAAACGAGCGTACTAATTACTTGTGCAAACTACGAAATTAATTCGACCACTCACCGTCTACCTTGGTTGGAGAGATTCTAAAATTGAGCCATAAACTGGAAAGGAGGGAGTAGTAACTTTTGTCTCGATTACTATTTGTGGCCTTTTATAGATGCAAAATGTATTTTTTTATAGTGGCCTTGTATAAGTAAATGGAGGGAGTACTAACCAAAGTACGTAGTAGGGACGAGGATTAAACGGAGGGAGTAGTAAATTTTTCTCCTCGTGCTGCGAGCCACCGCGCGCGTGGGCGAGGGAGCGGGCGTAAAGGCATATAGTAGTAGTAGTAGTACTAGTAGTACTACTACTCGTAAGCAAGCTTCACCTCATCCTGCGAGCCACCACGCCCATGGACGGGGGAGACGGCGTACTAAGCAAGCTTCTCCTCGTTCTGCGAGTTGACGGGACACATCAAAAGTACTCCAGTGTATAGAGCCTTGCCTCTAAGGTAGGCCCCACATGGTTTGCCTCTTTTTTTAATTTAACATAATGCGTCAAGTCGCAATTTGTTTGTTCACCCGTGGTAGACGATCCTCCCTCCACCAAGTCGCAATTATGTTTCTTCTCGTTACTTTAACTCTTCAGTACATACATACTAGTATTTCTTACATTTCATCTTTTAGTTGGTATAGTACTACCACTCATTTCTTCACATTATATACATACAATATATATGGCCAACATCATATAGCCAGCAGTTTAGTTGTCAAAGAATTTCAGGGTGCTTAGTTTTGTCAAGGAATTCCAGGATGCTTAGAGGGTGCTTGGATCCAAGGGACTTATTTTAGTCTGACTAAAAATAGTCTGTTTAAGAGGCTAAAGTTCCAAGCACCCCTGACTAAAGAGGGGCTAGAACTAGTCTTGAGACTAAAAAATTTTAGTCAGGGGTACCCCTACTAAAATGTGGATTAGTCCTCTCTCTACTCATTTAACTCCTCTCCTTTAACACAGGCGGGTTCTGGATTGGAGGGTTTGGAGGATAATAAATGCTCATTAACTTGATTTTATCCTTTTTAGTATTTGGATCCAAGCATGGGTGAGGCTAGCATGTTTTAGTCCCACTACTTTTAGTCATGGGACTAAAACATATCCAAGCACCCTCTTTGTTTTATTTGAGGGGTGGGTTGTGCTGGACACCATTATTGTGACTAGCCTTTTTAATAGTACTATATGCATAATTTGGCGACAAGCGCTCTCTATATGTACCACCTTTTTTTAATTTCAAGTTTTGCTCCATGGCGCAATCCATCGATACTACTGTTGTACAAAAGTATACATTTTTTAAAAGGCTAGAGGGCGGGGCAGTCTAGCTTGGTCGGTTTCACGAGAGGCGAGGGCCTTTGTGATTTGACGGCTCATTACTGCTGGAAGGCAGGGCCTTGTGATTTGACTGCTTGTATAAATGCGCCAAAGACCTTATCGAGGAGGAGCAAACAACCATGATGTATACTCAAGTTTTCCACTGGAGTAGTACTGCGACGGAGGAGCACGAAACACGACAGCCCAGTGCCATATGGCGATAAAAATGATCTAATTTGCTAGTCATCTCATTGTTAGCATTGCTCTATTCATTCCCTCAAAAAAAACCATTGTTCTACTCATGCCTCGCAGAGAACATGACACGTGCGGCGAAACACCCGAAGCAAAAGATGAAACACAGGAGCAAAAGAAGAAGGAAGATTATCACCCCAAATGATCTAATTCGCCGCGGAGTCGTAAGTACTTCTTCATCGCCTCCACGACCTCCATTTCCTTGCGCGTCTCCTCCGCCATCTTCATCATTGTGTCCATGACGCGGGATTTCTCGACGCAAGCCTTCATCATCTGTTCCACGGCCGCATTACGTACCTTGATAGCAGCCGGGTGATCGATGCGGAGCTTCGCCAACTCCTCCTTCTGTTCCATGACGAGGGCCTTCAGCATCTTCATCGAGGAACTACTATTCTCATGCAGCTTCTTCCAGCCGGCATTCTTCTCCTTCAACAGGTCGATCTCGTGGCCGAGCTTCGCCTCGTCCTCCTGAAGTCGCAGGATTTCGCTGGTCACCTTCTTCTCCGAGGCAATGCTCTTCTTGAGCAGCATCACTGTCGGTGTCAAAACCGGCGGATCCCGGGTAGGGGGTCCCGATCTGTGCGTCAAGGTCGGATGGTAACAGGAGACAAGGGACACTTTATTTTACCCAGGTTCGGGCCCTCTCGATGGAGGTAAAACCCTACTCCTGCTAGATTAATATTGATGATATGGGTAGTACAAGAGTAGATCTACCACGAGATCAAGGAGGCTAAACCCTAGAAGCTAGCCTATGGGTATGATGATGGTTATGATGTGTTCCTCCTACGGACTACAACCCTCCGGTTTATATAGGCACCGGATAGGGTTAGGGTTACACAGAGTCGGTTACATTGGTAGGAGATCTTGAATATCCGCACGCCTAGCTTGCCTTCTACGCCAAGGAAAGAACCTTCCGGACATGGGACGAAGTCTTCAATCTTGTATCTTCATAGTCGTGGAGTCCGGCTGAGGATATAGTTCGGCTATCCGAACACCCCCTAATCCAGGACTCCCTCAGTAGCCCCTGAACCAGGCTTCAATGACGACTAGTCCGGCGCGCTAATTGTCTTCGGCGTTGCAAGGCTGGTTCCTCCTCCAAATTCTTCAAGAAGATAATAAACACCAAAAATAGTGTCCGGCTCTGCAAAACAAGTTTCCACGTATTGCCATGTAGAGAATAATGCAAACACAAATCAAATCTGCTGACGTATTCCGCAGTGCGTCATAACACTACGACCAAGCCTTCTGTATGGATTATTTTTTGTTGTTCCACCGCAGCACGTTCAACGAGGCGGTTTCCGTGGCACGTCTTGTCGAAGCAGAGATTGTGTGCCCCTTTTAACGGGATTCTCATTAATACGGACGTGGGTAACCCAACCGTGCCCGTTAAGCACGTCTTGCCTTGATTAAAGGCTAGTCCAAGATGGTTACGGGGAGGGCTCTTGATATTCTGCCTCTTATAAAGAGACCGAGACCTTGCTCCCCTCTTGTGTTCTCAAAACAAGCTCGCCCATAGCCTCGAGTTCCAACACCCCAGGCTTTTAGATTCTAGGCGCACCGGACCATCGCCAATGTCCGGCTCCGGCCTTCAAGGCCAATGGATGCCCTCCTCCGTTACGGAGGAGGACGTATCAAGGTTGAGGGAGGCTAGGTTCCTGACCAGCGAGATTCCGCACAGGTTGCCTGCTCAAGGACAAGCGATCCCAAGCCCTCAGCCTGGTGAGAGCGTAGTATTCATCTCCCACTTCCTTCGGGGATTAGGCTTCCCGACGGATCCTTTTGTAAGGGGGCTGATGTTTTATTATGGGCTGGAATTCCATGACCTAGCTCCGGAGTCCATCCTCCATATCTCCTCCTTCATTGTTGTATGTGAAGCGTTTCTCCATATCACTCCTCACTTCGGATTATGGCTCAAGACCTTCAAGGTAGAACCGAAGATAAACGAGGGGCGTCACATAGAGTGCGGAGGTGCTGTTATAAAAAGAAATATCGATGCTCCATGGCCCGAGGGCACTTTTCAAGAGGAGCTCGGCTTATGGCAACAGGAGTGGTTCTACATCACCTCTCCTCGGGGCACCACTTGGGTAGCGCCTCCCGCCTTTCGCTCGGGCCCCCCACCACGTTTAACATCGTGGATCAACATAGGGTTAGATCGGGGCTTTCCCAAAGACGTTCCTCTGTTGCAGGGCCGCATAAAGGATCTCCTAAAAGGAGACCTCAACCTGGTCAAGGTGACACAAGTTATGCTGATTCGCCGGACACTGCCCGGCCAACGTCGCCCCCTCCGCTTGTGGGAGTTCAACCCAGAGGGGCCGCGAGTTCTCCGAAATTTCATGGGCATGACGCCCACGGAGATGCATAGGCTGTTCTTCGGACCCCAAGAAGTGAGTCCGGATTTGACCGAGGATGCTGGTTTAAGCCGCAACCGCCCGGATACAGAAGTAGGTGACCTTGCGCCCGGACCTTCTATCCGTACAATTGACTTATTTTCTAACAGTACTTCTCCTTTTTACGCAGAAGTGGATAGCGAAGGCGAAGCTGATCCGGTGTCCGGCTCCCCTTCCCGAGACCAGGCTAGATCCTGTGCTAGTTAGGATGTTGGAGGTGGCGCCTCGGGAGGAAAATGAAGGGGCGGACAAGGAAACTGTGGCCTCTTCGAAAGAGGCCATCCCAAAGGGGGGAATCGACAACTCCTCTCCAAAGGGGAAGAAAAGGGCCGCCTCTGACGACCGGGAGCCGTAGCTCCAAAGCGGGGGAAAGAATCCGTGTCAGAGGACCCGACGCCGGGGAGCCCCTCGGCCGAACTAAATCCTCAAAAGGAGCAGCCCTCCAACGAGCCGTAAGTAGAAAGAGAGTCATTCTTTTAAGAGAAATCCTTAATTTATATCTGAGAAGTTTTAACCGAAACCTTACCTTGTAGTTCGGACCTCGACCCTTCTCGGCAGAGCTCGTCATCGGGGGATCTTCTTCCGGAGATGATGGAGAGCGGAACGCCTCCTCCTTCATCGCCTAGCAAGGCGGGCGACGCCGAAGTGTCGTCGCGGAGGATTTCTCTGAATCTGCCAGAGGCAGAAGGTGATCATGCGCCCCCCCCGGGGTTCTCCGTGTCCGGCCTCCGAAGAAGGCCATGGGACGAGTCCGGCACCATCTGGTGTTCGGTCGGAGGAGCTGAAGGTTCTGCTGGGCCGAGCCTCTGTTTTAGAGGAGCATCGTGCGTTGATGCACACGGTGATTGAAAAGATTTCATCCGCGGAAAGCGGACTGAACGAGACCGTCAAGAGTTTACGGGCGGGCCTTGAGGTACGTTTTGAATAACGAACATTAGTGTTAATTGCGCATAATAACATGCGCCTGGTATAGGTAGTAGCCCCTGAGACTCTGTGTGCTGCAAAGATTAGCGGCGCGCAGAGGATCTTAATACCAGGTCCTTTAAGTGGCACCTTTGTATGTAGGTGGCAGGTTGTCCGGAGTCGAGCCGGACTCGAGATTTTGCCGAAATGAAACGGCAACCCGATGAGGCAAAAGCCGACATCGTGCTTGTTAACAAGCGGCTTGATGATGCTCAAGGTATTGAGTTTATTTGGCGATTGTTAGTAAGAGGAGCTTTATGTCAATATCTTACCTTGTGTATGCTTGATGCAGATGGTGCGGCGGCCGTAGAAGGACTTAGGGCCGAGCTCGCCAAAGCAAAGGAGCAAGCCAGAAAAAGCGATGCGGCTGCCGGAAGAGCCCGTGAAGAGCTAAAAGCCGAACAGGCTTCCCATTGCCGAAGCAAGGAGGAGATGGCTGATATAGCCGTAAAGTTGAAAAGTGCTACTGACCGTTGCAAACTTCTTGAAGAGGAAGGTCGAGCCCGGCAGACGGATTTAGAGAAGGTCGTCGCCGACGCCAAGGACGCCCGCTCTGGTATGAGAGCGTCAAGGGAAGAGCTGCGTCAAGCCGGACTAATTGCGGATGGAAAGCCCTTCCTGCTGCGGAGAAAATTGTTTGATCCGAAGTTCGCCCCGTTGGACCGAGCGTGGAGCGCGGAGGACACCTATCTGGATTTGTCGGCTAGCGCCGCGGATGCGACCAAGTACTTTCGAGATAAGAAAGATCATGAAGTGGAAAAGCTCTTCTGGTCGCAGTTCACTAATCCAGAGCGTCCACTATCAGTGGATGATCGCCTGTCCCAATGGGCCGAGCTGAATAGGTTGTCCGGACTCGCCATGAAGCATGACATGGACCGCCTATGTCCGGGGAGATCGAAGCCGAGAAGCTATTTTAGTTTGGTGCAGCAATTTCTTGACTTGGTGCCTCGGATTGAAGCTCTAAAGAGGTCCGCTTGCACAGAGGGCGCGCGGCTGGCTCTTGCCCGTGTCAAGACATACTGGGCAGATATGGAGCCCACCGTTGTTGCGTCCCGTGATTCAGATAAAAGCCGAATTCCTTCCGAGCACTATTTTGAGGAAGTCCTCGCGGGCGCTCGAATAATAGAGACGCAGTGTTCGAGAGATGTTGTTTTATGACAGCATATGTAATCGTAGGTCAATATTTTTATAAATTGTAATGGCGTAATTTAGACTTGTGCCTTCAAGTATTAATAACACCTCCTGTGCGGCCGTTTTGATATATAAATTCTAAAAGATTGCAGTCGTTGGCTTCAGCCCCCACGCACGCGGGGGTGCGCGCGGAGAACGCATTTCACACTTAACCCAACGTCTTGGTCCTACAAAGGAGGTGATAGCGCCGCGGGCTAGGCGACCGGACTATAATGCTTTAACACTTTCACTTAGCCATAGGAGCTTGACAGTGGGACTCTTTAGGTAGCCCTTTAATGGCGACTGCGTTTACCCGAATTCGGGACGCATATGTGCCTGACCGAGAAGCGGTCCTTCGTCAAAACGGAGGAATTCGATAACTTCCTGTAAGTCATCGAGTGGCGACCAGTCTCGCGCTACATCATGACAGTCGGTTTTCGGCTTTCTCTACTAAGGTGCTCACCCGGCCGAACCGGGGCACAATCGCAGTAGTTCTCCTGGTGCAACCTTAGCCGACAGAGCGGAACGTAAGGTGGCCGAACTCAGGAGCCGGGCAACCCAACATGTGACCAAAATCATGACTCGGAGCTGATGCATATAGTGCCAAAACTCGCGATGCCGAACACTCCCTAAGGTGTTCGGTCTTTGTGGGTGCGTGTAAAACAACACCCTTGAAAAAGAAAAAAGCCCCTTGTGTCCAGGTACGAGCAAGAATTCTGGCGTGGCCACATGCCAAAACGCCAGTCTCCTCCATGGTTATAGTGAGGTAAACCAGGGGATGTATAGCAGCAAGAGACAGTAAAAAAGGTTTACGCAGGGTCTTAATCTAAGAAGAATCCTTTGGGGTGGGTCCCTACTGCACGTCTGCGCCTGTGTCTCCGCTGTGCCGTGTCCTGGAAGGGAAGAACTAAATTGAAAATGGGTCGTGCGGATCAAAAAGAATAATAAATAAAATGTGAAGTGAGAAATAGATACGGTCGAGTTTCATTGTCTCTGCGTACAACCCCTGGTGAGGCATACCAAGCCTATAACGAAAATGGGCTTGTGCCGAACTCATTGAGTCCGGGTCCGCGGCCTTCTGTGACTTACATCGAAAAAGTCTTTTGGCTGGTGAGGCCATTTTGTTGGGCGGCCGTTTAAGCGGCCGCACAATCCTCCGTTTGGAGGAGATGTAGTTTAGTATGCTCCCTTTAAAGAGATGATGCCTCGAGGACCGGGCATCTTTAGCGTGAGGGATGCATAATGCGGTATTGCGTTAAAGCGAGCGAAAGCTCCGCGTCCCATTAGTGCTTGCTAGCGACTTGAAAACGGGACTATGTGGAAGATAAGCTTTTCGCGACGAAAGTTATTGGCAGAGCCAAATATGACCACAAGCCGGAGAAAACCCATACAGTGGGTGTCCGGGTCTGGTGCTACTCCTTGAAAGGAGGTTTTACTGTGACGGATTCGTGCTGGGTTTATGCCCATGCGGTGAATTGTATCCTGATATATCAGATTTAGTCCACTGCCACCGTCCATAAGGACGTTGGTAAACTGGAATCCGTCTATTATTGGATTAAGTATCAGGGCAGTCCGACCTGCGTGTTTGATATTGCGAGAATAATCTAGCTGATCAAAAATGATTGGCTTTAGTGACCAGTGGCCAGACTCCTGAGGGATAGGCTTGAATGTGCGGACCTTTATGGGTGCCTCATGCCTTGTTATGTGAAGTGAGTTCACTGTTTTGACTTCTTGCGAGAAGTTCTTTTGCTTCCTGGTGTTCTGCTTTTGGGGTTCGTCCTCTTCCTCACTTGGTGTGTTGAGCCCCTTGTGTTCGGCGTTAAGCCTTCCGGATTGTTTGAAAACCCAACAGTCTTTGTGGGTATGATTAGCAGGCTTTCCAGGAGTACTGTGTATCTGACATAACCTGTCCATGATTCTCTTTAGACTGGACGGATCTTCCCTATTATCCTGAGGGGGTGATTTTTTCTGATTTTGCCGTGAGCCTTTGAATCCGGCATTGACTGTTGTGCTCTTCGGACTTTTTCTTTTGATTCGGCAAAGGTCCTTGTATCACCGTGGTTTCCCGTTTCCATCCCTGATTTCTGATGTACTTGGGTCGCTGGGGCTGCATCGTGCCAACCAGCTGTCCTCTCCTGCGCAAAAGTGGGTCATGAGGCTTGTGAGTGCGGCCATTGTTCTTGGCTTTTCCTGGCCGAGGTGTCTGGCGAGCCATTCGTCTCGGACATTGTGCCTGAAAGCCGCTAGGGCTTCGGTGTCCGGACAATCCACTATTTGATTCTTTTTAGTGAGGAATCTGTTCCACAACTGCCGAGCTGATTCTCCGGATTGCTGAGTTATGTGACTGAGGTAGTCTGTGTTCGGGGGACGGACGTAGGTCCCTTGAAAATTTGCTCGGAAAGCGTCCTCGAGCTCTTCCCAACTTCCAATTGTGTTTTCGGGAAGGATTTTAAGCCAGTGCCAGGCTGGCCCTTTAAGCTTAAGGGGTAAATATTTTATGGCGTGGAGATCATCTCCTCTAGCCATATGTATGTGGAGGATATAATCCTCGATCCAGACTCCCGGGTCTGTTGTTCCATCGTACGCCTCTATGTTAACGGGTTTAAATCCCTCTGGGAATTCATACTCCAGGACCTCATCGGTGAAACATAGAGGGTGTGCGGCGCCCCTGTATTTGGGTGTGCCGGATTCTGATGGTGGATTTTTTGCATTGCTTACGAGAGCTTGCTTTTTTGGCCCGTAAATGGACCTGGCTGGGCCATGACGCGAGTCTTTTATTCTGTCGCATGTCGCATTGAGTGCGGCGCCGTTTGCCGTATTGTAGTGGCCGAGAGGTCGTTTATTCGACCATGTAGCCTTTTTGTTTTTCGAGTTTGGGGGCTCTAGGGCCTCCTGGTCGAATTCGGGCAGTAGCTTTCCCTTCGGATAGCTTTTGGTGCGGCGGCTGCCGCCGTATTTGTCTGCGGTCTTGATTACTTTGCTCCATCTTGTTTTGAGTGCATCTTCCGCCGTCTTTAGCTTTTGCTTCTGTTTCTTCAGGCTTCGTGCTGTGGCGACGAGCTTTTCTTGGAGATTCTTCTGCTCCATGATTTTATCCGGCGTGGTATCGTCCGGAGTTCTGTTATGACCGGGGGAGGACTGTTCGTCCTCTCTGCCCGTGTTACCCTGTTCGGGCGGCTGTTCTGGGATGCGTTCGTCATCTGCCGGCTCGTCCTGCTCTATGGCTGGGTCTTGATCGAGGCGGAGCTTCGCTCGGCGTTTACGTCGCCGCTTTGATTGCTTTTCGGAGGGTTTGCCCTTCTTTTCGCCCCCTTCTTCCTCATTGTGAGTTTTTTCAGGTGTATCCACCATGAATACGTCATTAAGTGGGGTGGAGGTCCAGTGCCCTATGGGCGCTAGTTCCCGTTCGTCTCCGTCTTCGTCGTCCATGCCGTCGAAGTCTTCGGAGCCGAAGTCGAGCATGTCGGTTAAATCGTCGACAGTGGCTATTAAGTGGGTGGTGGGTGGGCTTTGAATTTCTTCGTCGTCCGAATCCCAACCTCGCAGGCCACAGTTCGGCCTGGGCTCTCCTGAAAAAGAGAGAGACTTGAGAGATTTCAGAATATCACTGAAAGGCGAATATTGAAAGATGTCCGCGGCGGTGATCTCCATTACCGGCGCCCAATCTGATTCGATTGGCAGGGGCGCGGGAGGTTCGGAGTTCGGAGAAGAGTCCGGCTCCTTGGAGTCATGTGCCATGCGGAGTGCGGGGCTTGCGTTTGGCTCAATGGCTTTTAAGATCGCAGCCCCCGAGGTGACGTCCAACCATTCATCCTTAAAGAACGCAGCGGGCTCTGGATCGAGGATCGGGGCCAGAGCGTATGCGGCCTCTAGGACACTGTTCGGAGGCAGAGCTATATCATGCCCCTCGAGATAGTGCGGCGCGCTTGGCTGTGGCTCGAATCCGTCGAAGATCAAGTCTCCGTGGATATCTGCCGTGTAGTTTAAGCTTCCCCACCTGGCTGAATGGCCAGGGGCGTGGCTTCCGATCTGCTCCAGATGGCCAAGCGAGTTGGCCCGCAGAGCGAAGCCGCCGAAGATGAAGATCTGTCTGGGGAGAAAAGTCTCACCCGGGACCTCATCGTTGTTGATGATCAAAGGAGCCATCGGGCCTAAAGGCGACGACACAAAGGAACTCTCAATGAAAGCACCAATGTCGGTGTCAAAACCGGCGGATCTTGGGTAGGGGGTCCCGATCTGTGCGTCAAGGTCGGATGGTAACAGGAGACAAGGGACACTTTATTTTACCCAGGTTCGGGCCCTCTCGATGGAGGTAAAACCCTACTCCTGCTAGATTAATATTGATGATATGGGTAGTACAAGAGTAGATCTACCACGAGATCAAGGAGGCTAAACCCTAGAAGCTAGCCTATGGGTATGATGATGGTTATGATGTGTTCCTCCTACGGACTACAACCCTCCGGTTTATATAGGCACCGGATAGGGTTAGGGTTACACAGAGTCGGTTACATTGGTAGGAGATCTTGAATATCCGCACGCCTAGCTTGCCTTCTACGCCAAGGAAAGAACCTTCCGGACACGGGACGAAGTCTTCAATCTTGTATCTTCATAGTCCTGGAGTCCGGCTGAGGATATAGTTCGGCTATCCGAACACCCCCTAATCCAGGACTCCCTCAATCACCAAGCCGGCGGTCAACTCCCCCTGCTGATTGAGCTCAGCGGGCATGTCGTCGAGGCTCTCCTTCCGCAACTCCATCAAGCCTTGGATGAACTCCTTCTGCTTATTGAACTGATCGGGCATGCCGTCGAGGGATAACGACTCCAGCTCCGCCGGCTCAGCATGTTCGCCTCCGCGGCTAGGGCGCTCCTGGGAGCCATTGCCTGCCCGTGAGAGATATTTCGAGGTCTCTACGTGGCGGCGAGCCCTCTTTTTTTCCGCAGCCTTGGTTGCCGCTCCCTTGTTACGAGCAGTTCTCGACCTAGAGCTCTGCTCACCGGCCATGGCAACGACGGACGAAAAAGAAGCACTTATGAGGAGGAAAGGTAGAGTAATTTTCGGTTAGGTAGTTCCCCTTTTTATAACCTAAGTACTAGCACTAGTACTAATACCTGCATAGTGGGAACACGTTCAGGTTTGGTACGTACTAGTAGGTGTGAGCAAGCTTTCGAATGTGATGGAAACAAGGTAAAGATTAATTGATGGTTTTGGTTTCGAGGCCCGAAACGGCTCCCGGTGAGTTTAGCGGAACATAAATTTCAAGTACTACACTGCTCAAATGCGTAAATATTATGTTACTGTAAAAAATTGGCACAAAATACGAAGGAGACCAATGGAAGTACTACTAGCAACCCACGATTTAACTACTCGCATGCGCGCAGTGGAGTAATAATGTCTTTCTTCCGCCCTCACGTCCAGTTAATTTGCATGCGCTATATTAATTCACCATCAATGAATTGAACGACTTTACACGCGTCAAATTATGACATGGGGTGGATCTTGGTACAAAGTTGCGTCCGCACGTGTACCCGCGTGTGCGTGCGAGGGAATGAGTGCGTGCGTGGCATGCGTGCACATCTTCGCTTCGTGCATGTACCGCCAATATGGCTCAGGGAGGACGAGTACATTCTTCTGGAACCAGTAGCACGTCACTGTGATGAATCCATGCAAGGAGGTCGCGACAATGCCTCCACATGTGCCACGTGGCTTCATGAACTGTAAGTGTGCAGCGTGCCATTGGTATTCTAATTTACGTGTTTTGCACATACTCGAAGTAATAGTAAGGTACACGTGCATTGCACGCATCAGATTTTGCAACCAAATTATGAATAAATACCACACTATAGCATGTAAGCTCTGAGTCATATATGCCTGATGTAGCCCTTCGTTTAATTCTTATAGTTCATCTCATTCAAAATCAATTAGTTTTTATAAAAAAGCTAAGAACGCGGGAATAGGAAAAACATGGGATTATAGTGGAATGTCGTCTTGAATCCTACAGGATTGTACGAGTGTTTGATTGTGCATAGAAAAAATGCAGAATTCTTTCAAAGAGGTTTGAGTGGATGGGATGTTTCCTATGAAATCTAGTGCAAATGAATCATATGCAAAAATTCCTATGGTTTACAATCCTACGAATCAAACAACCAAGATAGGAAAAATTCCTAATGATTAGAATCCTCCAAAATTCCTTTGAGAATCCTTTGAATCAAAGAAGCCCTTAATCTATTTTATGATTCATGGAATTGTGCGTTGTAAAGCATAAAGTAAAAAACAAATAATGGCAATTCAACTAGAAAAAAAGTTTGGGCAGTTATGATACGGAAGATTCTAGAACAAAAGAGAACCACTGTTGTTTTGAGGTTTGTGCATTATGCTTAAGTTCAACCATGGAGTCTGCTAGATTGTACATGTGGAAAAATCCGGTGGGGGGCTAGAAGATGGTGCGAGGGGCCGAATGGAGGGAGACTATGAAGGAATGCACAAGTGCGAGATCGATATTTAGAGAGAGGGGGCGAACACGTGCGCTGTTGCGCGCAGTGGCACAGCCATGAAAAATAAATGAGCTAGGGGACCAAGCATTGCTAATCCTTTACGGGGAGGGTCAATTCATGAACTTAAACCATTTTCAGTAGCAATTGTCTAATGATCACATTCATATTAGCCTCGATATATAGTGATGTTAGGGGGGGAGGGGGCAGGGCCCTTACTGCCCCCTGTCTTCACCATTGTGCACGCGTCTAAGAGATGAAGCGGAAGGCATGGATGATGAGAGGGGGATGTTGGATATATAATTAATGTGGGTGTATTAGCTATATATGTTAATCCTATATAGAGAGGTATAGATTGATCGATGTGGACGTGGGAAAGAGGGTGAGACCTCACTGGATATATCGATTGATCGGTTTGTGTGGAAAACTATGAAAGACCTAGCTATATACACACATACATAGAGGAACACCGATCATTGCGCATGCATGCGTGAGAGATAAAGAATGCCCGATATGATGGAGAGGGGATGTGTGTGGGTGTGTGCCTTCATGGGAGACCGACCTGAAGAAAAAGATTGCATGTGTGTGATGGATAATGCCGACTGGTAGTGTGTGTGCATGCATGCACGAGAGAAAGTTAGTGGTACAATTATAAAGAGAAGACTACTGTGTGGGTGTAGAAGAATAGGTGAGGTCATAATCAATGTAAAGTTGAATTAAAATATTTGAATAAGAGATCCTGATGTTTGAAACCCATGCATGCATGAATATAACGGGGATCTACGCGGTGTGGTTTGGAAACGAGCATGTTGTAATGTATACACATTGAACAAGGTCAGACTGATTTGAATTTGAGATACCGATGGCAGACATCATTTTGCCACGTCGCATCCGTGCATGGACACACTATTCTAATTGGAGATGATGGGCGGCTTTCGCATCACATATCTATATCTATACCCCTATATATATTATATATTTTTTATATTGTGTGCGAGTAACTTTAACTTTGAAAGATGGTCGTTGGATGAGGCGAATCCGATGGTCCAAAGATGGCAAATTTGAGCACTACTGGCCGTTGGATATCATCTAGATTCCACCAGATTTCGCCACATGTATAATCTAGAAGACTCCATGGTTAAACTTAAGCATAATGCACAAACATCAAAACACAAGCACTTCTTATTTGTTCTAGAATCTTCCTTATCAGAATTGCCCAAATGTTTTTCTACATGATTTGCTATTATTTGTTTTTACTTTATGTCTTACGACGCACAATTCCATGAATCTTAAAATAGATTAGCTTTCTTATAAAAACCAGATGATTTTGAATGAAATGAACTATAAGAATTAAACGAACATCTACATCATGCATATATGACTCAAAGCTTGCATGCTATAATGTGGTATTTATTCATAATTTGGTTGCCAAATCTCATGCGTGCAATGCATGTGTACCTTACTCTAGTCTAAATGGTGTTTGTGTGTGTGTTGTGCGCGTTGAGGTGCAAATTGTCTTTTTTTGGGTACACGTTAAGCTTGTTCTTCCGAAATTTCAAGTTGTGCCTTGTTATACCAAAAATTCAAGCTAGCGTCTCTGTCTATCGTGCTGCGAAACTCCCGCCTCTTCAACCCGCGCCTTGTTGGCCCGAAATATTTAAGATATATCTTTGTCTCGTTGTGCTCCGACAACTCCCTCCATCTCAACCCGCGCCTTGCTATTCCGAAATTACAACGCGCGCAAAAACTCCCACCTCCTGTGAAATCCCGACACGTGAAATGCCCGTGGTACCCCTGAACCGAAAGAACCGCCTCAAATCGGTGGGGGTACTTTCGTAACTTACCCCACATTTTGGACAAGCGCGTCTCTAAGCCATGGTTCCCTACTGCCATCCCATCCGCCCACCCATTCATACACCGAGGCCGCGAAAACCCGCGACGAAACCCCACACCCTGCTCCGTCCGCCACCCAGTCGGAGTCTCTTCCCCGACGACGACGTCCACAGCAACACCTCGACGTCCCTCATCCACCGTACCGGATGAGGATCCGACGTCGATCTCATCGTCCCATGGTTCAGCCACCCCGTCCTCCACCTCCAAGGAGATGCCCCGACATTCCCCTCGTCTTTCGCGCCACCTCCATTCCCACACCACCATCTTCACCTGCACCACCGGAAGAGCATCGTCATCACCGTTTCCTCGGATGAAGCTGCGGCCTAATCGGCGCCACCAAAGAGGTTGTACACTAATAGCCGCATTTTCTTCTTGATTCGATCTCACGGTACTGCCGGCACTCGGTCCCAAGCCGACACGGCGTGGCTCCATCCACGGCGGCGTCGCTGGCCACTTCCTCCACGGCGTCCCTCCCTCGGCGGCGACGTCCACATCAGTAGGAGCTGCTGCCGCTTTAGCTCTCGCTCGCGATGCTGCTCTGCTCTTGCTCTCGGTCCCCTGCCTGGTCTGCTCTTGCTATTGCTCTTGCTCGCGCTGCTGCTCTCGCTCTTGCTCTTGCTTGCGATGCTGCTCCGATTTAGCTACACTTCAGTCGACTAAATCGACTTTTGGGTCAGTCGATTTTCAAGGGGTAGGGGGCTCACCGGGGTGAAGGAAGAACCAGCCGCAGCGGGGAGGGGGGCTCGCCAGAGAGGTACCCCACTATCTATCTTAGGGTTCACGATGGGGGCGGTGGTCGCTGGCGTTGGCGGGGCGATGGCGTGGGGATCGCCGGAGAAAAAGCTCGGCATGGGGGGTTGCCTAGAGGGATGGCCGGGGCGGCGGCAGACTGGCGGTGGGGAGTGTTTTCGGGGTGGGCGGGGCGGCGCACCGCCGGCCGCGGGCGGCGGGGGGCTGCTGTTTGGCCGGTGGTGGCTGGCGGCTCAGGGGGGTGGAGGTTGAAGATGAACCGCAGGCCCTTGATTTCGTATCCAACGGCTGCAAAATCGACTGACCAGAGATGAAAAAGTTAGTCGACCGACGTGTAGCCTCACCTTGCTAGTGCGTTCAGTTTCGACAGCAAAATTCAGTTTCGACAGTTAAGTTCAGTTTTGACAGTTAAGTTCAGTTTCGACAGTTAAGTTCAGAGATGAGCGGCTGATGTATTTTACATCTAGCACTTTGTGGTTATGTATTTTACGTCATGTATTGGAGATGCTATTAGAATTCCACTCAGGTTAATGTTGTTCGTTGTCCCTCTCATCCTGCTTCTGCCTCGGCGTCGTACAACTCACCGGAGCTGCTCCAACGACGAAACCCTCCATCACAGCGGAGCAGTACCTCGGGCTCCATCTCCAGACGCCTAAGATCTTCTTCCCCTCCTCCGACAGCCAAGTCAGCTGGAGCATCCTCACCGGCCAACCCAATCACGCTGAGATCGACATGGCTTCGCCAAAGAGGTTGTACACTTGTTGCATCTCTTTTTTACTCTACATGTTATATATATTGTCCACTGAGCACTCATAGTAATGGGAAATACGATTATTTTATCCTACTATATGACAAGCAGTGAGGTACCAGGCAACTTAGCTATCCGTGATGGACTCTCTTGAACGCCATCATTATTTATCTCTGCGCGTTTGAGCTGTGCATTTGTCGATGGGCCTGGGAGTTGAGCTAGTATGGCAGTGGCCTGGGTCCAAAGTAATAGAAGTAGCACAAAAACATTTTTTTAGTGTAGGATTTTCCTTGCTCAAGCCTGCCTACTAGAATCGCCAGTGCTTGAAAGGAAAAGTGAATGAAAAACATCGGAATTGGAAAGTTTCCTATGGTACTAATTTTCATGAATTTGGTGCAAAGGAATGGAGCAAAGGAAAACTGTAGGATTCGTTCCTTTAGTGTCTCCTTGAAAGAAAAACCATAGGAATTCTAATTTCCACTTCTCCTCCTTTTCATATTCCTATTCATCAAGCACAAGACTAAGAGATAGTAGCATAATAGCATTATAACCGTACATTTTCTTGTGGTTTGACTTAATCTCACCATGCTTTTTTGCATCCTGTGATCTTCCAATTGTTGTGAATCAAACACCTAGATTGGCAGAAATCATGTGTTTTTAAATTCTCTGTTTTGCACGTGCATTCCTATCCTATTCATGTCTATTTCCTATCCCTGCATTGTTAGAATCCTCAAATTCAAACAAGCCCTTACTCAATTACTTCTGTTATAGATATGTGACAAAGAAAACCTTGTGTGGTTTGTCCTGCTCCTGCGGCGTTGTGTTCCACCCCAGCTCAGCTGCTCCAACGACGGAAGGGTTCACCACAGCAGGGATCCGCTCTCCAGACTGTCTTTCGCCACCTCAAATCTTCTTCCCCGCCACCGGCATCCACGGCAACTGCATTACCATCATCAACTGAGCAGATGACCTTGAGGACTACACGGGTCCGCAAGAGAGGTCGCACTCTTCCGTGTCTGCTTACGTTATGTGTCGCTTAATATGATGACATGCTACATTATCGTCGTGTTCACCTATTAGACTTCGAGTCAGGTCCAAACTAATGCTGAAACTTGAGTTTTTAAATGGTTGTGGGGTACATATTGGGGCAGCAATCAGTACTATCTGTCTACTATCTGGTTAATCTCCGGTGTCTACTATGAGTTTCATGTTGGGTGCAAACAAACATTAAAGGAGCCATTATCTGTATTTTTTAACTAAAGCTATTATCTGCCTGCTATCATTGGTTTTGGGTCTATCCACAGTTTGCTACCATCACTCTGGATTTGTGCATGCACTCCTTACATAATATCACTATGTTTTATTCCTATGCATGCCAGTTATTGTACACAATGGAACTGATCATGTAGATCAAAAGAGACGAGCCTTGCGGGGCAATAAAATTTCATGCAGACGTCGTTCCATGATGGGCGCAAAGGCAGCCCCCCCCCCTCCACCCATTTCGGATCGTAATCAAGAGGAAGATAACTATTATGAGGGGGATTCAGAAGTAAAAGACCACTCCTATTTACCCCATGAGGTCTTCGCTCTAACTTGGCATGCTGATGTTGGTAATATCATGCATATGGTGCCTTGCATTGCTTACTGTATACATTAAAGATGTCATCTGCTTAGTTTAGACATGCTTTGTGTCAATGCCATTTGTTTAGTTTCTTTATCGTATATGTGAATCATGCAATGCCATCTTGTCTAGCCAGGCATCATATATGTGAATTTTGCAATGCCACCCTGGTTAGCCAGTCATATTATATGTGAATTATATCATGCCATCATTTTTTTATTACGTGTTAAATTTGTCAACAATTTTAGTACATTCAATTACTCTTCCTGTGCATCAGCCATTCGACACGGTCATGGAAAAATCTGGAGTGGAAACAAGGTCTTCAGAGCAGACAATGCTATCTGACGAAGCGCATGTCTTGCTGGTTACTAATAGCTCCTCAGAGGAGGATTCAGAGACAGATGACCAGTCATATCCCCCCCCCGAGGTGCATGCCCTAACTTGGCAGGGTTATGTTGCTCATATCGTGCGTATGGTATCTTGCATTGCTATGTCATTTGCTTAGTTTGGACGTGCTTTGTGTGAATGCCACATGTTTAGTGTCTAATTACCATATATGTGAATTATGCAATGCCATCTTGTTGCAAGACATTATATATGTGAATTATGCAATGTTATCTTGTTGCAAGGCATTATGTATGTGAATTATGCAACGCCATGCTGTTTAGGCAAGCGTCATATATGTGAATTATATCATGTCGTCCCTTTTTTTGTATTTCTCATTGCTTTTGTCGACAATGTTTGTATATTCAACTGTTCTTCCTGTGCATCAGACATTTGAATTGGTGATGGAGAAATTTGGAGTGAAAACAAGGTCTTCAGAGCAGACAATGCTACCTGCTGAAGCAGATATCTTGCTGGTTACAGATAGCTCTTCAGAGGAGGATTCAGAGGCAGATGACCAGTCTTATTATCCACCTGAGGTGTATGCTCAAACTTGGCAGGGTTATATTACTCATATAATGCATATGTTGTATTGTAGTTCTTAGTTTTTACATCATATACACAATATTGAATGCCATCTCCTTAGTTGACACATCATATATGCGATTGCCCTCTGCTCACTTCCTTAGTATATAAATCATATATTTGAATTATGTCATGCCATGATGTTTACATAGACATCATGTATCTGAATTATGGCATGCCAACCCATTTTCTAAAGACATAATATAGTTATATCATCTCATCTTGTTTACATAGTCGTCATATTTTAAATTATGTCATTCTATCGGTGAATTACATCATGCCATCATGTTTCCATCGACGGCATGTTTGTGATTTATGGCATGCCAACCACTTTAATAGACACATGTATAGTTATATCATGTCATCCTGTTTACATAGTCATCATATTTTGAAGTATGTCATTCTATCCTGTTTAATTAGCCATCATACATGTGAAATTGTGTCATGCTATCCTGTTTAATTAGCCATCATATATGTGAAATTATGTCCTACTATTCTGTTTGCTTAGACAACATAAATGTGAATTATTTCATGCCCTGTTTTCTTCCCTACTATCCATTGCACCTGTCTATGTTACAATGTCTGTACATTCAATTACTTTTCTTATTTATTAACCATTTCAATTGGAGGGAGTGATGGCAGTATCTGTGGGAGTAAAAACACGGTCTTCAGAAAAGATCGTGCTACCTGTCGATGCAGATAGAACCACGGTTGTACTTGCCCAAGAACCAGCCCCACCACACATAACCCACACTCATGCAGATTGTACCCCTACCCAGTTGGACAGAGAACCAGCTACACCCCTTGTAACCCCAACCCCAGCAAATAGACACCCAGTTCCCGTTGACACAGCACCGTCTCCACCACAGAGCACCCAAACACGAGCAGTTAGTAAGGCAACTGCAGTGCCCAAATCATGAGGACCACCACTCCAAACCCGAAGTCAACGCTTAAAGCAGAAGAAGAATTGTTCTCAGGTCAGGTTCCATAGCTATGGTTCATACTACTTTGCTCTTGCATCACTGTATTTACTGATACCAACTAATTTCAAATTTGAAGGATGCAATTAAAACTCCAATGGCGCAACAGGTATGTTTTAAACCTGTTTCTTCAACGTGTTTGGCTGTTTGCTATTGTAAGTTGCTCTATGTTGATTTCAGTTTCAATTGAATAAACAGTTATGTTCTCATGCCATGCACATTACAAGTGTTGTTATTGCTGTGTAGTTTCCCACACTTATATTCTGTCTATGCTGCTTTGTCTTAAATAGATATGATTCGAACTGTATCTATCTTTATTTGGCAACATAAACTAGAATGATATAGACCATACAGTGACCATACTACATAGATATATGTCTGTTTCATGCTGTTATCCTGTCCACCTTACTACTGAACTGGTTTACCAAAATGAGTTTCATATACTACATTGTAAACCTGAGATGTGTTTGTTTGTTTCTCTTTTAGAACGCGGATAAAATATTGGAGAAGAGTACCCTGTTATGCAATGGTAAAGGAAGTAATGCAGATAAGGTTCAAGATAGTGAGACATCCCTGTTGGTCTCCAAGAAAGCTGATAAAAACTATATTGAAGACACTGAGACAACCCCAAAGTCCTGTCTTGATGTAGTGTTCGAGTTACTGGCTACCAATGCTGGCACCAGCTCTTCAAACTCGTTGCCTAAATCAGTTTAGCTTCTTGAGTCTCAACTTCAAGTTGAAAGACATCGATCAGATGTTATGTGACAGGAAGCTGAAGGACTGAGGAAGTCCCTGCAGAATTCAGATGCATACTTTCTGGTGCAACAGCAAGCGCTCGAGGACTTAAGCACCAAACAAGAGAAAGTTAATAAGCTTGCTAAGCATCTTGCCAGCATTATGGGTACCCAGGATATTGTTTCTTGAGCTCTTCTGACGTGGTTTCAGTTCTGGACTTGTTTTGCTGCGGTGTTTATATGTTGTTGTGTTCCCTATATTTGCACTGGTGGCGAACTTTGATGCCCAATGGATGTAATATGTGTAATAGCCGTGATAGCCTAGTGTAAGTTGCTTGCTTATTTATTTCCTTGTTGTCTTGTTTATTTGTTTGCTTGTAGTCAGTGCAGTTCTTTTTCTGCGGTTTGCTACTGGCTGAAATAACCTATTTTTTAAAACTAGGCCGCAATAACCATGGGCTAATATTTACTGTAGTGACATTGGGCCTCCTATGGGCCATAGAAACAGTGGGCCTTCTACGGGCCGTATAAACAGTGGGCCTTCTACAGGCCGTAGAAACAAGTCGTAGAAACAATGGGCCTTCTACGGGCCGTAGAAACAGGCCGTTGAAACAATGGGCCTTCTACGGGCTGTAGAAACAATGGGCCTTCTACGGGTCATATCATCAATGGGCCTTATACGGGTTGTATGATCGATTGGCCAAACATGGGCCAAACAGACCGCATTCTGGCCGTAAACGGGCTAGAGTTGGAATCGTTCGTTCATGGGCCGACCATAACGGGCCATTGTTAATAGGCCATATTTGATGACGCTATGGAAACGGCCCAACGTATTAACGGACCACAAACGGGCCGACTGTAACCACGGGCTGAATTTGGCCCACAAGCAGAAAATGACACTAACGGGCCGTAAGTAAACGAATGCTGGAAAATAGCCATAGAATAAATGGGCTCTGAGAAGGCCGAAAGATAACATGGGCTGGAAACGACCCAACGGAATAATGGGCCGTTAATGGGTATAAAGTGATACACTGTTCTTTACGGGCCAGTTTCACCACGGGTCGTTAATGGGTGTAAAGTGATACACTATTCATTACGGGCCAGTTTCACCACGGGCCGTTAATAGGCCAAGAGTTACATAGGGCTTCATATGGGCCGAAAGACGTCATGGGCCATACATGGGCCGGAAGTGAAAACGGGCTAGAATCATATTAGATGGCCCAGATGACGCTAGTGGGCCTAATTCGAATAGGCACTAGTAGAAAAGGGCCCATTTGTCCCCGTTGGTAAGGGCCTTTGTCCCGGTTCAATCCAGAACTGGGACACATGGCCTCCACGTGGCATGTGCGCCGAGCCCAGGCAAGAGGGCCTTTGGTCCCGATTGGTGGCACCAACCGGGACCAATAGGCATCCACGCGTCAGCATTTCTGTGGCTGGGGTTTTTGTTTTTTTTAAGGGGGGCGTTGGGGGTTTTGGGGGGTTTAATTTAGGTGTTTCATATATTGTGTTAGCTAGCTAATTAATAGAGAGAAGTGTCCTCTCTTATGTCTGTGCTTGGTCGATGCTACGTACTATACATACGTATAGAGAGGACTAGACACGCTAGCTAGCTAGTAAGCAAATGAAGGAAACAAAAGATCGTCATGAACATATATGCATACAGAGAGAAGTGATATCGACCACCTCTCCTTCTCCGAGAGATTGGTCGAACAACAAGTTCTCGTATATCTATCCGACACTACCGGCTACATATATACAATAATTATCTCTTACAAATATAATCTCCTAACATACGGACGCATGGCCCACATAGTATTCTCCGTCTTCAGCGATCACGTGGTCAAGAAAGAATGCCGCCAATTCCTCTTGAATTGCTCACATGCGATCTGGTGCTAGGAGTTCATCCCGCATTTGAAACATCTAATTTGAAGAAGGGGGTCAATACATACATACATACATACATACATACATACATATATATATATATATGAATGAATGAAACTCAACACAAATGATGGTAACAAACTAAAATTGTGAATATTATTGCTTACGCACTTCATATTGTTCGTCAGAGTACCCACCCCGTTCACAAATCGTGTGGCGGATGGACTCGCAAACGCAGTATCCATAGAAATCATTCCCTTGTTCCTGCCACAACCACTTTACAAGAAATAGAGGTCAATCAAACTGATAAGCAAGAATGCCAAATGGTATTGATGAAACTAGCGCTTGAATCACTAGGAGATGCGCGGAACATGCTAATATAGTACTTACTTTCGGGTGTCTAAATTCCAGCTTCTTCGGCAGTCCCGGAGTTTTTTTGGTGAATTTTCTCCAAACCCTGCCAGACAAAGAAAAAAATTACTTGATATCAGAAATGAACTAAGTTGCTGATATGGTGGATAATGATCGATTTAACTTACTTCTCGAGCATTTGAGTCATGTCCGCATACTCCTGGGGATCTTTTCGTTTCGAGTCTAAGACAGTTACTACTCCTTGCTCAACCTTAATCTCTAGGAGAATATAGTGGAACCTGCGCACGCATGCATAACTCATCAATTACATTACTATAACCTTGACTAATATATAAGGGAAACCGAATATGCCACAAGACAGTAACACTCACTTGAAGTTGTAAGGAAAGAGTATTATATCTTTGTTTTCATTTATTACCAACGATCGTAGCAAGTTGGCCTCGGTATCTTCGGCATGAAATTTAACCTCAGTTTCATCTATGAGATTTGTGTTTATGAACCCAATATCACCGACTTGTCTTTTCTTCAATTTGACGATCTTCAATCTGCATAATATAGTGAGGATAATTATAAGGGCTTATTCCATCTGTGCCCCCAATTCCTTAGTTGTGCTCAGTTTTCCCCACGCTTCAAACTTTTGCTCACTTTTCCCCATTCCCTTAGCTAAAACTCTCACAAATGTTCATAACAGATGTTTGCCGTCTTGGCCGTTAACTGACTTGTGGGGCCATGTTGGACTCTGTTTTTTTTAGCGGCTTGTTGGACTCTATTTTTTTTCTGTTGACTGTGGCTGTGGCTTCACTGGTTGGGTCGTGTTTGTGTTCATAGGACGGGCCCGTTAGTTTGTTGGTAATAAATTAAAAAAGCCTGCTATCGATGGATGCAGCCTGCTATGCATGCCCGGCTTTGGCATCGATGTAGCCTGCTATGCATGCAAACACCGCCACGCACGCATCTAGTGACCTAGACCTAATCGCATGCATGCACGCCGACACGCATGCATCGATCGTTGCCGCACGGTTGCCGGTGGATTAAGTCGCTCCGCATCATCGTTTCAAGCGTCGCAGGCATACGTGCCGGTGGCAGAAGGGGCAGGCTGCACGCATGGTCGCGTCCATATGTCGAGGCATTGGTTCACGCCGCAGGCTGCACGCACGCTCGTGAATGGGAGGCAGGCAGCCGCCAACGCAGAGCACGCAGAAGGGGGAGGCAGGCAGCCACCAACGCAGAGCACGCAAAGCACGCTCGCATCGATTCTCGTTTACACAATGATGATCGCATCGGTTCACGCACGCACTGAGTCACGATCTACGCCGGTCGTTTGCGCGTGTACCCACTTCATCTCCCCCGGCTATTTAAACTGCCCTCCATTGCCTCTTCTTCTACAGATCCATCTGCGCCTCCAACTTCTTCTCTTCTTCCCCCAAAAGCCAAAGTCGTTCCACTCAGCGAAGCGAGCAAGATGCAGTACAACGGGCCGACGTTCCAAGCGCCGCCCACCGTGTCGGAACGGCGGTTGTCATCACCGAGGAATCCCTCCGCGTCTGGGCGTTCTCCTGCTGGAGGGGAAGCACTGAGCTTGCACGGGGGTTCCTCCGTGCGGGCTTCCACCACCTCCCGGCGGGCTCGCCGCCCATGTTCAACCTCGTGGAGCAGCGTCCCCACGCCAACACTCCAGTGGTAGGGCTCGTCGTCCACTTCACCAACAGGTTCGATGCCTACTACCTGCTCGGCAAGGTGTATTGGTGTGGGTGCAAGTTCATCGCATTCACGACCTATAACATCTTCACTGACTTCGAGAGCGTCTTCCCCGGTCGCAACCGCATGCACAGCCTCCCGTACTACCTCGGCGACAACGGCCGTGAGGAGGAGGAGTACTGAAGCCGGCGGCGAAGAAGACGGTGAAGTCGGCGGATAAGGTGAAGACATGGCGGTGTTGCCCTAGCTACCCTATCTATCTATCTAGTATGTAGTGTTAGTTTGGTGTGTGTGTTGCCCGAGCTATCTATGTAAGGTTAACTCTTATCTATGGTGTCTATGTAAGAACTTATGTTGCCCTAGCAACCGTACCCTATCTAAGTTAAGTTATGTGTGTTATATTAATGCTTTGTTATGTTTGTATTTTGTTTGTCCCAAGTTTAGACACGGCTAATTGGCGTGGGAAAAATTAACCAAACAAACTAAAAATGATGTGTTTACAGATGCCTTCTAAAAATAAGAACATATTGTACATTTGTACACGGCTTTGGTTTGAGAGATCTGTATTTTTTAGGTATTCAAAGAATACTTTGGTTTTCAAAAATATTGAAGTATCCATGCAAAAAAAATATTGAAGTATCAAATACTTTGAGATATTTGGCTTTAGTCAAAAGTGTAGTTTTAACTACACTATGTTTGAAGTAAAGGAAAGCCAAAAAAATTCTTCCCCATGGCCTATGTAAATAATTTTCTTCTAAAACCCACCTCCCTACTTTGGGTCAAGCCAAGCAACAATTTCCAGCAAGTTTCAACTGTCCCTAAATTTTATTTCTATTTATTTTATCTCAAAATCTTTTTTGTTATTTATTTTGGACCTTAGAGTTTCCAAAGGAACTGCCAGATTTCCTTTGAGTTTTGACTCCAAGTAAATTCCTCTGACTAGTCCTTAGCACCCTCAACCAAGATCCATCAAGATCCACTGGTCCACAATTCAAATTTTCAAAATGTGCTTGCTGCAAGTTTGGACCAGATTTGCCATTTTTGGTGAAATTCATTTGTTTTCTTTTCCTAAAAATCTTAGAAAAATCAGGCAGCCTTTGGATGCATCAAAAGACCACCTCACCAAAGATCAGCTCCAGAAAAATTTTCCACATGCCAAAATCATTTCATCGAACAGTTGGTGTGCACTGTTTCTGTTAGTTTCAGAGTTCAGTGTTCAGTTGCAGTCGACAGTGTCGTTTTCTTCAGAGCACGGCGTCGATCTCGCCAGTAACTGCAGTGGCGCCTTGCTCCCTGTCGCCCCTCCTTGTCCAGTGCGCCGTATGATCCAATACTCGAGGTTATTAGCTAACAAAATAATCCTATCACTGAACTGGTAGTTGTTTTCTGCCGAAACTGAAAGTGTCGAAACTTAACAGTAAACTGCATACATTCAGTGATCGACAGTTGCACAAACATCTCTAACGAGAGATGGCCATCAAGTAAAAAATTCCTAGAGCAAGTATTCCTAAAGCTATCAGATTGGATTGCTTCTTCAACTTAATCAGATGCTTGAAGTTCTAGTTCATCTTCTTCAATTCCGTCTTCAGTTCAACATCTACCACCGTCGGGTATTCTGGACGCGCTGCTGCTGCCGGAGCGGCACTGTCATGGGGCAGATTGGACTCGCTAATTGCATTCCCCCTCGAATCCAGCAAGCCCGACCCTTGAAGCCTCTAGATGTAATCATCCATCCACTCGAAATGGTGGCATTTCTTCACGATCTGAAAACGAAATCATGTAACCTAAATCCAAATCTGACAGATTTTTTAAGAAATTAGAGATAAAGGATGCGAGGAAAACTCAGATCTAACCTGGCCCTCCGGCTTGCTCTCGCATTTGACGAACTCGCGCCCAAAGTTCCCATTCTTCTCCTCCTTCGAAGTCAACCGCTTCAGTGGCGCAGTCCGTGGGCAGTCAGTGCATTGAGTCATCGGCACTGGACCATACACCGGCCACATGGAACGGGGGGCTGACGAGGAGGTCGACATATCGCCCGAGAGGAAGAAACAGAGGAATTGCTCGAGAGGAAGAAGAACGAGAAGATGGGGAAAGAAACAGAGGAATTGCTCGATCTGCTCGATGCCTTTGTTTGTCAGATGGAGAAGAGGAGAAGGGGAAGCTATATTGACGATTTGCCACATTGTATTTTGCAGTTTCAATATTTGAACCAACTCTTAACACTGACATGTGGTGGTCATGTGCGAAAAATACAATTTCATTTGTAAAGTGGGGCAGATCGTAAAAAACCCGAGAAGGACAGTGCAGTAGCCAATCAGGATGCATCACACGGATCGCGCATGCCTGCCCCACATCTGACGGGTGGTGTTTGGCGCTTGGTAGGATCCGACGGCGCACGTTCGACGCTAGGGTTTGGAGCATTTCTGCGGGGTTATGAGCGAGTCAACGGGGTTATTAGGGTTTGACCAGATTTCAAATGGCCATAACTAAATTAGAAAAAATCGCAAAAATATAAAACAAATGTAGTTCGTCCGTTTATGAGACCTAGTTACCATAAAAGAATATAAACTCGGTATAGGGGCGTTTTTTTGAAAAATCATGTTTTGAAGTGATTTGTCCAAATCAAGTTCAAATGTTTTTAAAAAATTCAAAAAAAATCAAAATGTTGTAATTCTTGCGCACATAGCCGTCATATGTGACAAGGTTATGAGAAAAAAATATAAACTTGGTGTAGGTCATTTTCATGAAAAAAGTCTTCACACAAATGAGCTATCACCTATGAACATTTTCAGAGTTCGTAGAATAGGGAGAGAGGGTTTAGGGTTTGAAAAAAAATCAAAATAATTAAAAAATCAGAAAAAAAATCTCCATAGCTTCATTTTGGAGTGAGTAAGAAGGATCTGAACTTACTTTTTCATTTTCATATCTAAAACGTGTTATTTGACGGTTTTGAATTAAAAGCATATTCTTTTCAAAAAAATGTAGTAATATGAATATTAATCAATAAATAGTGAGACTTCGTTTTTACCCTATATATATGGAACAAGTGTTAATAAAAAAATATATGCCTCATTTAGGCAAGGTCAAAAAAAACTTGATTTCAAATAGGGCTGTTTACCCTTGTTTTCGAGCTCGTTTCTAGCACATTTCTCATTCGGCCTGTTCACCTACGAATATTGGACTTCAAATGCTCGATCAAATACACCGCATAGAGCAATGAACCTCCAATGTTCAACTTCAACTTTGACTCGAATCCAAATTTTGGCCCAAATTCAAATATTGATTTAAATTCAAATTTTGATGGAAATTTGAATTCTGACTCAAATAAGAAACCAAAGTAGAAGCAACATTATTACAACTGATAAGTTTTCACAGTAGCTCAAATCTACCAAGTTTTAAGATGCCAACATCTTAATACAAATCTACCAAGTTTTAAGCGATCCACTCGCCCTCAAATTGACAACACAAACATTTCCCAACAACATAATTCAAATTTTCGACTTGCTCCTTGTGTTTGCAGCTGGCTTCACTGTCTTGCTCCTGGTTTCCCTAGTTGAGATGCTCTTTTCTTTCAGACTCTTGTTCCTTTTGATCTTGGGCTTTACTTGGGGTTTTCCTCGTGGAGGTGCTGATGGAGTAGTTGCACTCGCCGAGCACTTGACGACCATTTGATGGTCATCTATGGGTTCAGTAATCTTTAAAGGCACAATTGGAAAAATTACGCCCTCCTCTTCCTCTCTTACAGATTCAAAACCATCAAAGGCCATGGTTTCAAAATCTTCTGCTTCTTCATCTCTTGGCCTTTTCTCCCTAGAGCTGGTAAATAAAATTATAAGCCATAGGCAAAAAAGAGAACAAATGCAAACAAAAGGGTAGCTGCATTCTACAAAGGGGCCCTTCTACAAAGGGTGCAAACACATACCAAGATGCTTCATTTGCTGCTGCATTCTCCACTGCTTCATTTGCTGCTGCATTCTCCACTGCATCTTCAGTCTCCATTGCTGCTGCATTCTCCTCAGCATTGGCTGCTGTCCATCTTTCCTCCTCTCCAAATGATGCATCCATTGCATTGGTACAAAGCCTAGCAATATGCCCCAGAACTCCACATTTTTTGCAAGCACGCTTCTTTGGTAGACGACCCTCCTCACCTGCTCTAATCCTCTGGTTCCTTGGTCTTCCTGGTGGTCTAGTAATGACAGGAGCGTGGAGTTTGAACCCTGGATCTACTATGTTCCATTGATCTTTCCCCAATAGTGCAGGCACATTGTCAGCATAAGCAGCCATAAATTTGGCAACAGAGAAATACTCAGAGCAATATTGATCAACTTCACCATCTGCACCCCCGATAACGGTCATCAGATGTAGGGCATGTATGCATGGCTTCCCACGGATCTGCCATTGCCTACAAGTACATTCTCTAGTACTTAGGTTCACAGGATACCTCCATACCCTATTTTTAGTGTCAGTATAGGTAACCTCTCCCTCGTATGTACCAGATCGAATACATTTCATCTTCATTCCTCTTGCCTTCAAGTGCAATGCCTTAATCAGTGATGGGAGCATTTGATGACCAACATATTGTGTTTCTGCAATTCTTTTGCGAAGAGCCATCTTTATCATGATCATTTGCCTCATCTTGTCAAATGCTTGCCACAACAAGAGCCCTTTCACTGACTTGAACTTTGAATTGAAGCATTCTGCAAGGTTACTGGTCACATAATCTACTTTGCAGATTTCGTTGAATTTGCTTCTTGACCACACCTTGCCATGATGTGCATCCATGTACTCCTTAACAAGAGGATTTTGAGCATACAACACTCTCAAATGGTGTTCATGCTTCCTTTTGCTGCATGTGTATGATGCTGGCCATAAGTTCTCATCATAAACTTTACCTTTGAACTTCCTTTTGAAATTATGCGCTAGGTGTCGCATACATTCCCTATGCTCCACTCCAGGGAATACAATTTCCACTGCACTCTCTAAACCCTTGCAAGCATGTGTGTGTATAGCTAAACCTGGGGGTGTGCCTATAATGTTGCGCAACTGATGCAGAAACCAGACCCAACTTTCCTCAGACTCTACCTCCAGCCCTCCACCACACCAAATGCAACTGGGAATAGCCAGTTGTGTCCATCAACTGCAGAAGCTGCTACTAGCTGTCCTCTCCATCTTCCAGTCAAATGTGTAGCATCTACGGCCAAATAGGGCCTGCAACCATCTAGAAACCCCTGCCAGCAAGCCTTGAAACAAACAAAAGCCCTTCTGAAGCACTCCTTCTGAAATGACTTCCCTTTTATTTTGAATGGAACTGTATGCTTGTCAATCTCTACAACACTCCCTGGACTTGCCATCTCCACTTTAGCTTTGAAAGTGTAAAGCAGCTGAAAACTGTCATTCCATTGACCATTAATTCTGTCAAGAGCCTTTTCCCTAGCATTGAAAATTCTCATGTAAGGAATTTCTATCTTGTACTTCTCAAGAAGCTTCCCATGGGGTGCTGTTGGACCAAGTCCAGGTTCTTCTCTCAGCCAATCCAATATAGCATCTGCCACCCACCTAGTTTTTGCTAGCTTGGTTTTGGCCTTCCCCCCTCCCCCTCCAGGTGGACAGGTGTGCTTGTGTGGGTTTTTCTTTATCTGAAACAAAACAAAAGGGTAAAGAACAGTTAAGAAACCTTACTCAACGATCTGAAACTAAATTACTAACTGAACTTGGATTACCTGAATATATTTGCTCTTTCTCATACGAGATGCATGCAACTTCCACCTACACCTAGGATATGGACAAAAAACTGTGAACCTTGCTGGCTCACTCCTTTTAATCCTATAGGTGTTTTCAGATATAATGCACCATGTTGTCACTGCATTCCGACAGTCCACCATTGATTGGAAAATTAATGGTACCTACACTAAGCTCGGGTTTTTCCCTGTTCCACTCAATTGTTGGCATGTCATCACCATCGTATTCATCCTCGATTAAGTTGTCCGTGTTCTCCACCTTCTCTTCATCGTCAGTGTCATCAAACCTAGCTTGGCTGATGGGCTCCTCCATATATTCGTCATCCACTGCTTGTTGACTGGCTACATCGACCAGTTCAGGAAACATCATCTCATCTTCATCATCATTTGTAGGCACTGCCTCGTCAGGTTCTGCATCTTCTTCTACACCAACTGCAGAAGGTACACGAGAAGCAGGAGCTGAATCGGAACCAGAATTGGCAGCAGGCATGTTGTGGCTCCATGAACCACTTGCTTTACTTGGTGTCGACCTACAAGGAGTGTCGGGGTGCTGGCTATTAGCACAGACAGATGATGTCTGAACTCCCTTCCCCTTCGCCCGTTCTGCGCGTGGCTGAAGCACATCGATTTGGAGTTTACCGAAGCGGCAGCCAGCAATCCCAGAAAAAAGCAACGGCATATGATCGTCGCAAGTTAGTGGGAGAAATCTTTGCTCGTCACTGCTGAAGTAATTCAGTTCAACAGCATCGGCATCACTCCAGGGATAGGTGTTTCGGAGCTCAGCTCGCAAATCTTTGAAAGATATGCTGGTTTCTACCACTTTGGGATGGAAAAATGATGAAATCAAATGCGGCTTAGTACCACGCAGCACACTAGTTTCCATTCTAATCGCCAGCCGGAAAGCCAGAGCGGGATCAATCCTACAATACGACTTCAGTTAGCTGGGTAAAATCGAGCACAAATTCGAACGATTCAAGCAAACAGAAGTCAAATACGGCCTACAATACGACTTAGAACGTCAATTTGAGAGGAAACAATGCTTTCCCAGGTTTAATCCATGAATTATCTCCCGCGGATTCGACCCAATCCTCTCCACGATCGACTGCGTTACGGGCGTCCTCACTCAACATCGCTATGTAATCTCAGATGGGGGGTGGGCTATATCTGGCGGAGACCCGGCGTCACCGACGAACGGACGAGGGCATAGGGTGGAGGAAACAACTGCGGTGGATGCGGCAAGACGCCGGTGGAGGGGGCGGGGCGGCGCTGTGCAGTGCGGCCTGTCTAGATCTGTTTCAGATTCAGACAAGCTGCCCAATACGTGTCTCCTTGCGGTCCCACCCGTCAGCAAGCAACAGTCAGACAAAGACTCGGCCCCACTCGTCAGCAGTTAACGGTCAATGGACGGTCAAGACGGCAAACGCACGCTATGAGCATTTGTGAGAGTTTCAGCTAAGGAAGAGGGGAAAAGTGAGCAAATGTTTGGAGCGTGGGGAGCACAACTAAGGAACCAGGGGCACTAATTTAAATATCCCAATTATAAATACATGCAATGAAAGAGCTGAGCTATATAGAGAGACTTAATGACAGAAGTAGTACTACTTACAGACAGTAGCAGGTGACCGTTGCTTTATCGAGGGCCAATTGATTCGAAAACTGAAAGAACTCCTCAAATGGAACAGGCAACACTTCAATTCCAATGAGGTCATGCTCCTTTTTAACTCTCACATACAAAGTATTCCCCCCCCCCAGACTCTCTGCAGGTTTTCATGTACCAATCATGCAATCTTCGCGTCATCGTTGATAGAGATCTTTCATCTTTGACGAGAGGCTTCCCGTACTCGTATCTTTGTATCTGCACCTCCAAGAAATCATAATGTACATCGTCGGGCAGGTAATCTCCAAGATTGCTATAACCGGGCACCATCCTCGGATCATTAGCGACGATGTCGCTAGGCACCTTGAGCGGGGGGCACAATCATAATGTAAATCAATACGGTCAAAGATGGTCTCCTGGACAACAAGTACAACTCATCACAAATAGTGTTGTCACCTCTGAGACGTGTTTCCAACCAACTGCTGAAAGTCCTGATGTATTCACATGTAATCCAGTCCTCACACTGTTCCGAGTGTTTGGAGCGCAGACTGTTCTTGTGTTCATCGACATACGGGGTCACCAAGGTAGAGTTCTGTAGAACTGTGTAGTGTGCTTGAGACCAAGAATATCTATCCCTGCATATTATTGAGTCCTTTCCAAGCATGCCTTTTCCAGTCAGTCTCCCCTCATACCGCGATTTAGGGAGACCTATCTTCTTAAGGCCAGGAATGAAGTCAACACAAAACCCGATGACATCCTCTGTTTGTTGGCCCATGGAGATGCTTCCTTCTGGCCTAGTGTGGTCATGGACATATTTCTTTAGGACTCCCATGAACCTCTCAAAGGGGAACATATTGTGTAGAAATGCGGGCCCTAGAATGACAATCTCGTCGATTAGATGAACTAGGATGTGCGTAATGATATTGAAGAAGGATGGTGGGAACACTAGCTCGAAACTGACAAGACATTGCGCCACATCACTCCTTAGCCTTGGTACGATTTCTGGATCGATCACCTTCTGAGATATTGCATTGAGGAATGCACATAGCTTCACAATGGCTAATCGGACGTTTTCCGGTAGAAGCCCCCTCAATGCAACCGGAAGCAGTTGCGTCATAATCACGTAGCAGTCATGAGACTTTAGGTTCTGGAACTTTTTCTCTGGCATATTTATTATTCCCTTTATATTCGACGAGAAGCTAGTCGGGACCTTCATACTGAGCAGGCATTCAAAGAAGATTTCTTTCTCTTCTTTCGTAAGAGCGTAGCTGGCAGGACCTTCATACTGCTACGGAGGCATGCCGTCTTTTTCATGCAAACGTTGCAGGTCCTCCCGTGCCTCAGGTGTATCTTTTGTATTTCCATACACGCCCAAGAAGCCTAGCAGGTTCACGCAAAGGTTCTTCGTCACGTGCATCACGTCGATTTAATAGCGGACCTCTAGGTCTTTCTAGTAGGGTAGGTCCCAAAATATAGATTTCTTCTTCCACATGGGTGCGTGTCCCTCAGCGTCATTCGGAAGAGCTAGTGCGCCAGGACCCTTTCCAAAGATTATGTGTAAATCATTGACCATAGCAAGTACGTGATCACCGGTACGCATGGCGGGCTTCTTCCGGTGATCTGACTCGCCTTTGAAATGCTTGACTTTCTTTCGACATTGATGGTTGGTCGGAAGAAATCGACGATGGCCCAAGTACACATTCTTCCTGCATTTGTCCAGGTATATACTTTCAGTGTCATCCAAACAGTGCGTGCATACGTGGTATCCTCTGTTTGTCTGTCCTGAAAGGTCACTGAGAGCGGACCAATCGTTGATGGTCACAAACAGCAACGCCTTTAGGTTAAATTCCTCCTATCTGCGCTCATCCCACGTACGTACACCGTTTCCAGTCCACAGCTATAAAAGTTCTTCAACTAATGGCCTTAGGTACACATCAATGTCGTTGCTGGGTTGCTTAGGGCCTTGGATGAGAACTGGCATCATAATGAACTTCCGCTTCATGCACATCCAAGGAGGAAGGTTATACATGCATAGAGTCACGGGCCAGATGCTGTGATTGCTGCTCTGCTCCCCGAAAGGATTAATGCCATCCACGCTTAAAGCAAACCATACGTTCCTTGGGTCCTTTGAAAAATCATCCCAGTACTTTCTCTCGATTTTTCTCCACTGCGTCCCGTCAGCGGGTGCTCTCAACTTCCCGTCTTTCTTACGGTCCTCACTGTGCCGTCGCATCAACTTGGCATGCTCTCCGTTTCTGAACAGACGTTTCAACCGTGGTATTATAGGAGCATACCACATCACCTTCGCAGGAACCCTCTTCCTGGGGGGCTCGCCGTCAACATCACCAGGGTCATCTCGTCTGATCTTATACCGCAATGCACCGCATACCAGGCATGCGTTCAGATCCTTGTATGCACCGCGGTAGAGGATGCAGTCATTAGGGCATGCATGTATCTTCTCCACCTCCAATCCTAGAGGGCATACGACCTTCTTTGCTGCGTATGTACTGTCGGGCAATTCGTTATCCTTTGGAAGCTTCTTCTTCAATATTTTCAGTAGCTTCTCAAATCCTTGGTCAGGCACAGCATTCTCTGCCTTCCACTGCAACAATTCCAGTACGGCACCGAGCTTTGTGTTGCCATATTCGCAATTGGGGTACAAACTTTTTTTGTGATCCTCTAACATGCGATCGAACTTCAGCTTCTCCTTTTGACTTTCGCATTGCGTCCTTGCATCGAGAATGACCCGGCGGAGATCATCATCATCGGGCACATCGATTGGTTCCTCTTGATCTTCAGCAGCTTCACCCGTTGTAGCATCAGTGGGCACATCGTATGGTTCCTCTTGATCTTCACCAGCTCCCCCCGTTGCAGCATCACCGTACTCAGGGGGGCACATAGTTGTCACCGTACTCTTCTTCTTTGCCGTCTTCCATCATAACCCCTATTTCTCCGTGCCTCGTCCAAACATTATAGTGTGGCATGAAACCCTTGTAAAGCAGGTGGGTGTGAAGGATTTTCCGGTTAGAGTAAGACATCGTATTCCCACATTTAGTGCATGGACAACACATAAAACCATTCTGCTTGTTTGCCTCAGCCGCATCGAGAAACTCATGCACGCCCTTAATGTACTCGGAGGTGTGTCTGTCACCTTACATCCATTGTCGGTTCATCTGCGTGCATTATATATAATTAAGTGTCCAAATTAATAGAAGTTCATCATCACATTAAAACCAAAGTACATACATAGTTCTCATCTAACAACATATAGCTCTCCAGAGCATCTAATTAATTAAACCATACATTGAAACTATGTAAAACATTTCAATGCGAAAACAAATGCGATCATAATCGCAACCAAGGTAACAATTGATTCAACGGCATAATGATACCAAGCCTCGGTATGAATGGCATATTTTCTAATCTTTCTAACCTTCAAGCGCATTGCATCCATCTTGATCTTGTGATCATCGACAACATCCGCAACATGCAACTCCAATATCATCTTCTCCTCCTCAAATTTTTTTATTTTTTCCTTCAATAAATTGTTTTCTTCTTCAACTAAATTTAACCTCTCGACAATAGGGTCGGTTGGAATTTCCGGTTCACATACATCCTAGAGAAATAAAATCTATGTCACGTTGGTCGGCATAATTTTCATAAACAATAAATGAACCAATAGTTATAAAGATAATATATACCACATCCGAATCATAGACAGGACGAGGGCTGACGGGGGCGGATACCAAAACCATCGCACTATATAAGATGCAATAATAAAAGTAAGAAAATAATACAAGTATCTATTTAAACATACAAGTAAGAATATGTTTCCTTTCTGAAAGAAGATAAGAACAAGAGGCTCACCACGGTGGTACCGGCGATGAGCTCGGCGCGGGTGATCGACGGCGGTGAAGACGGGGATGGGGTGTGACGGACCGCTAAACCTAGACAAATATTGAGGAAAATGGAGCTTGGAGGTAGAGCTTGGAGAGGAGAAAGCTTAAGTAGTGTGGCTCGGGCATTCCATCGAACACCTTGTGTGCATAGGAGGTGAGCTAGAGCACCACCAACCCCTCTCCCCCTTGGCGGACAAAAAAATAGAGCAGTGTGCTCTGCTCTTAAGCGAGGGGGTATATATAGGTACCTCATTGGTCCCGGTTGGTGGCATGAACCGGGACTAAAGGGGAGCCTTTGGTCCCGGTTCAAGCCACCAACCGGGACCAATGATGGTGGGCCAGGAGCCAGGCCCATTGGTCCCGGTTCGTCCCACCAACCGGGACCAAAGGTCCAGACGAACCGGGACCAATGGCCCACGTGGCCCGACCGGCCCCCTGGGATCATGAACCGGGTCCAATGCCCCCATGGGTCCCGGTTCTAGACTGAACCAGGACTAATGGGCTGACCCGGCCTGGACCGTTGCCCCCTTTTCTACTAGTGAGGGCGTAACGGGCCTTGGGTTAGCGGGCTGTAAATGGGCTATATGCGAACATGCCGTTAACAGGCTTCCCATGGGCCGGCCCGCCACCTTTTGACCAAGTCAAACGGGCCGGCCTTTTCACAGGAATGGGCCTCTGTTGGGTCGTGCCACATGTCGACGTATCATAGGGGCCTATCTGACCCACTGACGAGCTGACACGTGTTTCGTCTGGCCAATAAAAAATTTATACGTGGAAATTTCCCATTGGTCGGGGCTGTTAACGGGTTATCGGATCCAAAACCCGACCCGATAGCTTAACGTCGTTCCGTTACGGTGGATGCCACGTGTCGGTCACCCTTGACGAAAGCACTTCTCTAACGCGCGATTTATCGTCATGGAAGTGGACACTTCCGTGATGATAATTTTGGTAATGTCATGGAACACTTCTACGATAGCACAGGTATGACTATCTTGATTCTGTCATAAATTTGTCATGGATGCACATGCATGACAAAAAACGGGACCTACTGTGACAAACACGTATCATCACGGAAGTGTATTTTTTTGTAGTGTAGGCAAAAAAACAGCAATTCTGGGCTGGGCCTCCGGTTAATAGGTTAGTCCCAAAAATAATATAAAAGTGTATAATAAAGCCCATTAATGTCCAAAACAGAATATAATATAGCATGGAACAATAAAAAATTATAGATACGTTAGAGACGTATCAAGCATCCCCAAGCTTAATTCCTGCTCGTCCTCGAGTAGGTAAATGATAAAAACAGAATTTTTGATGTGGAATGCTAGTTGGCATAATTTCAATGTAATTCTCTTAATTGTGGTATGAATATTCAGATCTGAAAGATTCAATATAAAAGTTTAATATTGACATAAAAATAATAATACTTCAAGCATACTAACTAAGCAATTATGTCCTCTCAAAATAACATGGCCAAAGAAAGTTCATCCCTACAAAATCATATAGTTTAGTCATGCTCCATTTTCATCACACAAGAATGCTCTCATCATGTACAACTCCAATGACAAGCCAAGCAATTGTTTCATACTTTAGTAACCTCAAACTTCTTCAACCTTCATGCAATACATGAGCGTGAGCCATGGATGCACTATGGGTGGAATATAATATAATGATGGGGGTTATGTGGAGAAGACAAAAAAAGGAGAAAGTCTCAGATCAACGCGGCTAATCAATGAGCTATGGAGATGCCCATCGATTGATGTTAATGCAAGGAGTAGGAATTGACATGCAACGGATGCACTAGAGCTATAAATGCATGAAAGCTCAACAAAAGAAACTAAGTGGGTGTGCATCCAACTTGCTTGCTCACGAAGACCTAGGGCATTTGAGGAAGCCCATTGTTGGAATATACAAGCCAAGTTCTATAATGAAAAATTCCCACTAGTATATGAAAGTGACAAAACAAGAGACTCCCTATCATGAAGATCATGGTCCTACTTTGAAGCACAAGTGTGGAAAAACGATAGTAGCATTGTCCCTTTTTTGGGGGGGGGGGGGGGCTTCCTTTTTTTGGCCTTTCTCTTTTTTTGGGGACAATGCTCTATGAATGATGATCATCACACTTCTATTTATTTACAACTCAATGATTACAACTCGATACTAGAACAAAGTATGACTATATGAATGCCTCCGGCGGTATACTGGGATAGCAATGAATCAAGAGTGACATGTATGAAAAAATTATGAACGGTGGCTTTGCCACAAATATGATGTCAACTACATGATCATGCAAAGGAATATGACAATGATGAACGTGTCATGATAAACAGAATGGTGGAAAGTTGCATGGCAATATATCTCGGAATGGCTATGGAAATGCCATAATAGGTAGGTATGGTGGCTGTTTTGAGGAGGATATAAGGAGGTTTATGTGTGAAAGAGTGTATCATATCACGGGGTTTGGATGCACCGGTGAAGTTTGCACCAACTCTCAATGTGAGAAAGGGCAATGCACGGTACCGAAGAGGCTAGCAATGATGGAAGGGTAAGAGTGCGTATAATCCATGGACTCAACATTAGGCATAAAGAACTCACATACTTATTGCAAAAATCTACAAGTCATCAAAAACCAAGCACTATGCGCATGCTCCTAGGGGGATAGATTGGTAGGAAAAGACCATCGCTCGTCCCCGACCGCCACTCATAAGGAGGACAATCAAAGAACACCTCATGTTTCAAATTTGTTACATGACGTTTACCATACGTGCATGCTACGGACTTGCAAACTTCAACACAAGTATTTTTCAAATTCACAACTACTCAACTAGCACAACTTTAATATCACTACTTCCATATCTCAAAACAGTCATCAAGCATCAAACTTCTCTTAGAATTCAACACACTTATAAGAATGTTTTTTACTAGTCTTGAATACCTAACATATTAGGATCAATTTCCCAATTTAAGCAAATTACCATGCTGTTTAAGACTCTCAAAATAATATAAGTGAAGCATGAGAGAATAATAGTTTCTATAAAACAAAACCACCGCCGTGCTCTAAAAGATATAAGTGAAGCACTAGAGCAAAAATTATATAGCTCAAAGGATATAAGTAAAGCGCATAGTGTATTCTAATAAATTCCGAATCATGTGCATCTCTCTCAAAACGTGTGTACAGAAAAGATGATTCCGGAAAACTAACAAACAAAGACTCAAATAATACAAGACGCTCCAAGCAAAACACATATCATGTGGTGAATAAAAATATAGCTCCAAGTAAAGTTACCGATGGAAGTAGACGAAAGAGGGGATGCCTTCCGGGGCATCCCCAAGCTTTGGCATTTTGGTGTCCTTAGATTATCTTGGGGTGCCATGGGCATCCCCAAGTTTAGGCTCTTGCCACTCCTTGTTACATAATCCATCAAATATTTTATCCAAAACTTGAAAACTTCACAACACAAAACTTAACAGAAAATCTCGTGAGCTCCGTTAGCGAAAGAAAACAAAACACCACTCCAAGGTACTGTAATGAACCCATCCTTTATTTATATTGGTGTTAAACCTACTGTATTCCAACTTCTCTATGGTTTATAAACTATTTTACTAGCCATAGATTCATTAAAATAAGCAAACAACACACGAAAAACAGAATCTGTCAAAAACAGAACAGTCTGTAGTAATCTGTAACTAACGCAAACTTCTAGAACTCCAAAAACTCAGCAAAAATAGGATGACCTGGATAATTTGTTTATTGATCAGCAGAAATTGGAATAAATATTTTATCATGTTCTGGTGATTTTTAACAATTATTTTCGTGAACAGAAAGTTTCTGGAATTTTCAGCAAGATCAAATAACTATCATCCAAGAAGATCCTATAGGTTTAACTTGGCACAAACACTAATTAAAACATAAAAACACATCTAACCAGAATCTAGATCAAAGATTTATTGCATAACAGCAAGGAAAAATATTGGGTTGTCTCCCAACGAGCGTTTTTCTTTAAAGCCTTTTAGCTAGGCATTGATAATTTTAATGATGCTCACATGAAAGAAGAATTAAATCACAAAGAGAGCATCATTAAACATGTTACAAACATATTTAAGTCTAACATACTTCCTATGCATAGGCATTTTATAGTAAAACAAAATAGCAAGACAAGCAAGATCTAGCATATGCAAGGAAGTGGAAAGAAACAATAGCAATCTCAACATAGCAAGAGGTAATTTAGTAACATGAAAATTTCTACAATCATATTTTCCCCTCTCATAATAATTACTTGTAGAACCATAAGCAAATTCAACAATATAGCTATCATATAACATATTCTCAACACAATCCACATGCATGCAAAGTTGACACTGTTTTGAAATAGTGGGATTAACATTAGCTAAAGTCATGACCTCTCCAAACCCACTTTTATCAAAAACTTCATAAGATTGAACATTATCCAAATATGTAGGATCTAAAGTTGACACTCTTCCAAACCCACTTTCAATATTATTGCAAAAACTATTATCAATCTCATATTCATCATGGGGCTTAAATAAATTTTCAAGATCATAAGAAGAATCACCCCAATCATGATCATTGCCACAAGTAGTCGACATAGAAAAACTAGCATCCCCAAGCTCAGGGTTTTGCACCAACCCCCGCGTCGCCTCGCTCTGGCGACACGGGGGAGAAAACCTAGCGCCGCCACCTTCTCCCTCCTTCCTCCCTCCAGCCACGCCGCCGCCAGAGGGCGCCCACCGGCAAAGTCCGGGCCGGCCCCAAGGAAGGCGGCGGCGGGGCGCTAGCCCTTGCCGGTGCAGCACGACGAGGAGGACGGCAGAGTGCCGCGTCGGGGAGCTCTGCGCAGCCCAGATCTGGTCGGTGCGCGTCCGCGACGGGGAGATGGAGGCGGCTGGCCGGGCGCCCATCGGGCTGCTCATGTGCGCGCGGCTGCGCGGTGGAGTTGCTAGGCATAGCCCGTGCGGCTTGTGGGCGCAGGGGCAGCGCGGCCCGTGTGGCTTGCGAGCGCTAGTGGCAGCATGGCGGCGCGGCCGCGCGCGTCGCTGCCGTGAGATGCTGCGGGAGGACGCGGGCTCCCCCTGGAGGACGGCCCCTGGCTTGGACGCGGTCAGATCTGGCGAGCCGGCCGGATCTGGCGGCTGGAGGTCAGGAGGCGGCTTGGCTGGCGATGGGGTCGGCGTTGCTGCTGACCATAAACCGTGCGGGAGAAGTGGTGGGAGATGAATGGCACCCTTGCTCGGTGTTGCATCCTCCTGATGGTGGTTCGGAAAGCTTGATGTTGATGCGGGTGAGAGAACGAGATGGGTGATGGATGGAGGGAGATGAATGGCATCGTGGTGGTTGTTGCATCCTTCGTCGGGAGATGAATGGCCGGCAAACGTTGCATCCTCAAGGAGACGAATGGCATCCTGCTTGGTTTCATCCTTTCGATGGGAGAAGAATGGCGCCGCTGCGGGAGTTGCATCCTCCGTCCAGTGGGAGACACAGATGCAAGGTGGAAAGCACGTCTTGCTTGCCGGGGAGGTGCGGTTGGCCGTGGAGGCAGGGGTAGTGGTTTGATGTGTAGGCTGATCGGATCCTGGACTCGAGCTGTGTAGGTGAGATGGTCGGCGAAAGTCGTACTCTGGCTGTGTCCGGAGTCGTCGATGGCGGCGCCTTCTGGCGCCGCTCCCTCGTTGGAGGCATCGATGTAGCTGCTCCCACCTTGCTTTTCCTGTTGTGCTCCGGGGGAAACCCTTGATCTAGTTTAGATCGGACGATGGCGGCACTATCTGGCGTCGCGTTCCCTCTTGGGGGCATCGTCCTGGAGGTGGATCTGATTAGAGGGACCCGTGGCTCGTGAGGATGTGTGTGTTGTATGCCGAAAGGCACCGTTTGTATGGTTTTTGGGTCCGGTTTCCCTCATAAACTGGATCAAACTTCTTTCCTCTGATCAATGAATTTGGTAGAACTACTACCAACATTCGAAAAAAAAGCTTAGGGTTTTGCATACTATTAGCACAATTGACATCAAGAGAATTTATAATAACATCATTGCAATCATGCTTTTTATCAAAGGAACTATGAAGTATGGGCGCAATAGCAACGATCTCATGTTTAACATAAGGAACTATAGCAAATTCATCTTCATAAATACTGGCATCATGGCCACAAGAATAGCAAGCATCATGTTCATCAAGGGATATTTCAATCAAATCATCGGAATCATCATTGTCCCGGGCTATTTTGTCTCTGTTTTTGCAGGGCGGTGGGGCGTTCTGCTATTCGTCATGAGTTGCCATTTTGTCCCGACCGCGGGGTGGTCGGTCCGCTACACTGTCCCAACCACGCGGTGGTCGTTCCGCATTGCATGAGGGAGGTATGTGATCTTGTGCCTCCTCATCGAACTGAGGTAGCAGTCTGCGCTTTGGGTAACTCTTGGTTGGGCGCTTGAGGCCGTATTCTTCGGCTACCAGGACATCGGTCCATCTGTCAATGAGTAGGTCTTGATCGGCTTGGAGCTGCTGCTGCCTTTTCTTCAGGCTTCTTGCAGTAGCTATTAGCTGGCGCTCCTGTTCGAGGGGTGCCTCAGGCATGATAAAATCCTTGTTGCCGAGGCTCTCCTCATCCTCAGAGACTGGATGATAACTATCGTCATCCGGCTCATTGGGCATGGCCTATTTATCAGGGTTATCTTGCCCGTTGTTTTGTCCCTCCTGTTCGGATGTAGCTCCAACAGGGTCCTCATTGTTTTCGGTGTCGTTCGGAGTACTATTTTCTCTGGTGCCAGTGTTGCCATCTTTTGAGCGACGAGGCTTAGAACGGCGTTTAGGGTGTCGGCTTTTGGACTATGTCTCAGAAGGTTTATTCGCAACTGGATCTTCTTTGTCATTGTCGCTAGTTTTTTAGGTGTGTCAACCATGTACACATCGTATTAAGAGGTGGTCGTCCAACGTCCATTGAATGGCGGGTCTTGGCCTTGCTCCTTGTCGGCATCGTTGTCCATATCGTCGATGTCTTCAGAGCCATAATCAAGCACGTCGGTTAAGTCATCGACAGTGGCTATGAAGTGGGTGGTAGGTGGGAGGCAAAATTCCCCATCATCAGCTTCTAGCTCGAACCGAACATAGTTCGGCTGTGAGTCCTTCTCCAAGGACAAATTCTTTAAAGAGTTTAGCACATCACCCAAAGGTGAGTGCTGGAAGATGTCTGCGACGCTGAATTCAAAAATCAATAACCGATCCAGCTCGGTGTCCGCAGACGTACATGGTCCGGAACTTATAGCCGGAGACGAGTCCGGAGTTCCGTTGACGCAGATATTGCAGGGTGTCGAGTCTGTGTGCGGCTCCAACGCCGTGGACTCTGTGGCCTTGGATGGCACGATCCGCTCGGGCTCTAAGGCCGTTGCAGCAACAGGAACCATCTCTTGGATGCGACCCGATGACAGATTTAAGTCATGTTCATCGGAGCGAGGGGGAGCGATCGTTGCGGTCTCGAATCCGTCGAAGATCAAGTCTCCGCGGATGTTCGCGACGTAGTTCAAGCTTCCGAATCTGACCTGATGGCCATGGGCATAACTATCGATCTGCTCCAGATGGCCAAGCGAGTTGGCCCGCAGTACGAAGCCGCCGAACACGAAGATTTGTCCGGGGAGGAAGGTTTCTCCCTGGACAACGTCACTATGGACGATCGAAGGGGCCATCGAACCTTTCGTCGACGGCACATTGGAACTCTCAATGAAAGCACCAATGTCGGTGTCAAAACCGGCGGATCTCGGGTAGGGGGTCCCAAACTGTGCGTCTAAGGTTGATGGTTGCAGGAGACGGGGGACACGATGTTTACCCAGGTTCGGGCCCTCTCTATGGAGGTAATACCCTACTTCCTGCTTGATTGATCTTGATGAATATGAGTGCTACAAGAGTTGATCTACCACTAGATCGTAATGGCTAAACCCTAGAGGCCTAGCCTGTATGACTAAGGTAATGAGTCTGTCCTATCCGGACTACGTCCTCCGGTTTATATAAACACCGAAGGGATCTAGGGTTACATTGAGTCGGTTACATAAGAAGGAATCTTCATAGTCGATCGCCAAGCTTGCCTTCCACGCCAAGAAGAGTCCTATCTAGGGCTGCAAACGAGTCGAGCTCGAGCGAGTCGGAGTTGGCTCAGCTCAACTCATATGAAAATTCGAGCGAGCTCAAACTGAGTGAAGCTCATGATCGAGCTGTAGAACATGACTCGTGCTCAGCTTGTAACGATATCGAGTCGATTTCGAGCTAGTTTTGAGCTAAATGAGATGGTAAAAATTATAAATATATGGATGAAAAAACAAAAAAATTAAGATGAATATGCTGGGAACCTTTGCCAAAAATATAGGATATTTAACACATAGTCAACCACGTGCCATAATTAGGCCTAAATCTTCTTCGCACTTCATTAAGTTATCATGTTCGTTGGTAAATAAAATGGAGAAAAATTATATACAACATATATGATAATAAATTATCTTATTTCCTTAATATATGCCATGATCATTTAAGGTAATGATATTCTCTCGGTCTATCGAGCTAAAATCGAGCGAGCCAACATTGGCTCAAGATCGGCTCGTTTCTCGATCGAGCTACATAAAGTGTTCAAACTCATCTCGTTTCTTTTTGAGTCAATCTCGCGTCGAGTCAAAAAATGAGTCGATATCGAGCGGCTCACGAGCCTCGATCTTTTCTTGTAGCCCTAGTCCTATCCGGACACGGGTACAGTCTTCGGTCTTCATGTCTTCACAGCCCACCAGTCCGGCCCATGGATAACAGGCCGGACACCCGAGGACCCTTAGCCCAGGACTCCCTCATCGTCGTCCTCGACAGCGACGACGAGGACGCGCCCGGGCCATCCAACCCCACGCGCATCGGCGACCCTGGTCAGGGGTGCAGCAGGGACGGCGGGGGTGCAACTGGGACGCAGGGCGGCGGCGTCGATGTCGACGACGACAACAACGACTACACCCGGTTCTACAGGCTCCTTGGCATGTAGAAGGCGGGCGGCGGCAGCGGCGTAGTAGTGCTAGGCGTAGTTGTGTTTTTTTCATGTTTTTGTTTTTGTACAAATTTGAATGAAATCGCCGAGTTTGGACGAATTTTGTTTCATGTTTGGCCAATTTGGGGGTGACCTGGGGGCGGCGGCTAGGAACACGTTCGCCCCCATGCTGAAATTAACGCCGGTTTGGCCCCAGGCGGCGCTTTTCCGGTGTCCTGGGGGGCCGAACGGCTGGAGATGCTCTTAAGGGGAGAATCCAAAGTGCTTGCAGCTACCGAGCTCCACTGCTCTTGGTATTTGGAAATTTTGAAAAATAGACTTTTGGTACTCAAAAAAATCTTTAAAAAATACATGGATACATACACATATTCCTAAGGCCTGGTAAAAATTTGGAAAAGAAATACTTTGTATGTTGGGAAATACAAAAAAGAGAAATTCCTGATAGAAATGGCACCCTTTTTATACTGTCAGAAATGTATTTATTTTCGTATAGCCCAAAACAAAACGAGATTTCTACCGAAACTTGACGCGTGTAATCGGAATGTGTATATGTATCCTCGGGAAAAATTTCACATTTTTTTTGAAACTTTAAAAACCCAAATTTCAAAATGTTCAAATATAGAGAGCAGTGGAGCTCGGTTGCTGCAACGCCTCTCTCGACAATCCCTACACTATGAGGAGACTTCCTTGCTTGGACTTGGGCTTCTTTGCTCTCTTGTCTTCTCCTTTGACTTATTCTTTTATATGGTCTTCTTCCTTTGACTTGTTGATCATAAAGCCTTTGCTTAGACTTCTGTTGACCAGGGTGGCCTCCCTGGCCCCATGAGGGGTGGTTTTGACTATTCTTGACTTGTGTTGACTGCTTTGTTTAGTGCTCCATGTATGATAGGGGGTGGAACCTTGAGTAGGATTAAAATCCACTACTACGACACCTTAAAGTACATCTTAATAATACTATTAGTCCCTGTGGTGGATCCAAGACCCAGGCCGGGGGGGAGGGTGGGCCTGGGCCCGGGGCGTGAGAATGATTTACTTCATTGACTGTAGCTTATTGAGCAGTGTAGCAACACCGTAGCAGCGTGGGGCCTGCGCTTGGCCCAATCCTGGGTCCACCCCAGATTAGTCCATAATGATTTTTATTAATTACCAAAGCAATACACGAGACTACATGCACTTTTAACTATGACTTTTTATCGGATACACGAAGAGTATAGTCTTGAATGGTAAGTTTACCCGCGAGAGCAAAGGATCAAAGGCCTCCATGCCAAGGTTAAGCAAGGCACTACAAAAGCATTTGAACCAGTGATCTCCAACTTTCAGATGTGAGGTCAATGCAACGGGAAGAACAAGATAAAGAAGTCTTAAGTAAGGTCACTTTCCAAAATAGCACAAAATTGATGACAGTAGAGCCCGATCTTCAGTACGTCTCTTCAAACACCAACGCAACGATGAAGAAGGATTGAAGATGACCCCGAATTTGGCCACACTAGAGATCTCCCGAGCTCAGTGGCGGAGCCAGGAAATCTGCTGGTCCCCCCTGCCTCCGCCACTGCCCGAGCTTACTAAAGAAGCCATTCCTGGATCAACAATCACCACCTATAACGGATGATAATCTGAGAAAGAATCAGACCCCGCTCACATACACTGAAAAGAAGATTTGATATAACAGACGCCATAGAGACGTACCAAAACCTAAACCTATATCTAGCACAACCCCTACTAATTGCAACAACGGTCCAACTGCCTCTCCCATCGACACTGCCGATCGGCGACACCATCTTATCCGGTCGAAACGGGGATGGGGTGGGCCCGGACCCCGGAGGACTGGAGGTGAGTATCGGGGGAGAGGGAGGGAGAAAGGGAAACTGAGAATTAATAAAAGCCGTGTGATGGAGGTGGAGGTTGCGTGAGATCTGGGGCGGGCAGGGGCGCAGCGACACCGCGTGAGCGCCTTCCCCACCACCTCCACCTCCCCCGTCGTGCTTTCCGCCGACCCCCATCATCTCGCTCTCACGCACACCCACACCCACACCGCCACCGCCGACGCCGCCATTTTCTCCATTTATAGACGGGAAACCTCCTCTCCGCTCTCCCTCATCCACCGACGCCACCGCGCCTCGCCCTCCTCTCCACCGCGTGCTGCGCACGGTACGTCTCGCGTCTTCTCTTCCCCTGTCCCCCTAAACATCTCCCCCCTCGTCGCAAACCATAGACTCCCTCTCTCTCGAGCGCGCGCGCGCGGGCTGTAGCCTCCGGTCGACGGTCGCCTGCCTCCGTAGCTGACGACTGAGGCGAGGTGCGTGGCCATGTTCTTGCATTGTGCTGCAATGCACGGAACGTGTTTGCTTCTTTGCCAAGCCCGGATCGGGTTCCTTGCGTGCTTCGGATGCCATCTCCCCGTCTTCCCTCTTGCATCAGTTTAGTCGCAACGGTTCCAAGAATACAGGAAACCGTGCTCAGATCTATCAGAAAAGAAAGAAAGATCACAAGTCGCATCTTAACCCAGATCGATGGCCATGTTCTGCTCTTGTCTAGTACTAGTTTTTTGTTTCACTCCCCCATTTGTAGACCAGTCCAAGATCTCAAAATTCGGCCTCTTCGTAAGATCCACTGATATTGGCCCGGCATGTTTGACCAAGTTTTAGCTGCTTGAGTATGCTTTAGTGATAATTGTTGGCACGTGGACTGCCAGATGTGAAAAAAGACAAATAACTAGTATGTACTTGCAGAACAGGTTCAGATCTTGGTCTAAAAAATTCAGTTGATGTCTACTTATCTAGGATTTGGTGCACGTTTCTGTCTATTATCCATTGTTTTCCATGATCTATCAGCGAAAATGTTTTTGTTCAAGTCCTGGAAACAGCCTCTTGCAGAAATGTAGGGAAAGGTTGCGTACAATAGACCCAAAGTGGTCGGACCCTTCCCCAGACCCTGCGCAAGCGGGAGCTACATGCACTAGGGCTGCCCCTTTTATTTCTGTCATATTGTGGTTTGATAGGATAGCACGAATATCTAAATTTACCTCGATGCATTACTCCCCTGTGTGGTTCGCTTGAAAACGCAAGAGTTCCATGTTGTGGCTCCATTCCAATGTTTTGTTGTTTCTAAATAGTTATGCACGCTTTTGTTTTATCTGGATGGGAAATAACACTGGATGCTCTGTCATGACTCATAAATTCTACTTTCAGCTTCGATATCTGTACGAATGTGCGAACCAATTATTTTCCTGCCGCAAACAAAAAGGCGGAGTGTGCCTGTTTTGCATGACTGCATTTCTCCACATTTTTGTTAAAATTCCCAGTGTTTTTATTTGGAGCTTGGTAGTTGGATCATGCCCTCTGCTCTATGAGAAATAGATGCAGTTTCCCATTTATGTAGTGACCTTAGAGGCTGAGACTGGCCTTCCTGGTCTGTCCGAATTCTTTCTACAGGGGAGCTTGGTTCAGTTTCTCATTGTATCATGTTCTGACAGTTCAAAAGATAATATATAGTAATATTCTAGTTATTACATATCAGTTGTTTCATTTTATATTGGCTGTATCATAAATTGTATCTCGTCTGATCCTTTTATATACTCTACTTGTACAACAGGATTTCAGAAATTACAGTTCAATATGGCGACACCCTACACACCTAAGAGCATCCTCATTACAGGAGCTGCTGGTTTCATCGCTTCCCATGTCACAAACCGCATTGTACGGAACTACCCTGATTACAAGATTGTCGTCCTTGACAAGCTTGATTACTGCTCCAATCTGAAGAACCTTCTCCCTGCCAGCTCATCACCAAACTTCAAGTTTGTCAAGGGCGATATTGCCAGTGCTGATCTTGTCAACTTCCTCCTGGTCACAGAGAACATTGATACAATAATGCACTTTGCAGCCCAGACACATGTTGACAATTCTTTTGGTAACTCCTTTGAATTCACCAAGAACAACATTTATGGTACTCATGTTCTTCTTGAAGCTTGCAAGGTCACTGGTCAGATCAGGAGGTTCATCCACGTTAGCACTGATGAGGTCTATGGCGAGACTGATGAGGATGCAGTGGTTGGTAACCATGAGGCCTCACAGCTGCTCCCAACAAATCCTTATTCAGCCACCAAAGCTGGAGCAGAGATGCTTGTCATGGCTTATGGGAGATCCTATGGTCTGCCGGTCATCACTACCCGGGGAAATAATGTGTATGGTCCTAACCAGTTTCCTGAAAAGCTTATTCCGAAGTTCATTCTTTTGGCTATGAGAGGAAAGCCCCTCCCAATTCATGGTGATGGATCCAATGTCCGAAGCTACCTCTATTGTGAGGATGTTGCTGAGGCTTTTGAAGTCATTCTTCATCGTGGAGAAGTTGGACATGTTTACAACATTGGAACAAAGAGAGAGAGGACAGTCACTGATGTGGCAAAGGATGTCTGCAGGCTTTTCAATCTTGAAGCTGATAAAGTAATCCAGTTGGTCGATAATAGACCTTTCAATGATCAGAGGTATTTCTTGGATGATGAGAAGCTCAAGAGTCTTGGGTGGTCTGAGCGCACTAGATGGGAGGAGGGCCTGAGGAAGACAATGGAATGGTATGTAGCTAATTCTGACTATTGGGGTGATGTTTCTGGTGCACTGTTGCCTCATCCGAGGACACTGATGATGCCTGGGTATGAGGGCTCTGAGGAAATTAAAGGAATGCTAAATCTGTTTACTAACAATCAAACGAAGATGGTGGCTCCAACATCAGAAGGTTCTTCCCAAACTCGTTTGCTCAAGTTCTTGATATATGGCCGGACAGGATGGATTGGTGGACTTCTTGGCAAAATATGTGAGAAGCAAGGAATTCCATACGAGTACGGAAAAGGTCGCTTGGAAGAGCGCTTTTCCATTGTCCTTGATATCCAAACTGTTAAGCCAACACATGTCTTCAATGCTGCTGGTGTTACTGGCAGACCCAATGTTGATTGGTGTGAGTCTCACAAGCCAGACACCATACGTACCAATGTTGTGGGCACCTTGACTCTAGCTGATGTTTGTCGGGAGCATGGGTTATTGGTGATAAACTATGCCACTGGGTGCATATTTGAATATGATGCAAATCATCCTGAAGGGTCAGGCATCGGCTTCAAAGAAGAGGATAAACCAAACTTTACTGGTTCATTCTACTCAAAGACCAAGGCAATGGTAACTGCTTCTTCCCTTAACGACTACTTTGTTAGTATTTTATCTGTGTGGTGATATTATGTTTTTAAATTTAAGATGCAAATAGTGGAAGAAACTTCTGATCATTTGTTCCCTGGACAATGCAGGTCGAGGAACTGTTGAAGGAGTATGAGAATGTCTGCACTCTGCGAGTCCGGATGCCGATATCGTCTGACCTCAACAATCCCCGAAACTTCATCACAAAGATTAGCCGCTACGACAAGGTGGTAAACATCCCAAACAGCATGACTGTGTTGGATGAGCTTTTGCCGATTTCAGTTGAGATGGCAAAAAGGAACTTGTGGGGCATCTGGAACTTCACTAACCCTGGCGTGGTCAGCCACAATGAGATTCTGGAGATGTATAAGAAGTACATGGATCCCAGCTACAAGTGGACAAACTTCACGCTAGAGGAACAGGCTAAGGTCATAGTTGCACCTCGGAGCAACAACGAGATGGACGCGACAAAGCTGAAGAGAGAGTTCCCCGAGCTGCTATCAATCAAAGACTCATTGATCAAGTATGTATTTGAGCCCAACAGGAAGGTCCCAGCAACTTGAAAGCCAGAAGAGGTAATAATATAGGAAATATATACCAATCACCGAAAGATTTTAGGAACCATTCGTCACAGCGATTCATTAGAATGTTTTACTATACTTCGCAGCATATGTCTGTTATAGATTCACAGCATCGTTTGAACTATACATTTGGCAGTCTGCTGGTCGCAGCAAGATATCTTGTACCATGATTGTTCTGTCAAGAAACGAACTAATGTTGAGTAACCTGTGTACCTTTTAATCTGCTTACCTTTTTTTGTGTGTGTGAATGATCGGGCGGCCTGTGCTCTGACAAAAGCATTTGGACAAGCATTTTAACTCTTTAAGCTTACATTGTTTTTCTTCTTGCTTTGCTTATTGTGTTGTTGCTCTATGCTGTTGTGTTCGGTTTGGCCCCAAGCTTGGAAATAAACTTGCATTGGTTATCCACAGAGCAAAGAGGAGGCACTCACAATCCATTAGTGATTAGTACCTCCGTTCTAAAATATAAGATGTTTAGGTAGGCTAAACTAAAACTATCCTACCAAAACGTCTTATATTTTGGAATGGAGGTAGTAGATAATTATAGTACACTAGTGTGTACTCCGTAATAGTTTTCTTCTTTCCTTCTGTGCTTAGAACCTTTTTCTAATATACATAGTATTATTGGTTTCTTTCAAAAGATGTCTGTTTTCGTTTCACAGAAATCCTCCTAGGGCATCACTTGGAAAATTCTTATGTTCTAAATTCATGTATAGATCTGAAACACGTGACAATATTACTCATTTGTTAGTCTGCACCGTTGGAATGTCATATTATAAGATATAAAGGTCCATGATCTAAAGCCCTGCTTGGAATGTCATATTCCAGCCCAATACAGCTGTAAAATACCCTAAATGCAACTACTCCAAGATCAGCCACAAGATGTTGCATAAGAGCTTGCTAAGTAAAATCCTCTTTGTGGACGGAGCTAAATCGGCCACAAGATGTTGTACATTCGGATTACATTGTCCGGCATATAGCTCATTCCCAAGAGTACATTCATATGCTGCTAGAGAATGCGCTACTCGTTACAGCTCCAATTACAAAATTTGAAAACATAGAAATTTTCTTTTAGGTACTCCTTCAGTTCAGCTAGTGTGAAACAGAGGCAATAGATCATCCTCTCCACCTGTAAAAAGTACTGGGTGGTCTTGCAATGTTGTTTTTCGGTGGTTTTCTCAATTACGTCCATAATAGGCTGGTATCTTTTTTTAAGGGGCTAATAGGCTGTTTTTTTTTTAGAAGAGACTAATAGGCTGGTTTTTTCTTTGAGACAATCTAATAGGCTGATAGGAGGCATGGAAATAACTATTTGACGCACAATGCGTCAAACTGTCGAGCAAACGCACAGAGGAGTCGACAGAGCGAACGATGTGGTTTTTTTTTATTGCTTTAGGGAACCTTCTAGAAGGTTCCTGAACTAGTTTTCCTTTTTCGTCTCTGTTTTTTTTCTTGTTACTGTGTCTGTTTCTGTTTTTTTATTCTTTTTCATTTCTGTTTTTTCCTTTTCCTTTTTCTTTTTTTTGCTTTTATTTTTTCTGTTGCTTTTGTTTGAATTTTTCAAAATTTTGTTCTGAATTTTAACAAATGTTATCATGTTCAAAATTGTTTTCACAAATTTTTAAACATATTCGTGTTTCATAAAGTGTTCAGGAACTGCAAAAAATGTTCTTGCTTTCAAAATGTGTTTATAATTTAATAAAATGTTTGTGTTTCAAAAATTGTTCAGGATTTCAAAAGATGTTCAGAGATTTCATAAAATATTATTATTTTCTAAATTTGTTCATGATTTCATAAAGGAATTTGTGTTTCCATATTTGTTCATGATTTCATAATATGTTCGTGTTTCAAAAAATGTTCAGGGATATCAAAAAAATTCTCATCTTCAAAATATGTCACGATTTTCATTAAATGTTTTATGTTTCAAAAAATGTCCAGGAACTTTAAAAAATTCTCATTTTCAAATTTTTGTTCACAACTTAAGAAAAATGTTCGTGTTTCAATTTTTTTTAGGAATTTCAAAATTTTTTCGCGTTTTCAACATTTTGTTCCAAACTGGAAAATATGTCCCCATATTTCTAAATTTGTGTTAAGAAATTTTCAAACAATGTGCAAATATAAAAACAAATATTTTTATTTTAATATTCATAAATTTTCAAAGTCTGTCGAAATTATAAATTTTGTTTCTGTAACTCAAAAACTATATTAAGATTTGAAAAAATTTCTAAATTTCCAATTTTTTATCATTTTTTAAAATGGTTCAAAAAAATTGAACAATCTGTATGCTACTTTAAATAGCACGCCAGAGTGAATATCACATTATAGTTAAAAACGGTTCACATTATTACCTTTTACCATCTACGATAAGGTATAGTGGCTGGCAGGACGTGTTTGATTCTTTTTGGCGATTTTCTCCGCTGTATTTGGGCCAGCCCAGTCGGGGATGTTCCTGTGCGTCAGACCGACTGTTTGCTGCAGTTGTTTTTTTAGGGTAATAACTTTATTCCTCAAATAACAGCAAGATCGTTTACATAATGGTGAAGAATAAAGTCAGGGATAATGGTCTCCCACTCTTCTGATTTACTAATGCTGAAACAATGCTTTGCTAAACCATCCACTATCAAGTTTGCCTCTCTACTACCATAATCAAAACTGATAGAAGCATAATCCATTGACATGAGGGAGCATTCTGCTATGATGGGGACGTCCACTCCCATGTAAGCATTAGGATCAGATATGGCCTCCAGTGCGGTCAAACTATCAGACTCGATGATAAGCTTCATACAACCCAGTTTTGCTGCTAGGTACAGACCACATCGAATAGCAAATAATTCAGCTGAACCTGCACTAGACACATGTGGTAGGACATGAGTTGCTGCCCCCAGAAATTTGCTGTGGTCATCTCATGCAACAGCTCCGCAAGCTCCTGTGAGTTATCCTCATGAAATGATGCATCGACATTGATTTTTACAACTCCCGCACTTGGCTTCTTCCATACATGAACAACCCTACGTATAGGCTGGTTTGGTTAATGAGCATGAACAAAATTTGTGGCAAGTACTAGAATAGAGATAGCTATTTGATTCAGTGTCTGTACTATCTCCCATCTTGTTCGTTGCCTTCTTTGCCACCAAATGAACCACATGGCCACCAAAATAAATTCGGCTGTTGGTATGGTATGTGTCAATGTGCGCAGCCGAATCAATATATCTAGGGTGATAGAGCCGGATCGGTCCTGCCGAACGGCTTGTTCAATCACCTCCGATAGTCCTAGAGCAGTCCACACTTCAGATGCACGGATACACGTAAACAGACAGTGCTGGATATCCTCTAGACCAGTTTTGCACAGTGGGCATTGCGGGATCAAGGGTACATGTCTGCCTGTGAGAACACCCTAACATGGTAATACCCCCTTTGATACTTTTCAGCCAAAATGTTTGATCTTCCCTGGAAGGCGAAGTTGCCATAATTCTTTCATGCAGAAACCGAGTGAAACTCTGAGGAATTACATCCAGAGGTGGATCACTTTGCATCACACAGTTGAGAATGTACCAGATCACCAAGCAGTTTGCGCCTTTAAAGAAGGCGTCAAGAACAGAGAGCTGAATCTGAAGTTCGGTCGGACCGGAGAAATGTCTCTGAATCGGATGATGGAAATTGCCACCAAATACGCTAATGGTGAAGATGAGGATCGACTCCGGAGTGGCAAGCAGAAAGCAGTCGCCCAGGAAACCGGAGGCAATTCCAGTCGGAAACAGAAGCGGAAGACCGAGCCAGCCGCTCCTGGGGAGGCCCTGGCCGTAACCCAGGGAAAATTCAAGGGAAAACCAAAGGGGCCCTGGAACCCCAAGAAAGTTAAAGATCAAGATGGAAATGATGTTTTGGATCTTCCGTGTCACATTCACCAAGAAAGATGAAGAGGGTAAACTCATTTACCCAAAGCATACCACTCGACAGTGTCGGCTCCTGATCCAGCAGTTTCAGGGCAAACGGTCCAAAGACAAGGAAAAGGAGTCTAACCTTGGGGTTTCTTATACCTTTCTATAGCCGAGTCGTGACACGCGAAACTGTACTTGGTTGATTTTTTCTTGCAACAATCTGCGACACAGGAGATGAGGCAGCAGAGCCAGCCGTAGAGGATCCTGGAGACATCTCAGATTCGCTTTCCGCAGCAAATCCTGGTTCAGACTGTGTAGCCTGCGGTGTGGGCGATTCATCAAAAGCAGGAGCCGCAGAAGATCTCGTGCTGCTGGCCGGCACATGCGCGCGGGTAAAGGATCCCGAAACGGACCCAGATCCCCCTGTCACTGTCGCTATCTCGGGCCCGCGCGTGGGACGCCCAGATCCTCCTGTCGTTGTCGTTGTCTCGGGCCCGCGTGTGGGACGCGGTGCGGGACGTGGCGCATCGTCCGGAGGTGATGACGTGTCGCCCTCCAACTGGCTGCGCGGACTCCTGCCTGACACGCGATCCGGCGCGAATCTGCGCGCACGATCCAAGGCGGCCTAGCGCACAGGAGTTCTGGGCTGCGCAGGATCTGCCTCGTGCTCCGCGTCTGCTTCGTCTCCTTCTGGCACATGAAATACCAGATCATTTTCTTCAAAGCGTTGATAATTTTCTGCACCGATTTCTGCTACGTGATCCTGCACACGAGAAGAAACAGTCCTACTAGTAGAATCATCAGTTGGGTCAGTACAATTATCGCCCCCATGATCAATGCTTTGGAGATGTGGTGGTAGAAGAAGTATTTCTTTCTTGAGAGTTGCTCCGGCATTAGGATGAAGAGATTCAAAAGGATAGACAGATTCATCAAATACGACATCTCGAGAGATATAAACCCTACCAGTGGAAACATCAAGGCATTTAACTCCCTTGTGAATTGGACTATATCTAAGGAATACACATTTTTTGGAACGGAATGCAAGCTTGCGTGCATTATATGGACGAAGGTTGGGCCAGCAGGCACAACCAAATACACGAAGTGACTTGTAGTCAGGGGTAGTACCAAAAAGACGTGTGATGGGAGTCTCAAATTTGATGACTTTACTAGGAAGCAAATTAATAAGATATGTAGCAGTCAAGAATGCTTCATCCCAGAACTTTAGTGGCATGGATGCATTTGCTAGTAGAGCTAACCCTACTTCAACAACATGGCGATGTTTCCTTTCGGCCGAGCCATTCTGCTGATGTGCATGGGGGCACTATACATGATGTGAGATGCCAAGTTCTTGAAAAAAGAGATTTAATTTCTTGTATTCACCTCCCTAGTCAGTTTGCATTGCAATGATTTTGGTGTTTAGTTTTCGCTCAACAAGATTTTGAAAATTCTTGAAAACTTGAAACACTTCAGATCGTTTCTTAAGAAGATAGATCCATGTAAACTTGCTATAGTCATCAATGAAGCTTACATAGTATGAATGTCTACCAACAGAAGTAGGAGCTGGCCCCCAAACATCTGAAAACACAAGCTGCAAGGGTGCAGTGGAAATACTGAAGGAAGTAGGATATGGCAACTGATGACTTTTAGCTTGCTGGCATGGATCACAAACAGACTCAATACTAGATTCATGAGAGTGGGGAAGTTTATTCTTGCTAAGAACAAGTTTAACAATAACTGATGAAGGATGACCTACTCTACTATGCCACTTTGCTGAAGAAGGCTTGACAGCAACAAAAGCTTGTTTATTGGATGATGATGAAGACGATATAAGTGGGTAGAGACCTCCCACACACTTGCCCCTAAGAAGCACTCTCCTCGTGTCCAAGTCCTTTACCAAAAATAAATAAGGATAGAATTCAATGAGAACACGATTATCAAGAGTAAACATGTGAACTGAAAGAAGATTCTTTTATGTTGTAGGGACATACAGAACTTTTTTTAGATGCAAATTTTTCATGGGGGTTTTGACAATTGAACTACCAACATGAGTGATTTCCATACCAGAACTGCTTGCAGTATGCACTTGGTCATGTCCACGATACTTGTCTCTGACCGTTAGCTTGTCGAGCTCCCCTGTGATGTGATTTGTAGCACCGGTATCTGCATACCAGTTTGTGTCGATGTCGTAGGAGTCGGTGATGACATTTGCCTCCTTCTCCTCGTACTCATCTTCCTCATAGCGATCCCAACACGCGCGGGCGCCCCCGCGGTGATGCTTGAGGCAGATTTGGCACTCGGGATAATCCCGGTGCAATGGTCGTTGCTGCTGTTGCTGTTGGGGACGACCACCTCGCCTGCTGCTGTTACTTGGAGAAGAGGAGGGCGAACGCCTCCCACGGCCGCGGCCTCTGTTGCCGCGTGCACGCCCACGGCCACGAGACTGGCCACGTCCCCTGTACGCCAAGTTCGCGGAGGTGTTGAAGCCGGCGTCGGAGCCATCACCCAGCAACTCCATCCGCTGGTCAAAGGCGGCGATCTGAGCGAAGAGATCATCGACGCTGATGGAAGTCTTGACGGCGCCAATAGCTGCCACAACCGGATCATAGTACCGATCCAGTCCGGCAAGGACATAGTCCACCATCTCCGGATCAGAGATGGGGCGCCCTGCTGCAGCAAGTTCATCCCCCAGATTCTTCATCCGGGCGATGTATGAAGTACTTGACATAGAGCCCTTCTTGGTGTTGGTGATGGCGATTCGCAGATTCGTGATTCGAGATTGAGACTGCGAGGCAAACATGGTGGTAATAGCAGTCCATAGATCAAAAGTGTTTTCTTTACTCACAACTTGGGCGAGAATCTCCTTTGACAGAGAGTTCAGGAGATGGCTCAGGACTTGTTGGTCCTTGGACAACCATGGCGCATACAAAGGATTTGGCACCATGAGCGTTGTTTTGTCCGTCTGCTGCTGCTCCACCATCTTCGGGGGCGCTGCATCAGATCCATCCAGGAGGCCGGTGACCTGCGCTCCTCGCAGGGCCGGCATCACTTGTGCCTTCCACAAGAGAAAGTTTCCCTTGGTGAGCTTCTTGGCGGGAGGGGCTCCGAGGTTGAGGGAGACCGGAGCCGAGGAGGAAGACATGACGATCTGCTTGGGTGATCGATGGGATGGTTTTTTTTCTGGCGATCGGTGGAGCTTCTGGCTAGATAGATGGAAAGAGGATGGCTCTGTATACCATATCAGATGGAAGCGTTCCTACTCCCTCGTAAGGAAGCCGCGGGTATATATTGATCGAAGGCAGAAAGCCTCTGACGTGGCTTACAAGTTTACCGATCGCAAGGATATGGTTTTCGTTACAGAGATAGATAGCCATACGAGAGGGAGAGAGAGTTTGTTAAGATTACAACACAAGTTTATCTCTAAGTCTAACATATATATGTTTCAACCATGACTTGTTTAGGAATCGGAGAGCCTGCACGTCGTGGCACGCGCTGCAGGATGAACGTCAAACGACTACGCGCAAATTAAACACCAACGCGTAATAGCATCTACAATCGCGGACACCAAAATCAGGACCTTCAAACGTCAGTGACCGGCAGCTCTCAAATTTCCGTTCTCTGCATCAAATATTTCATATTTCAAACCTTAAATCCATACTAAACATAAAAAACATAAATACTACTTAGATCAACAACCTAGCCTGCACAACTCGTTGTCATCGGAGATATCCACGATCTCCGTGCCGGGCTCCGGATACATGGCCCGCAGCTGCAACTGCAGCTCCTCCGGCTCCGTGTCGGCCTCCGCCTCTAACTCGATGAAATGCCGGTTGGCCTCCACACAAGCTGGATGAACTCCAAAATAGCGGTCTGCTCTGCCATCTCCAGCGCTTGGGCGGCCTCGAACTCCGCCATGGCGAAGCTGTAACCGGCTCCAGCTGCTCTTCCGGATTCGCCTCCTCCGTGGGCTCCGGCTGCTGCTCCCCCACCGGTTGTTGCCCCCTCCTCTTCCTCCTCCTCCAGCTGCGGCGAGTCTGGAGGCAAGGCGGTGGTGATCCGGCCGGCGCGCCTAGCCCAGATCTCCTTGAGCAACTGGAGGCGCCGCTCTAACGTCAGCACAGCGTCCGGCCCTCGTCTGCTCTTTGCTGACCAGAAGGGCCTAGGGCCTAGTGATTTTTTTGTAAAGGAGGTTCAAACCCCAGCCTCTCCGTTATAACGATGCACGCAACCATTGTTATTGTTATTAAGCAGAGTACAAAATAAAAACAATCACAGTTGAACCATTAAAAAGATGAATAAAGAAACAACCATCACTTTAAAAACGGATCTGTCAATAATCATCTTAGATAGTACTCGGCATTAGGCCAAAGAGACACTAGCGAATGGATTAGACAACTTCCGTAGCAGCCGAGAGGCCGCCCACGCCAAAGCTTGCCAATCAATGCCAACACGAACCGACCTGCAGCCTCCACCACAAGCACGGGGTCGCTGCCCCGGCTTCCTCCATGTTGGCAGAGGCGGATGCCGCCAAGCTTGATGCCTATGGAGGGCCGCCACCCTGTGCGCCCCTGTCCCATCAGCGGCCCATACCTCTGCTAGCGTAGGCTTATGCAATCTCCATCATGTTTGGACACCCGCCTCTATGGCCGTATGCATCTCCCAGATGCAGAGGCCGGGGGTCATCCTTCTTTTCTAAAAAAAATGACGTGTAATATTGGCCGTTGGATCCCCCGCGCTCCTGATCGACCCTTGATTAAATCTAGCTGCACGTGGGCTGAGTTATTCACACGTTAGCTGTGTACTGCATAAGAGCAAGTATAATAGAGTGACATAGACGGGCTATAAAGGATGCCACATCAGATTTGTGTCTAGTTAGAGAAGAGAGGAGAGGAGAGAAGAGAAGCGGACTATAAACTTACAGCCGGTTGTAGCACGTGCCCCAACACTCTTTGTGAGAGAAAAAAGTGGGCTATATATTAACATTGTAGTCTACTACTATCACTAACTATTGTATGAGTGGGCTATTAGGTTAGCTATAATTGAGGTGTCAATTTCATATAGCCGGCTGCTTGCTATATTATTAACCATGCTCTAAGTTGTTGTTGACCTTCGGCGCCGGCCGTCCATTTTGGAAAAGGGTCACCACCCCTCCTGTATGGGTATATAGACTGGGTGGCAGTTAAACTAATTAATTCATGTGTGATCTGCATGTCAATTAAACTAATTCATGTGTGGTTTGCATGTTTTCAGTTAAAAAATATACGGGTTCCAGTCTACACTTCTTCCATTATTAACATTATTATCAGTCCAAAGATAAAAAAACATTATCTGCCACCGAAGCAAAGCCAGCTCTTATTTTTGAGTTCCTTAGATAATGGAAGAGCACCTCCAACCTAAGTGTTGCTGATTCCGCTGTCGTTTCAGGTTAGGATCCATACAGAGCGAAAGATAAGGGTGCATTGTGGGGTGGGGTTTCTGTATTGAGCCAACTTTTAAAGATAACATGACGGATAGCCCGTAGCAACGTATGAGCGTTTTGCTAGTATTAATCTAATGCTAACTCTAGTTGCCAGTTTTTAGTGTTTTTTGATACAACAATAAAAAAAATTCAATGATCCCTAAAAAACCAATGATAAAAAAGTAAAACAGAGATATAACATTTTTTTCCAGACACACAGAGATACGACATTCAGTTTCAAGGCATGGAGATCGCCAGGAGCCAAAGAAGTGCCAGAGGGGTGGCCCAACAGGTCCATGCGCACCCTGGGGCCTACTTCCTGATATACCGGCTAGTATTGTGCCTATTGGATGAAAATCTGTTGGACCCTGAAGTTCAAGAGTTTGTAGCATGAAGCAAATTTCCCTCAGTTGGGAATCAATATATATATGTATGGAGTGGTCAATTTTGCTATCTTTGCTAGTCACAAAAATTAATGTATAGTCTGGTTGGAACTGATATTTGTAAGCAATGAATCAACATAAAAGTTGAGATTGTAAAAGAACATAAACTAAAGTGACCGATGCTTTTTCTTCAACCAGTTTTCTTTAAAATGAACATTTTTTGAAAAAAAATGTATTTCACAAACATTTTCAAAATCATGATTTTTTGAATTCATGAAGATTTTTGATTCGTGAACATTTTCAAAATTCTATAAAAACCAGTGTTCGTCTTTTTCACGCCAGTCACTTATATTTTTGGCAATCATATCAATATCAAACGGTCAGGAGCACATTGCCACTTGTTTATCTTCTTCCTCCTCCCTTGCGATGGTTCCTCCCCCCCCCCCCCACCTCCCCCGTGCTCAACCTACACAATCATAACCGCCTGGCTCTACCCTTAGCGCCTGGCGACTATCGCCACCTTGACTCGCCTCCCTTCCCGCGGGCGGCGACTATCGCCACCTTGACTCTCCTCCCTTCCCGCGGCCGGCGACTATAGCCACCTTGACTCTCCGCCCTTCCCTCGACCTCCCCCCACCTCGTGCTAGCCGCCGCCCCAGCCACCCTCTAAGCCCCGCCTTGAGGAATAACTCCGAAAGACAAGTCATGGTGCCGCCTCTCACCTCGAAACACCAATGATTACTTTTGTGGTATTTGACACACAATGATTTGGGATTAGCTGCAAGGGGGCGTTGTATGTTGCTCATGTAGCGTGCTTCTCTTTGCGAATGTATGTAATTTGGTTTTTTTTTTTGCAAATAAAATGTACTGTATGTAATATCACCATTGGTTTGACAAGAACTAAATGAAACCGAACAAATTTAATTTGTACTACTATATATTGATTCCTTCTTTCCTTTCGTCTTTTCTATTTCCTTCTTTTCTCCACACAAGCTAAGGAAACTTACCACACATGCGAAGGAAACTTCTTCCGTCTTTCCATGAAGAACAAGGTAGGTAAATAAAAAAGAAAGAACCCCCGGCCGCAAGATAATAAAATATACAATACAGAATCCTGAGGAGGAAACGATCCACGGAGTTTGATTCCAGAAAAAAAATTATAGAGACCAGGTCTCATAGTTTGCAGGTGAGACCCATCCTGATAGATGACACGTGGCATTCACAAATCTTAAAGCATCTAATCTTTCTCTCCCTGATTTCAGGTGAGGGATGAGGTAGATGCTTTGTGATTTGTGAATGCCACGTGGCATCCATCAAAATGGGTATCACCTGCTAACTCTTGATTCCATGGCCGTCGTCGTCGACGCGAGGAAGCCGTCGACCTGGCTAGAGCCCTTCAGTCAGCTGGACCCCGGCGTCATTGGGCAGCTGATCCGCGCCGTGGCGCTCCTAGCTTACGCGTCGGCGCTTCTGGCTTCCACAGCGGCGCTAATCTTGGCCGTCCCCGTGACGCTGCTGGTGTGGTACGACGGGCACCCCATGGCCCAGATGTGGACCATGGCCGTCTCCCTGTGCACCTACGTCTTCCTCTTCCTCCTCGGCATCTAGCGCAGCTGGCCGTTCTACACCGACCTGGCCCGCCTCTCATACGGCCTTCTCCTCGCCGCCGTCGCCGCCGCCCACGTCGGCCCGCGCACCGCCGTCTACGCCCTCCACCTCAGCACCGTCTACGCCGCCGCGTACCTCGGCTACGCCCTGGCCATGCACCGCCTCCGCGCCGGGTCGACCGAGCGGGCCATCGAGGGCGAGGCCACCACCACCCGCAGGATCGCCGTGAACGCGTTCTGGGCGACGGCAAGCTCGACAGCGTTGGAGGCGGTTGTCTTCCGCGTCTTTGCGATCGACGAGGTCCAGACCGTCTTCTTCCTCTCGTCCATGGGCTGCATGTACGCCGCCGTCTTCAACATCCTGGTGGTCAGCGAGCTCGTGGGCAGAGCTCTGTTCCAAGAATGGATGCCGCTGTTTCTTCTGGCGTGCAGCGGTTGCTGGGTGGTTTCTCTCCTTCTCGTTGTGTGCATCGCGATTTGTCCCTTCATGGTGGCAGGCGCTGTCACGGCGGCGCTGTGCATGTGGGTGCTCATGGTCGCACTGCTCACCTTCCTCGTCTACATGTCCACCCTGAATGCTGTGGCTTGAGGATTTGGCTATATATTGATGTGTTGGTTTGTGCTTGTACTAGTTTAGTGTAATATTGCACTGCAGGGATAGTTTCATCCATGAAAATAATGTCTGTGATTGGCGTCTAGCATTGGATTTTTAAAATGACTAATTTTTTTTTCAATTTTCTGATATTTAGCCTTATTTGCTTCAAGTGCCTGCATAAGAGTCTAGCGCGCGTTGTAGATGCTGTAACTAGCATCCACAATCAAAGAGACACTGGTAGAAAAAGAGGCTTCCGTCCAGCCCCATTAGTCGCGGAACTGTAGGAACTGCGACTAATGAAGTCTTTAGTCGCGGTTCGGCAGACGAACCGCGACCAAAGGCCTGGGCCCAGGGCGCTCGGTGGCCAGCTGGTGCACGTGAGGGGCTTTAGTCGCGGTTGGCCAGGCCAACCGCGACTAAAGATGCCCAAAGGCCTTTAGTCGCGGTTGGACAGGCCAACCGCGACTAAAGCTCCTCCCCTATATATACCAGTTCAGCGCACTCACTTAGCCATTTGGTGCCACTTCTCTTCACAAGCTTCACAAGGGGGTGTAGGTTTGCTTTTGGTTCCTCTTATGCACACAAGGTGTTTGATGAAATGCCCCAAGAGCCACACTTGAGGTTCCTCATTTATTTTTTTCCTCCTCGATCGCGGTTAGCAACTTGAACCTTTCATGCATGTGTGTCATTGATAAAATATGCATGTGTGTTGTTCATTGTTTAATTCTATTGTTTATAGCTAGTTAGTTTAACAAATGCATGATGGTTAATTATATATTTTATATTATCATAATGCAGATGAATCAGCAATGGATGTACGGTAACCGACTCTCCCGCGAGTTCACTACGGGTTTGAAAGATTTCCTCGTAGTGGCTAATGCGAACAAGCAGAAGGGTTTTGTTATCTTTCCATGTGTTGACTGTAAGAATCAGAAGGGTTACTCTTCCTCAAGAGAAGTTCACCTGCACCTGCTTCGGCACGGTTTCATGCCAAGCTATAATTGTTGGACCAAGCATGGAGAAAGAGGGGTTATAATGGAAGAAGATGAAGAAGGGGATGATTTCATCGATGAAAGCTATCTTGCTGATTTCGGTGATACTTTCATGGAGAATGCTGAAGGTGAAGGGGAAGGTGAAGGGGAAGGTGAAGGTGAAGAAGAGGCACGTGATGAGACCGTTGATGATCTTGGTCGGACCATTGCTGATGCACGGAGACGCTGCGAAACTGAAAAGGAGAGGGAGAATTTGGATCGCATGTTAGAGGATCACAGAAAGTCGTTGTACCCCGGATGCGATGATGGTCTGAAAAAGCTGGGCTGCACACTGGATTTGCTGAAATGGAAGGCACAGGCAGGTGTAGCTGACTCGGCATTTGAAAACTTGCTGAAAATGTTGAAGAATATGTTTCCAAAGAATAACGAGTTGCCCGCCAGTACGTACGAAGCAAAGAAGGTTGTCTGCCCTCTAGGTTTAGAGGTTCTGAAGATACATGCATGCATCAACGACTGCATCCTCTACCGCGGTGAATACGAGAATTTGAATGAATGCCCGGTATGCACTGCATTGCGTTATAAGATCAGAGGCGATGACCCTGGTGACGATGTTGAGGGCGAGAAACCCAGGAAGAGGGTTCCCGCCAAGGTGATGTGGTATGCTCCTATAATACCACGGTTGAAACGTCTGTTCAGGAACAAAGAGCATGCCAAGTTGTTGCGATGGCACAAAGAGGACCGTAAGTCGGACGGGGAGTTGAGACACACCGCAGATGGAACGCAATGGAGAAAGATCGACAGAGAGTTCAAAGATTTTGCAGCTGACGCAAGGAACATAAGATTTGGTCTAAGTACAGATGGCATGAATCCTTTTGGCGAGCAGAGCTCCAGCCATAGCACCTGGCCCGTGACTCTATGCATCTACAACCTTCCTCCTTGGTTGTGCATGAAGCGGAAGTTCATTATGATGCCAGTGCTCATCCAAGGTCCGAAGCAACCCGGCAACGACATCGATGTGTACCTAAGGCCATTAGTGGATGAACTTTTACAGCTGTGGGGCAGACCTGGTGTCTGTGTGTGGGATGAGCACAAAGAAGAGGAATTTGACCTACGAGCGTTGCTTTTCGTAACCATCAACGATTGGCCTGCTCTTAGTAACCTTTCGGGACTGTCAAATAAAGGATACAATGCATGCACGCACTGCTTACATGAGACTGAAAGTGTACATTTGCCAAATTGTAAGAAGAACGTGTACCTTGGGCATCGTCGATTTCTTCCGAAAATTCATCCAGTAAGAAAGAAAGGCAAGCATTACAACGGCAAGGCAGATCACCGGCCGAAGCCTGCAGAACGCACTGGTGCTGAGGTATTTGATATGGTCAAGGATTTGAAAGTCATCTTTGGAAAGGGTCCTGGCGGACAATCAGTTCCGAAGGGAGCTGACGGGCACGCAGCCATGTGGAAGAAGAAATCTATATTCTGGGAGCTAGAATATTGGAAAGTCCTAGAAGTCCGCTCTGCAATCGACGTGATGCACGTTACGAAGAATATTTGCGTGAACCTCCTAAGCTTCTTGGGCGTGTATGGGAAGACAAATGATACAAAGGAAGCACGGCAGGACCAGCAACGTTTGAAAGACCCTGATGACCGGCATCCGGAATGGTTTCAAGGTCGTGCCAGCTACGCTCTGACCAAAGAAGAGAAGGTCATCTTTTTTGAATGCCTGAGCAGTATGAAGGTCCCGTCTGGATTCTCGTCCAATATAAAGGGAATAATAAACATGGCGGAGAAAAAGTTCCAAAACCTGAAGTCTCACGACTGCCATGTGATTATGACGCAATTGCTTCCGATTGCTTTGAGGGGGCTCCTGCCGGAAAATGTTCGAGTAGCCATTGTGAAGCTATGTGCATTCCTCAATGCAATCTCTCAGAAGGTAATCAATCCAGAAGTTCTACCACGGTTACAGAACGATGTGATCCAATGTCTTGTCAGTTTCGAGTTGGTGTTCCCGCCATCCTTCTTCAATATTATGACGCACCTCCTGGTTCACCTAGTCGAAGAGATTTTCATTCTCGGTCCTGTATTTCTACACAATATGTTCCCCTTCGAGAGGTTCATGGGAGTATTAAAGAAATATGTTCGTAACCGTGCTAGGCCAGAAGGAAGCATCGCCAAGGGCTATGGAAATGAGGAGGTAATTGAGTTTTGTGTTGACTTTGTTCCTGACCTTAAGCCGATTGGCCTTCCTCGATCGCGGCACGAGGGGAGACTAAGTGGAAAAGGCACGATCGGAAGGAAATCAACGATATGTATGGACGGCCATTCTCTGACTGAAGCGCACCACACTGTACTGACCAATTCCAGCTTGGTGGCTCCGTATTTTGAGAAACACAAGAATATTTTACGCTCGGACAACCTGGGGAAGCCTGAATCCTGGATTAGGAAGGCCCACATGGAGACTTTCGGCAGTTGGTTGAGAAAACATTTAATGAATGACAATGATGTTGTAGATCAGCTGTACATGTTGGCCAAGACACCATCTTCGACTATAACGACTTTCCAAGGGTACGAGATAAATGGGAATACATTTTACACGATCGCCCAAGATAAAAAGAGCACCAACCAAAACAGTGGTGTCCGCTTTGATGCAGCAACCGAGAATGGGCAAAAGGTCACATATTATGGTTACATAGAGGAGATATGGGAACTTGACTATGGACCCTCCTTTAAGGTCCCTTTGTTCTGGTGCAAATGGTTCAAACTAACAGGAGGTGGGGTAAAGGTGGACCAGCAATACGGAATGACAATGGTGGATTTCAACAATCTTGGTTACCTTGACGAACCATTCGTCCTAGCGAAAGATGTCGCTCAGGTTTTCTATGTGAAGGATATGAGTAGCAAACCGAGGAAACGGAAAGATAAGAAAACAATCAGTACATCATGCGATGATCCAAAGCGCCACATTGTTCTTTCAGGGAAAAGAAACATCGTGGGAGTGGAGGACAAGACAGACATGTCAGAAGATTATAATATGTTTGCTGAAATTCCGCCCTTCAAAGTGAACACCAACCCAAGCATTAAGTTAAATGATGAGGATGCTCTATGGATACGGCACAATCGTAAGCAAGCAGGGACACAAGCGAAGAATTGATGTGTAATAATTTATTGTACCAAACTTTGTATTTGGTCGATGAACTGAATGATGTATCAAACCTTTTGTCAAACCTTCAAGGGATTAGTTTTATTTTTCTGATTTTTTTGATATATAATTGTATTTTTAAGATTTCAAAATGAATTAGTTTTATTTTTCTGATTTTAAAAGGAAAAAGGAAGAAGAAGAAAGAAGGAAAAAGGAAAAAAACAGAAGAAAAAAACAGAAGAAAAAAGGAAAAACAGAAGAAAAAAACAAACAGAAGAAAAAAGGAAAAACAGAAGAAAAAACAAACAGAAGAAAAACATAAGAAAAAAACAAACAGAAGAAAAACAGAAGAAAAAAGGAAAAAGGAAGAAAGGAAGAAAAAAAAGAAGAAAAAAAAGAAAAAGGAAGAAACAAACAGAAGAAAAAAATAGAAGAAAAAAGAAAGAAAAAAACAGAAGAAAAACAAGAATTTAAAATGAATTAGTTTTATTTTCTGATCTTTTTGATATATAATTGTATTTTTAAGATTTTAATAACATAAATAAATAAGTAATTAGAAACTTTAATAGCAAAAATAATTATCATAAAGTAAAATAAATAAGTAATTAGAAACAAAATAAAATAAAATAAATAAGTTTTTTGTTGTAAGTAGAAACAAAACAAAATAAATAAAGCAAAAATGAAAACAAAAAACAGGCAAAAAATAAAAAATATGCCACCTACTGGGCCACCACGGCCTGAATACGACTAGAAACCCATTATTCGGCCAGGATTCAGGCCCGCAGAAGGCCCAGTAGGCCCACAGGCTCATAGTAACAGAATAGGCCCGTAAGCCTGCATTTGAGAGGAGCTCGAAGTGGTGAGCGCAGCCGCGCTTATAAACCACTGTCGAAGCCTCTCGGCTAGCGAGGTGGGACTAAACATCCCACCGCACCGCGCCAGTTCCAGCACAGACCCTTTAGTCACGGTTGGGGAGGCGGACTGCGACTATAGGGTAGCTTTAGTCGCGGTCCGCCTCTCCAACCGCGACTAAAGGCTCTTTCTGCGCGGGAACGAAAGCGGCGCCAAAACCCTTTAGTCGCGGTTGGTGTGGCGGACCGCGACTAAAGCTACCCTTTAGTCGCGGTTGGTGTGGCCAACCGCGACTAAAGGGTACCTTTAGTCGCGGTCCGCCACACCAACCGCGACTAAAGGTCTGTCTATATATACTGCACTTAGCAGATTCTTCTCTCGACGCCGAAGCCCTGCCCCGACGCCGATCGACGCCGAAGCCCTGCCCCGACGCCGATCGACGCCGACGCCGACGCCCTGCCCCGACGCCGACGCCCTGCCCCCAGTGAGCGCCGCCGCCTCCGCCCCGAGTGAGCGCCGCCGCCGCCCGTGCCCTGCCCTAGCGCGCCGCCGCCGCCGCCGCCCCTGCCCTGCCCTGCCCTTGCCCGTCGCTCGCCGCCCCCCTGCCGCCGCCCGCCGCCCCTGGCCCTGCCCCTGGCCGCCGCCGCCACCCGCTCGCCGCCCGCTGCCCGCCCCTGCCCGCCGCCCCTGCCAAAAAGGAAACAAGAAAAAAAACAAGAAGAAAGAAAAAGAAAGAAGAAAAAAAAGAAAACAAAACAAAACCAAAAGAAACAAGAAAAAAAAAGGAAGAAGAAAAAAAGGAAGAAGATAAAAGGAAGAAGAAAAAAAGGAAGAAGAAAAAAAGAAAGAAGAAAGAAAGAAGAAAGAAAAAGGAAGAAGAAAAAAAGAAGAAAGAAAAAGGAAGAAGAAAAAAAATGAAAACAAAACAAAACCAAAAGAAAGAAGAAAAAAAAGGAAGAAGAAAAAAAAGGAAGAAGAAAAAAAAGGAAGAAGAAAAAAGGAAGAAGAAAAAAAGAAAGAAGAAAGAAAGAAGAAAGAAAAAGGAAGAAGAAAAAAAGAAGAAAGAAAAAGGAAGAAGAAAAAGAAAGGAAGAAGAAAAAAAGAAAGAAGAAAAAGGAAGAAGAAAAAAAGAAAGAAGAAAGAAAGAAGAAAGAAAGAAGAAAGAAAAAGGAAGAAGAAAAAACAAGAAAGAAAAAGGAAGAAGAAAAAAATGAAAACCAAATGAAAACCAAATGAAAATCAAAAGAAAGAAGAAAGAAAAAGGAAGAAGAAAAAAAGTAACTTAAAACTTGATAATTAACAAAAAACCGTAAAATTTGATAATTAACCAAATGGCGAGGGTTATACATGTGTGTTGTCCTCGCCTCCCTCTCCGTGACGCCGTCGTCTGCCGCCCCGTCTCGCGCTCTACCGCGACACCCTCTCCCACCCCTTCCTCGCCCCCTCCTTTTGCCACCGCCCTTTCGCCACCGCCACCGCCACCGCCCCCCTTCTTCACTTAATTAATTTGTTTTTACTACATGTTTTCAGGACTGACATAATGGCGGACGATAGAGCTGACCCGATTATGGACAACTATGATCCGGACGGTGAAGCACATATGTTCGGCATCATAAACGGCGATATTCTATATGTGCCGACCGGACAAGAAGAAGATGATATCTCTTCTTATCTGAACCTTGACGGTGAAGATGAAGGGCGCTGTCAGCAAGATGATGCCGAACAAACGTCGATAAACGACGATCTTCAAATGGAAGTAGCAACCACCTCCGGCGCCGAGGTATATATATACATTGAGCCTCTGGTGATACAAACTAACTGATTTGAATAAATATGTGTGTACTAACGTGCGCGACTCTCTTTCTTATTTTAGCCCTCGGCCGGATCGTCGAAACAATCGAGTACGTCGTCAAAGCGTGGCGCAACCAAGACGATGAAACAAGGAGAAACATGCACCATCGAGGTTGTCGACAGTGCAACCGGCAGGCCGCTGGAGCCCCGCAAGAACGCCACCAAGTTTGTCAGCCAATGCGGAGCCGTTGTTAGAGACAACGTCTCGATCACCGTCCAGGAGTGGAATGAGCCAAAGAAGGCACGAATTGCTGGTTTCACTTTTGTCGATAAGAGAACAAAAAAAGATTGCTTCAAGAAGCTTATGGAACATTTCGTTCTACCTCCGGAATACAACAAATTCGATGAGGAGGGTAACAAGATTGAGGAAAACAAGGAGAGGAGGAGGCTAGTCAAACAGTTCGCTCTTCATAAGATGGCCGACGCATTCCGGAAATTCAAGCAAAACCTAGCCCATGACTTTGTCAAGCAGAACAAGACTCCGGATTTCAAAGGACAATATGAGAAACTGAAACATGATTGGCCAGAATTTGTGAAGCAAAAGAAATCGGAGCAGTTCATTCAAATATCGAAAAAAAATAAGGAAAATGCGGCTAAGAAGGAGTACAATCATATTATGGGGCCAGGAGGGTATCGCCTTTGGCAGCCTAGGTTGGAGAAGATGGAGAATGAGCTGAGGGCGCGAGGAATCCGTCCAGGTACGGAGGGATGGGACCCAAGGGCCAAAAGCTGGTGGTACGGGCATGGGGGAACGCTGAACCCGGAGACAGGGGAGTGTGTTTACCAGGGCAAAATAATTAAACCCACCCAAGCCCTTATTGACGCAATGAGGGATGCTCAAGAGGGGAAGATCAAGTTCAACAGAGAGAACGACGCACTGACAAAAGCCCTCGGGAATCCTGAACACGGAGGACGTGTACGAGGCATGGGGCACATTCCGTGGAAAATAGGGTTCCCCCAGAACGATGACCCGTACGGTTACAGAAGCCGTAAGAGAAAGATGGATCGGGAAGCAGATGTTGTGGCGCGGTTGGCATCGGAAATGGATGTGATGAAGAAAACCGTGAGTGTACTAGTAGCCGAAAGAGATGCAGCTCGGGCGCAGCATGAAGATCATCCAGCGGATCTCGGAAGCCAGCAGCGGAGAAGCAGCGTGGCTTCCACGGAGGCCCCACCGGCTGGTGCAGATGCACCGACGATCGAAATTACTGCACCGGAGCCTCTGGTGGTCGAAATTACTGCACCGGAGCCTCCTCGCTACCCCGTGGACGATATAAAGGAGAGGAAAGAATGTCATCTGTATTATCCTATCGGGAACATGTCCATGAAGGTAGCCATCGGCAGTGCTTTACCATGTTTACCTGGAGCACTCCACCACAACAACCCCATTCAAGATGGCTATGCTCGTGTCACGGTGGAGGACATAGTCCAAGGGTTTGAGGACCTGGAGATTGACATTGCTACACCTGAAGGGGAGAAAAGACTTGGAGATGTCAAGCGCCATTTCATTCTATGGCAAAAGAAGTTTATCAAGTTTCCAGGCGAGGCGCCAAGGACAACAAGTCCACCCCCCTACGGTGGTGGTGGTGGCGGTGGCGGTGGTGGTGGTGGTGGTGGTGGTGGCGGTTCACCTACACCTCCGTCACGTCAGCTGACACCTCCCAGTCCACAACGTCCGGCGGGTGATCAGACGCCGCCCCCCAGTCCTCGTCCGGCGGGTGATCAGACGCCGCCCCCCAATCCACCTCCGGCAAAGAAGCAGAAGCAGTCCTGGATTATTAACCCGGACCCTTATGTACCTAAGACCACAAAGGTACCGGAGCCATCACTGAAGCCTCTCCCCACAAGGCCTTGGGAACGTAGTGCCGAGGAAACTGCCGCGGCCGCGGCTGCTGATCTTGAGAAATGGAAGGCGGACTGCAAGAAGAAAAGAGAGCCCGAGCCCAAGACAGTATTTTCTGATGAGCAAAAGAAGTGGGCTAAGTCATTTTTGAGCACACCGTTCCAAGCCGCGAAGAATCTGCCTGACGACTATGCACGTGAACTTCGTAGGCAGGCACTCATGTTGAAGGAGAAGAAAGAGCGGGCGGAGAACCAGGAGAACAAAGCCTTGGAGGAGGCCGAGAAAACGGAATTAGAAAGTAAAAAAAGCGGGAAACGAGTTGCCCAGCTCGGGGAACAAAGTAAACAATCGATTGCCCCGCTTATAGTGAAAGCCGCCGGTCCGGATGACCCCGATATCATAGCAGCTGCGGCAGCACATGGATTGACTGTAACGAGTGCCAGAGAACAAGCGGCCAACTTAGGTATTACTCTTCGTGAACTGATAGGCCTTGATGAGGCGCCAGTGAAGGAGGTAGTAATTACATATGTGAAGAATGGGCCTCTCGTCGAGCCTGCGCAGGAAGAGGATCTACCTCCACAAATGAAAGGTCTGCTGAAATGGTACAAGGGTTACATAAAAAATAAAAACGCCAAAGAATATATTTATGCGGAAGTTAGATATGAGCATCACTTCAAACATTACTATGTACAAATTCATCTGAGTGAATTGTTCCAGCTTTTCAATCTGCGCGAGCTCGACAAATCTATCATCAGTTGCTACGTTCTGTAAGTGATTTATTTCTACCCCATCTCGTTCATATTGCCTGCACTATATATATGTCCTAACTATATTGTTGTGTCCGCTATTATACATGCAGAATGAAGATTAAGGAATGCAGAGTAAGGAACATCCATGATGTTGGGTTCATTGACCCACACATCGTTAATGGATATGTGTTGCAGCATCACCCCGCCGACATGGAGGCAGACCTGTGGCAGTTTCTTACAAAGCAGGAACTCAAAAGTGATATTCTATTTCCTTACCATTTTGGGTGAGTGTTTCTGTCTTGAGCACATTCTCTTTTGTTTACTCCATGCATGGTATGTGGCCGGCTAATCGATGAGTTATGCATGACGTACTGTGCATGTATCGTGTCCGCAGGTTCCACTGGATTCTGCTAGTAATTAAAGTTGACACCTCAGAATGTCTCGTCCACGACTCTCTGAATATGGATCCAAAGCTTTGGGGCGGCATGAGAAGAATGCTGCAGAAGTAATTATTTTCATTCATTTGCGCTCTATATCGATCGGCCTATTTCGTTCATTTCCTAATATCAAGTAACTAATAACTCTCTTGTTCATTTAATTTTCTTTGCCTCGTAGGGTTTGGAGACGGTTCGTAGATACAAAGGTCGGTGAATTCAAAAAAGAGCTAGAATTCAAAAAGTCAAAGGCTAAGAATGGTGGGGATATTCAGCCAGCGGGGACCAATCTATGTGGATACTATGTCTGTGAGATGATCCGGAGATACACCTCTGAGCGGGTTCCGAGTGATACCAATGCTCAGAGGAATAACCTTCGGATGATGCTTACTCCAGAAGCTCGCTTCCGACCACTTCAAGAGGAACTAGCTGGATGGTTCAGGAGGGAAGTCCTCCATCCTAAAGGAGAACACCATTACGAGGACGTAGAACTTTATATGCATTAAATTATGTATGGAAACTTGTTCAAAATTGTATATGGTCATCCGATGATATTGAATATATACTGTATATTCCTCTTGAATTCTTTTTGGTTCTAATTTCAAATTTGTTTGAAATTGTACATTCATATGCATGTATGTAGTAGCGTAGAATATGTGAAACTCCTTCAAAATTAAAATAAAGCATAAAAGAAATAAAACAATACAAATTAAACAGAAAACAGGTTTAGGGGGGGCAGGTTTAGGGGGGGCTAAAACCCTAAACCTGCGGCGGCCTTTAGTCGCGGTTGGCCAGAAGAACCGCGACTAAAGGTCCTCCGCCCCGACGGCCACCTGGCGCCCACGTGGACGGGCCTTTAGTCGTGGTTCTTAAGCAACCGCGACTAAAGGGGGGGGCCTTTAGTCCCGCCTGTTTGGTCGCGGTTGCGCAACCGCGACTAATGGCAGTTGCGAACCGCGACCAAAGGCCCTTTTTTCCACCAGTGAGACTGTTGGAAACATAAGCACAAACGAGAACTTTTGACATTATCCACACCTACGTGTTGGTAGGGATGTCCATAACCATGGCGGTGAAGATGACGGGATAGTTATTAAGTAGTGGACGTAGTCGCTCGGTCCCTCTCCTCACCAGGTGGAAGGTTCTCTTAATGGTCATGCACATGACCTCCGTGATGCGACTCACCTTAGACCATCTACACCCGGATCACTCAAACCCGCCTTATACGCCCGAGCGGGGTCAGTGTCCGGTTCTGATGCTCCCGATTCAATCGTACACTAGCCATGCACGCAAACGTGTACGATCAAGATCAGGGACTCACGGAAAGATATCACAACACAACTCTAAAAACATAAATAAGTCATACAAGCAACATAATACAAGTAAGATATCACAACACAACTCTAAAAACATAAATAAGTCATACAATCAACATAATACAAGCCAGGGGCCTCGAGGGCTCGAATACAAGTGCTCGATCATAGACGAGTCAGCGGAAGCAACAATATCTGAGTACAGACATAAGTTACACAAGTTTGCCTTAAGAAGCAAGCACAAACTCGGATACAGATCGAAAAAGGCGCAGGCCTCCTGCCTAGGATCCTCCTAGCTACTCCTGGTCGTTGTCAGCGGACTGCACGTAGTAGTAGGCACCTCCAGTGTAGTAGGAGTCGTCGTCAACAGTGGCGTCTGGATCCTGGGCTCCGGCATCTGGTTGCGGCAACCAGGTAGAAGGGAAAGGGGGAAAAGAGGAAGAAAGGCAACTGTGAGTATTCATCCAAAGTACTCGCAAGCAAGGAGCTACACTACATATGCATGGGTATATGTGTAAAGGGCCATATCGGTGGACTGAACTGCAGAATGCCAGAATAAGAGGGGGATAACTTATCCTGTCGAAGACTACGCTTCTGGCAGCCTCCGTCTTGCAGCATGCAGGGTGTATTTTATTTAAGTATCCGGTTCTAGTTGTCATAAGGTCAAGGTACAATTCCAAGTCGTCCTGTTACCGAAGATCACGGCTATTCGAATAGATTAACTTCCCTGCAGGGGTGCACCACATAACCCAACACGCTTGATCCCATTTGGCCGGACACACTTTTTCGGGTCATGCCCGGCCGTGGAAGATCAACACGTCGCAGCCCCACCTAGGCACAACAGAGAGGTCAGCATGCCGGTCTAAACCTAAGCGCACAGGGGTCTGGGCCCATCGCCCATAGCACACCTGCACATTGCGAACGTGGCCGGAAGTAGAACTAGCCCCCTTAATACAAGAGCAGGCTTACGTTCCAATCCGGGGCACGCCACTCAGTCGCTGACGTCACGAAGGATTCGGCTGATACCATGACGCCGATTGCACATATCTTTCCCACGTAGTTGGTTAGTGTGTATAGAACAAATGGCCAAACTCAGATCAAATACCAAGATCTCGTTAAGTGTGTTAATGATGTAACCGCGGACACCGACCAGGGCCAGGCCCACCTCTCACTTAGGTAGTCTCAACCTGCCCTGTCGCTCCGCTACCAGATCCACTCGCGGGTGCTCCTACGAGCCGACCCGTCTTTAGTCACCACAGGTATCATGTATAAAGTATATAATATATACCCGTGATCACCACCCGAGTGATCACGACCCGATAGCATAGCATGGCAGACGGACAAGAATGTAGGGCCACAGATGGAATACTAGCTTCATATACTAGGCATGTAGGATTGCAGGTAAAGGTAACAACAGTAGTAGCAAGGACAGGCTATGCATCAGGATAGGATAACGGAAAGCAGTAACATGTTACTAAAAGTGCGTTATATCGACTAGAGGGGGGGTGAATAGGCGATTTTTATGAAATTCTTCACTGAGGAGTTTGCTAGTGAGGAAATTCCTTAGCGAAGAACTACTAGCAGCAGAATAAGTACTCAGATGAAAACATAACAGAATACAAGCATAGTCGTCATGATGAAATGAAGACAAACACAGAGTACAGAAAGCGTAAACACAGGATAACACTAGATGAAGACAAACAGACTGAAGAAATTGAACTGAGGAAATTGAGAAAGTCTTCAGTCAAAGTCTTCAAACACAGATATGATAAACAAGCAGCACAATATTGAGGAAATGAAAGAGTTGAGGAAATGGAACCAGTAAGCTTGGTGAAGACAATGATTTGGTAGACCAGTTCCAACTGCTGTCTCATTTGTAATCTGGTTGGAGCGGCTCAGTATTTAAACTTGAGGACACACAGTCCCGGACACCCAGTCCTGAGCACGCAGCTCGGGACACCCAGTCCTCACCGTATTCTCCTTGAACTAAGGACACACAGTCCTCGTCCAATCACTCGTGGTAAGTCTTCAGGTGACTTCCGAACCTTGACAAACTCGGTCACTCGACGATCCACAATTCCTCTTGGATGCTCTAGACCTTGACGCCTAACCGTCTGGAAGAAGCACAGTCTTCAAAGGTAACAAGCATCGGATCCACGCAGGATCAATCTCTTCAGTGATGCTCAATCACTTTGGGTTTGTAGGTGTTTGGGTTTGGGTTTTGGATTTTCCTCACTTGATGATTTTCTCTCAAAGTCCTCAGAGGATGGGTTGCTCTCAAATGACAAGTGTCAAGTTCTAGCGGAGCAGCCAACCAGCTAGTGGTTGTAGGGGGCGGCTATTTATAGCCTATGGAGCAGCCCGACATGATAAGACATAAATGCCCTTCAATGATATGACCGTTAGGTGGATAAGATATTTTGGGACAGCTGGCGCGTAGCACAGCAACGGTCGGAAATTTGAGGTACAAATTCCGCAGGGCTATCATGTTCCTCATTGTGTAGGCAATCCGCACTGGCGAATTCCTAACTCCTCAGTCAGAACAAAGTCCTCAGTGACCAGAAGAATTGCGTCTCTGTCACTGAAGAAATTGACTGGACTGTATGAGATTTCCAATGACTTCACTCGAAGGGATTGGTAGGTGTAGGATTTGAGTTGAGCATCACATGGAAATTTTCTCCTTAGTATTTCCTCGACCCCCTTTAACAATACGGTGTTTCCTATGACTCAAGAAAGAAGAAATGAAACTACGAAAACAAAAGTCTTCACGCTTCATGTTCCTCGAATGAATACCAAGTCTTCAAGGTCACACCAATTTCTTCACCTTCAAAGTCTTCAGAGTATCAAAGTCTTCAGTTGAAGAACTTCATTTTTAGGGGTCGACTTTCTCTGTAAATATCAAACTCCTCATAGACTTATAGACCTGTGTACACTCATAAACACATTAGATCCTTAACCTATAAGTCTTCAATACACCAAAATCACTAAGGGGCACTACATGCACTTACAATCTCCCCCTTTTTGGTGATTGATGACAATATAGGTTAAGTTTTCAATGGGGATAAACATATGAAGTGTAAATGCTGATATTGAGGAATTTGATTGCAAGATATAGAAGAACTCCCCCTGAAGATGTGCATGGTGAGGAATTTGCTTTTGAAGCAATGCACACTTGAAGAGTTGAATCATGGAGATCTCCCCCTATATCTTGTAATTCATACACGCATTTGATATATATTATGAAGAATTTGAAATGCATGATGAAATATGGTGCCTGATGTAATTCAGCATGCGTGCAATAATATTAACGAGGAGTAAGCATGCAGAGTAGTGCATCAAAAGTATCAGAGCACAGTGCATCAAAAGTATCAGGGCACCATCGGGTTTAAGATTACAACTCGATCCAATAAAAGTTTCGGAAGAACGAGAGTTGTAACTTAGCAGAAAAAATGCCCTTTATAATAGACCCGCTTGAAGACTAACTCAGATTTCTCCCCCTTTGTCATCGAATGACCAAAAGGATCGAAACTGAGGACTAACGCCCCTGAAGATAATCAACTTGATGAAGGAGAGCCAGCGTTGTTGGGGTTGGTTGTTGAAGTAGGGCCTGCCGCAGTGTCGTCAAAGTCTTCATGTTCATCAGTGGCGCGCGATGAAGAATAGGAACTGGCCACCAAAGAAGGAACCTTGACCTTCTTGTATTTCTTCAGAGGAGGTGCAGACCAGTCAAACTCTTCTTTGAGACCCATTTTCTTCAGATCTTCGGTGCTGTAAACATGAGACAGAACAGCCCAGGTGCGGTTGAGGGTTTCATGAAGGTAGTAGTGGTTTTTCTTCACTGCATTGTGTGTTGAAGTCATGTTGTGAAGAAGTGAACCAAACTGACGCTTGACCCATTTGTGATTGCGATCAACCTTCTGATGAAGACTGAGGAGTAACTCACGATCAGTCATCACCCTGGGTGTTGTGGCTTGAGGATTTGGCTTGGCATTGTTGGCGGCAGAGTCATGTGTGGCAGAGTCATCATTGGTGGAATAAGATGCAGCCTTGCGAAATTGACCATCCAATGGACGAATGCCTTCATCTATCACAGCAGTAGCCTTGCCCTTTTCTTCAGCTGAGGAAAATGTCCTTTTGAGGACTTCAATAGGGGGCAAGTAGCTGCAGTGGTTCAGAGTTTCAGCTTTGTAATTGAGTGAAGACCTTGTCCTGATGAATCTCATAATCCATGGCGCATAAGGCTTCGACTCAAATGGTGATATAGCAATGTTGGCCAGATTCCTCATGAAGAAATCATGGAAGTTGACGGGAACGCCATGAATGATGTTGAAAAGCATGTTCTTCATGATGCCAATGACTTCTTCATCATTAGAATCGTGGCCTTTGATGGGACTCATTGTCTTCGTCAGAATGCGGTAGACAGTCCGAGGCACATACAATAATTCCTTGACGAGGAATTTGGTTTGAGGGGCCTGCCCTGGCTTCAAAGGCTTCATCAGCACTTGCATATAGTGATTTGAAAGCTCAGGTTCGTTGTAAACACAACGAGCATCTTCAAGGGGGGGGGGGGACTGAGTGGGAGGGCACGAAGCAATTCAGACGCTGGTGCCTTGTAATGAATATTCTCTGTCATCCAGTCCAGAACCCATGAATTCACATCTTCAGAATTGCCGGTGATGTGCAGCGTTGCGTAGAACTGAAGAATGAGTTCTTCATTCCAATCACAGATGTCAGTGCAGAAATTGAGCAGTCCAGCATCATAAAGAACACTGAGGACTGGCGTGAAGCACGACATGGACTCCATATCCACGTGAGGAGTATGTGCATGGTCGAAGACTTTGTCTTTGTTGAACAGCACTGAGGAATAGAAGTTGGCTTGACTTGCAGTCCAGAAACGCCTCTTCCTTATGCGAGCAGAGTCATAAGGATTATACTCTGTGAAGAACACGTGCTCGCCAAAGAAGTCTTCAGCCTTGAACTTTTGCTTCCTTGAGAACGGATCCTTTGGCTTGGGCAGAGGAGTGTCAGTGAGTTGCATCACTACCTCAGGAATCACGATCTTAGGTTCTTCAGGCTGAGGAATTTCAGTTTCTTCCTTAGGTGCAGTCACATTTTCAGCAGCAGCAGCAGTTTCTTCAGCACTAGTGGCTGGAATTTCTTCATGCACAGATGTAGTGGGATGAGTTTCTTCAGAGCCCAATTGAACTGTTGGTGCAGGAGAGTGAGGGATTTGCTGCAGTGGGGTGAACAGTGGAGAATTGGGATGCTGACTTCCCCAAAAGTCGTCATTCATCACTGGAGTTGTGCTTCCAATGTCCACATCTTTATCATCAATTTCTTCAACACCAGCCTCTTCAGCAGTAAACTGAGGCATTGGTGATGAGACCACTAGGGTTGAAGGGATTGTGTCCACTTTAATTTCCTCATCAATCTGCTCTGATGAAGCAGCAGATTGAGTTTCTTCATCAGATCCGCTTGGGATCACATACTCTTCATCAAAAGGAACAAGGTCCTTTGATGGCATGGTGGAAATCGGAACAGCATCGATCGGATTTTCATATGAGCTGGTCATAGGCTTCATCTTCTTTGGAACTGAAGATTCTGAAGCACTTGATGCTTTCCTTTTCTTCACTGTAGCTCGCTCTACAGCCTTGGTCTTCTTCACATCTGATGCAGATGGAAGGATAGGAGTTGGTGTAGGCGCAGGTGGAGCTGAGGAATCTGGTTGAATTTCCTTAGGCGCAACTGATGCAGTTGCCCTGACTTCTTCAGTTTCTTCAGGCGCACCACTAGTGGATGCCCTGGCAATTTCTTCAGCGGCTGGAATGGAGTCATCAGCCCTGGAACTAGCATTTTCTTTAGCAGCCTGAAAATCATCAGAGGTGCTGGCATGTTCTTCAGTTGGCTGAACAGAAGCTTCAGCTTGAGGAACTTCTTGTTGCGATTGGGCTGCAACATTGGTAAAATTTTCAGTCAGTTTCACAAACCTGACTTTGGCTCCCTTCCAATCAGCATAGTAGGAGTCAAATTTGTCGCTGAGGGCTTTGATTTCAGCCTGCATCTTGATAAGTTCTTTAGTTGTCATTTTCACAACATTTTTCTTCAGCAGTTTCTCTTTTCTGTACTGTGATTTCTTGATCTCTCTGGCCCTATCATATTTCCACTTCTCCTCTTGGTTGAAGTGAGTCAACATGTGACTTTGGCTAGGTGTCACCTTGAAGTCAGGCATAGGTGTGTTGGGATCCTTATGCTAGAGATCAATGAAATCGAGGATCGCCCTTGGATCCAACAGCAGCGGCACAGGTGTGCCTTTGGCTCTAGCGGCCCTTTCTTGTCGGTCCCTGATGATTTCTGCAAGTTCTTCTTCATCAGCTTCATCTTTGTCAGATGGTACATTGAAGACTACCTGCTTCTTCTTAGGACTTGGGCGAGTACCGCGTCCAGCAGTAGCCTTTTTCTTCAGCAGAGAGGGTCCAGCTAAGGAACTTGCTGAGACACCAGAGGCAATAGAGATGCCTGTAGTCCTTTGGCACAAGGCCAGATGCACAGGTGCTGAGGACTTTGGCAGAACAGCTGAGGACTTTGGAGGATGTGCTGAGGATTTTGGAGGAGCAGGGGCAGCTTGAGGAATTTGCCTTGAAGATTTTGAAGTTTCTGGCCGTGAGGGCGCAGCTGAGGAACTTGGCCGTGAGGGCATTGTTGGTGAAGCACTTGTCTTTCGAGCGGGCTTCTTAAGCATTGATTTCCTCGGCTTGACAGAGGCCTCAGTGGCAGCAACAGCAGAATCTTCATTGAATATCCTCACTGCTTCTCTGGCTTGTCTTGCCAATTTGGCTTGGCACTTGGCCCATTCTTCAGGAAAATCCTCACCGCGTTTGACGCTAGTGGGATCAGCCACTTGGCCAGGTGCCAATGGGGCTCTTGGGCATGGAGGATTCAGTGTGAATTTCTTCATGTACTTTGGAGTGACGTATCTGTACTCCCTCCATTCGCGTGCCCATCTCCGTTCTATCCTCTGAATGCGCACCTTGCGCTGATTTTTATCTTCTTTGCCAAACTTGGCTTCATCAGGCGTGCAACAATCTTTATTGATGTCCTCAGGAATTTCAAAAGCAGTCATGACCTCAGGCTTCTTTCCTCCTTTCTGAGGCCTTTTACCGTCAGCCATTTTCTTCAGTTGAGGAATTTGAACAATTGAATTCTCTGAAGAAGTATGCAGTTTTTCTTCGAGGAACGCTGCAAATGAGTTAAGTTGATGAGAACCTAGTGATTCAGCAGCGGACATGTGTACCTGTGAACAGAGTATAGTTGCGAGGAATTTGGAGAGGTCATATGCGTTCTCAGAGGGTTTTTCGAAAAAGAACAAGTTTGAGGAATTTGACCAGATGCGTCTTGAAGAATTTCACTAAGCGTGTTATATCTTAGGTTCCAGAGTTGTATAGATCGAAGATCCACACAATTGAGGAATCTTGAAGAAAATAATGCTTAGGGAAATGAATCAAGTACAGATAACATGTGAGGTGTTTTATGTGTGAGGATTTGAAGAATAAAACATCTTTGAAGATTTTGTAGAAAAGTTTCGAATCAAAGAGGGTAGTAAAAGTAAATTTAATTACCCTGAACGAAGAACACGATGAACAGTGAGATGAAACAGTGAGGTTCGTCGATGTAGATCTTCCACGCCCTAACTCGGCGGAGGAAGACGTCTACGGCGGCGGAGGAGGTGAAGATTTCCGCGGTCGGCGCGAGTACGACGGCGACGAGGTCGAGGCAGTGAATCTCTTCCTCACCGGCGACGATGGAGTAGCGGCGGCGCTAGGGTTTGAGAAACTCGAGCGGGAGAGAGAGATCGAGCGGAGTAAAAGTAAGGAAGGGGAGAGGGGTATTTATAGAGGCAGTGAAAAACTATTCGCCCGAAGATTTAGGACGAACGTGCCCCTGACAATTCTCCTTCTCACGACATGTGTCACCCACGTACTGTGTAGTGGAGATCGTGTAAGATCGTGGGTGAGTAAAATAATGCATCGTGGGATGCGGAACGGTTTGAGCGGCAAAAGCAAAATTTGGATAAGATCTGTTTTAACGTTCCGTTCGCAATTTCTTCAGCTGACAAGGACACAGTGAAGATTTTGAACGAGTTTCAAATAGAACGCACATGAAGAATTTGTGAACAGATTGGATTGAGTATAGCATAGAGGGGAAGGGTCCGATCACATTCACTTAGCAGAAAGACCAACTTGAAGAAATAGCTATAAGTGAATGCTGTAGAGGACATAAACTCATATATATATATATATATATATATATATATATATATATATATATATATATATATATATATATATATATATATATATATATATGTATATGAAGAAAAACGACGGCACAAGTGAAGATTTTGCAAGTTGAAGAATTTGAACAACTGAGGAATTTTAAAAACTGGGGAAAAACTCCAATTGAAGATTTTCAACTTTTGTGGTGGCGTGACCCACCGTATAAAATGATGATTTCAGACACCGCGTACAATTGTCGTAGGGTTCTGAGAATCAAATTCTTCATTAATTTCTTCACACCTAGAGTGTTATTCTTCATTGATTGAAGAAAAACGTTTCTTCATGTGTTGCACATCTAAGTCATCAATTTTGCATAAGTGTTAGGATGAGTGCCTTTTCATAGTACATTCAAAGACTCTAAGATATTTAGCTCACACCACAACTTGCTAAATCTCTTCTCATCCAAGGGCTTAGTGAAGATATCGGTAGCTTTTATTCAGTCTTCACATGCTCAATTGAAATGTCGCCCTTCAACACATGATCGCGAAGAAAATGATGACGAATCTGAATGTGCTTTGTCTTCGAGTGCTGAACTGGGTTGTGATCAATCTTGATGGCACTCTCATTGTCACAGAGGAGAGGCACATTCTTCACGTTGACGCCATAGTCCTTGAGTGTTTGCTTCATCCATAGCAGTTGAGCACAGCAAGAACCAGCAGCAATGTACTCAGCTTCAGCAGTAGACAGTGATACGCAGTTCTGTTTCTTCGAGGACCAACAGACCAAGGATCATCCAAGGAAATGACAAGTACCAGATGTTGACTTGCGGTCCACACGGTCACCAGCATAGTCAGAGTCAGAATATCCAACGAGATCAAAATCCGAGCCCTTGGGATACCATAATCCAAGTGTTGGTGTGTGAGCTAGATATCGAAGAATATGCTTCACAGCCTTATGGTGTGATTCCTTCGATGCATCTTGAAATCGTGCACACATGCAAACACTAAGCATTATATCTGGCCTAGATGCACATAAGTACAATAAAGAGCCAATCATGGAGCGGTATACCTTATGATCGAAGTCAATACCATTTTCATCAGTGCATAGATGACCATTTATGGCCATAGGAATCTTGATGCCTTTGCAATCTTGCATGCCGAATTTCTTTAGGACGTCCTTGAGGTATTTCTCTTGAGATATGAATATGCCATTGCGCTGTTGACGAATTTGAAGACCTAAGAAGAATTTCAACTCTCCCATCATAGACATTTGATATTCTTCACTCATCATATATGCAAATTCATCACTATAACGTTGGTCAGTACAACCAAAGATGATATCATCAACATATATTTGGCACACAAACAGTTCACCATCATAAGATTTAGTAAAGAGAGTAGGATCGAGTGAACCGGGTGTGAAGCCTTTCTTCATGAAGAATTCCTTCAATGTATCATACCACGCCCGTGGGGCCTGCTTGAGGCCATAGAGGGCCTTATTGAGTCTGAAGACTTTGTCAGGATGCTTTGGATCTTCAAAACCACAACACCATTTTCATCTTGTTTGTTGCGGTAGATCCACTTTGTGCCAATGATGTTATGCTTGCGAGGATCGGGACGATTGACTAGTTCCCAGACGTTGTTGAGCTTGAACTGATGTAATTCTTCTTGCATGGACTGAATCCACTCAGGTTCCAAAAATGCTTCATCTACCTTAGTGGGCTCTGTGATAGAGACAAAAGCAAAATGCCCACAAAAGTTAGATAGAAGTGAAGCTTTTGAGCGTGTGAGAGGACCTGGTGTTCTAATGTCATCGTTGATCTTCTCCACTTGCACTTCTTTTGCAACACGAGGATGAGCTGGTTGTCGTTGAGGAATTTGATCAGCATTTTCTTCAGCATCAATTTCCTCAGCATTTTCTTCAGGTGCGTTAGCTTGACGTTCTTCACGTTCTGGAATGAATTCTTCAACAGATTCTTTAGTAGGAATGACGTCTTCAGTAGCCTTGTGCTTGATAGAATCCTCAGGTGTTGGTTCATCTATCACAGAAGGTAGGTGCTCTCTTTGCGAGCCATTAGTCTCGTCGAACCGCACATCTACAGTTTCAACAATCTAGTGAAGAACATTGTTGAAGACTCTGTAGGTGTGCGAGTCCTTTCCGTAACCAAGCATAAAACCTTCATGTGCTTTCGGTGCAAATTTAGAGTTGTGATGAGGATCTCTAATCCAGCATTTAGCACCGAAGACTTTGAAGTAACTCACATTGGGTTTCTTGTCAGTGAGGAGTTCATAGACAGTCTTCTTGAAGAATTTGTGAAGATATACTCTGTTGATGATGTGGCACACAGTATCAATTGCATCAACCAAGAAACGACGAGGCAAGAGTCCTGTTCTTGCGCTCCACGACGCCATTCTGCTGAGGAGTATAAGGAGCAGATAACTCATGAGTAATACCAAGTTCATCAAGATATTCATTGAGACCCGAATTCTTGAACTCAGTGCCATTGTCACTTCTGATGTGCTTGATCTTCACACCAAAGTTGGTTGAAGCCCTCGAGGAAAATCGTTTGAAGACTTCCTGCACTTCATGTTTGTAAGTTACAAGGTGTACCCATGTGTAACGAGAGTAATCATCAACAATAATAAAGCCATATTGAGATGCTTCATTTGAAACAGGGGAATAGTGATTAGGACCGAAGAGATCCATGTGAAGCAATTCGAATGGTCGAGTGGTGGTCATGATGGTCTTTGCTAGATGCTTGGCCTTGGTCATCTTTCCAGCTTCACAGGCACCGCACAAGTGATCCTTGAGGAATTTGACATTCTCAATGCCAACAACATGCTTTTTCTTCGCAAGCGTGTGCAAATTCCTCATGCCTGCATGACCAAGTCGTCGATGCCATAGCCATCCTTCTGAAGCTTTTGCAAGTAGGCACACGGCTGGTTGTGAATCTGCAGAGAAACCAACAATATACAAGTCTCCTCTCCTAAAGCCTTCGAAGACTTTGGAATTGTCAGCTTCCATAATCACAACACAACGATACTTGCCAAAGACAACAACCATATCAAGATCACAAAGCATTGAGACAGACATAATGTTGTATCCTAAGGACTCAACAAGCATGACTTTGTCCATGTGTCGATCCTTTGTGATAGCAACTTTACCTAGACCCAATACCTGACTTTTGCTTTTATCAGCGAAGATGATATGCTTCAGATGTGATGACGATAAGGGAGCATCCATCAACAGATTCCTATCACCAGTCATGTGATTTGTACATCCACTATCAAGTACCCACTCAGTGGCTTTGGGTTGATCATCCTGCAGATGAATTAGTGCAACTTACGACCTCATATACTTCAGCAGTGAAGAATATGATATCACAATTCATCAGATCAATTTCATCAATCAGTAGGGCAGATAAAACAGAGGGAGGACGTGTGAAATGAAAGTTCATTTCATCATGGTTAGCCTGCGTCCTTTCAGGCAATTTGTCAGGTCCCCAGCAAATTCTTCAGACGTTACAGTACGTCTGGAGACCTGACCCTACATAAGAGATTAGTTCTTTTTCTTCACCACCCACATCTGAAGGGGTGGCAAAGAGTTCATCACTCTGTGAGCTCCATATGAGAATGGTGGCATAGCGGCCAAACCATTATGTTTCACATAAGAGGGGTTAGGGTAAGCATATGAATAAGCAGAGAAATTCTTCGAGGACTTATGAACATAATAATTTGAAGAATAATGCTCATATTCCTAGCCCTTGACTCTTCCCTGCGAAACAGAGTTGTTAGGACGATGATGTTCATATGAGGACTTTGATCCATGTGAGGAATTTGATCCCCTTGAGGAATTTGGTCCGTATGAGGACTTGGATCCATATGAAGAATTTGGTCCATATGAAGAATTTGATCTGGGGTTCCCATTCTTCACAGGTGGTGTCATGAGGACATTCACCTGAAGACTTTCAAGGCACCTTTTGGGAAACCTAGATTTTCTTCATAGGGGAACCATTCCTGCATTAGTGCCAACATATCTAGCAAATACTTCACCATTCTGATTTTTGAACAGTTTGTAGTTGGAGTCAAATGACTCATCAGAAGAATGAGAAGATTCGCATGTATAGCCAGATAAATTAGATGGGTCAACTGGAGGTCCCTTTGAAGCAACCCATGAGGTTTTCGGGTACTGCTCAGGCTTCCAATATGTACCATCAGCATTGAGTTTCCTCTCAAAGGCAATACCCTCTTTCCTAGGGTTCCTGTTGAGGATCTTCTTTTTAAGCACATCACAAAGGGTCTGATGCCCTTTGAGGCTTTTGTACATGCCTGTCATGTACAATTCCTTCATCCATGCATCGTCAATGATACTAGCAATGTCCTCAGATGAGGAATTAGTGATGGCAGAGACATGTGAAGAATTTGTAACATTCGAAGCATTTGAACATTCAGGTGAGGAATTAGCAGATTCTCGTTCAATGCATTTCAAACATGGAGGAATAAATTCTTCCTGAGCAGCGCTGATTTGTTGAGCAAGTAATGAATCGCGCTCCTTCTGAAGATCTTCATAACTCACTCTTAGCTTCTCAAGATCTTGCTTCTTTTGAAGATATTCATAAGAAAGCTTCTCATGATCAGATAAGAGAGTGTTATGATGACCTTGAAGGTTGTCAAACCTGGTCTGAAGTCTCTGAAGATTTTCAGTCAAGGCTTTAGTGCGATCCATTTCTTCACCCAACATATCATCACTTTTGTCTAGCATGTTTTGAACCTTTTCAAAAGCCTTTTTGTTGTTGCACAGCAATCTTAGCAAGTTTAGAGTAGCTAGGCTTAAGATTTTCATCAGATTCATCCTCACTAGATTCAGAGGAGGCGTATTTGAGTACCTTGGCACCCTTTGCCATGAAGCAATAGGTGGGAGCGTAGTCATCACTGCCTTCATCAGCCTTGTTGGTGAGATCACTTTCTTCAGAGTTGAAGATGGACTTGCTGACAAATGCGGTAGCGAGGGCTAGGCTCGCCATACCAGACTCAGAGTCCTCAGAAGCCTCCTCTTCTTCTTGTTCCTCAGATTCAGCTTCAGAGTCCAATTCCTTGCCAATGAATGCCCGAGCCTTCTTGGAGCTGCTCTTCTTGTGAGACGAAGACTTCGAGGATTTTGATGATGAAGATTTTGAGGATTTCTTCTTTTTCTTCGCATCTTCAGAACTGTAATCCTTGTATTTCTTCTTCTTTGATTCCTTTTCCCACTGAGGACAATCTTGAATGTAGTGTCCAGGCTTCTTGCACTTGTGACAAAGCCTTCTCTTGTAGTCACTGGATGAGGAATCATTGCTCCTTGAGGGTCTTCTAAAGCGACCACGTCTTGAGAACTTCTATAATTTCTTCACTAGCAGTGCTAGATCATGACTCAGTTCTTCGGGGTCACCAAGGCTGCTACCAGAGTCTTCATCTTCGGACTCGGATACTACCTTGGCCTTCAGTGCACGTGATCTGCCATAGCTCGAACCATAGAGATCTCTCTTTTCAGCAAGCTGGAACTCATGAGTGTTTAGCCTCTCGAGGATATCAGCGGGGTCGAGTGACTTGTAATCAGCACGCTCTTGTATCATCAGTGCCAGAGTGTCAAATGAGGAATCAAGCGATCTCAGCAATTTCTTCACCACCTCATGGTCGGTGATGTCAGTGGCACCAAGTGCTTGAAGCTCATTTGAGATGTCAGTGAGGCGATCGAAGGTTTGCTGAACATTTTCATTGTCGAGTCTTTTGAAGCGGTTGAAGAGATTTCGAAGAACATCAACTCGAGAGTCACACTGAGTTGAAACTCCTTCATTGACTTTGGACAGCCTATCCCAGATAAGCTTAGCAGTCTCCAAAGCACTCACTCTTCCATACTGTCCTTTGCTCAGATGGCCATATATGATATTCTTCGCTTGAGAGTCGAGTTGTTTGAATCTCTTCACATTGGTAGCGTTCAGTGAGGGTGAGATGGAGGGAACACCATTTTCCACAACGTACCAGAGATCGCTATCAATTTCCTCAAGATGCATGCGCATCTTGTTCTTCCAGTAGTGGTAGTCCATCCCATCAAAGGTAGGACACCCTGCAGAGACCTTGATCATACCTGCGGTCGACATAACTAAAACTCCAGGCGGTTAAACCAAAATCACACAGAACAAGGGAGTACCTTGCTCTGATACCAATTGAAAGTGTGTTATATCGACTAGAGGGGGTGAATAGGCGATTTTTATGAAATTCTTCATTGAGGAATTTGCTAGTGAGGAAATTCCTTAGCGAAGAACTACTAGCAGCAGAATAAGTACTCAGATGAAAACATAACAGAATACAAGCATAGTCATCATGATGAAATGAAGACAAACACAGAGTACAGAAAGCGTAAACACAGAATAACACTAGATGAAGACAAACAGACTGAAGAAATTGAACTGAGGAAATTGAGAAAGTCTTCAGTCAAAGTCTTCAAACACAGATATGATAAACAAGCAGCACAATATTGAGGAAATGAAAGAGCTGAGGAAATGGAACCAGTAAGCTTGGTGAAGACAATGATTTGGTAGACCAGTTCCAACTATTGTCTTAGTTGTACATCTGGTTGGAGCGGCTGAGTATTTAAACTCGAGGACACACAGTCCCGGACACCCAGTCCTGAGCACGCAGCTCGGGACACCCAGTCCTCACCGTATTCTCCTTGAACTAAGGACACATAGTCCTCATCCAATCACTCGTGGTAAGTCTTCAGGTGACTTCCTAACCTTGACACACTCGGTCACTCGGCGATCCACAATTCCTCTTGGATGCTCTAGACCTTGACGCCTAACCGTCTGGAAGAAGCACAGTCTTCAAAGGTAACAAGCGTCGGATCCACGCAGGATCAATATCTTTAGTGATGCTCAATCACTTTGGGTTTGTAGGTGTTTGGGTTTGGGTTTTGGATTTTCCTCACTTGATGATTTTCGCTCAAAGTCCTCGGAGAATGGGTTGCTCTCAAATAACAAGTGTCAAGTTCTAGCGGAGCAGTCAACCAGCTAGTGGTTGTAGGGGGCGGCTATTTATAGCCTAGGGAGCAGCCCGACATGATAAGACATAAATGCCCTTCATTGATATCACCGTTAGGTGGATAAGATATTTTAGGATAGCTGGCGCGTAGCACAACAACGGTCGGAAATTTGAGGTACAAATTCCTCAAGGCTATCATGTTCCTCACTGTGTAGGCAATCCGCACTGGCGAATTCCTAACTCCTCAGTCAGAACAAAGTCCTCAGTGACCAGAAGAACTGCGTCTCTGTCACTGAAGAAATTGACTGGACTGTATGACATTTCCAATGGCTTCACTCGAAGGGATTGGTAGGTGTAGGATTTGAGTTGAGCATCACATGGAAATTTTCTCCTTAGTATTTCCTCGACCCCCTTTAACAGTACGGTGTTTCCTATGACTCAAGAAAGAAGAAATGAAACTATGAAAACAAAAGTCTTCACGCTTCATGTTCCTCGAATGAATACCAAGTCTTCAAGGTCACACCAATTTCTTCACCTTCAAAGTCTTCAGAAAGTCTTCAGAGTATCAAAGTATTCAGTTGAAGAACTTCATTTTTAGGGGTCGACTTTCTCTGTAAATATCAAACTCCTCATAGACTTATAGACCTGTGTACACTCATAAACACATTAGATCCTTAACCTATAAGTCTTCAATACACCAAAATCACTAAGGGGCACTAGATGCACTTACAGTTACACTACTCTAATGCAAGCAGTAGAGAGTGGAGTAGGCGATATCTGGTGTTCAAGGGGGGGCTTGCCTGGTTGCTCTGGCAAGAGAGAGGGGTCGTCAACTCCGTAGTCGTACTGGGTAGCAGCGGCGTCGGTCTCGGGGTCTAGCGGAAGAAGAGGGGAAAGAAACAATGAATACAATGCAAACAGGTGCATAATAGGACAACAGGCAGAGCTAGACGTGTTCTAACGTGGTAGTAGGTGATACTGACGAAGGCGGGAAACATCCGGGAAAGTATCCCCGGTGTTTCGCGTTTTCGGACAGATGAATCGGAGGGGAAAAGTTGCGTGTTCGATATGCTAGGGATGTGTGGTAGACGAACGGGCTGCGTATCCGGAATCGTCTCGTCGTTCTGAGCAACTTTCATGTTGAAAATAATTTAATCCGAGTTACGGATTAAAAGATATGATTTTCTAAAGATTTACTAATTTGTGGAATTTAATTAATTATTTAATTTAATTCGAAATTGGATTAATGACATCAGCATGATGTCATGTTGACATCAGCAGTCAACAGGGGTTGACTAAGTCAAACTGACATGTGGGTCCCACATACTCTGTTTTAGGTTAACTAGGATTTAGCTAAACTAATTACTTTTTAATTAAACTAAAAGTAAATCAGATTAATTAAATAGGATTAATTATGTTAATTAATTTTGTTAATTAATTAATTAACATTTTTATTTACTTATTTTAATTTCTTTTTTTCTTTTTTTGTTATAAAACGTTTTGGGCACGGGGCCCCACTGTCATAGGACCCTTGGGGCCTAGCGGGCGCGCGGGCGTGGGGGCACTAGCGGGCGCCCAGGCGCTAACGGGCATCGAAGGCGGGCGCAAGGCAGAGCAGCGGGCTTGGGGAGGCGCGGCACGGGGTCGACGGACTCAGCACGGGGCGAGGAGGGAGCCGCGGCACGCGAGGTGGTGGCAAACTTCAGCGTGGTGGGGCGCGGCGATGACGGCGGTGGTCGGTGGTGCTGCAGGCGCGGTGCGAGGACGGGGAAGAAGCTGCGGGGCGGAGGTGGCAGTCCTCGAGCGCGGGCGTGCTCGCCGAGGCCGCGAGGAGCCGATCGGGACAGCGGGGCGCCGACGAGGAAGGGCGTCGCCGCGGAATCGGGTCGAGGGGGAGGAGACGAGGGAGCGAGGGGAGTGGGGGAACGTGGGGAAGCGAGTGGGGGCGTGGATAGGTTATGGTTTGGCTGTGCGTGTTATAGGCCAGGGAGGGGGAGCTGGGCCGGCCTAGTGGGCGGCTAGCTGGGCCGTGGCCCAGTAGGGGGGTTCTCTTTTATCTTTTTTTATTTGTTTTACATTTTTGTTTTGTTTTCTGTTTTTATCTTTTTCTTATTTTCTTTTCTGTTTAATTATTTAGCTACTGTTTTGTACTTTCTTTTGTATCAAAATACTTTTGTAAAATGTAAAACCTTGCCATATAATTACTATGCATTATTTTGCACTGCCACAGAAATTAAGTTGGGTTCAAAATAATTTATTAAGTTTGAGTTTATATTTAAATGGGAAAAAAGGTGTTGTTGGTCCACTGTTTTAATATCCAGGGGAAATTTTATATTTCGAAAGGAATGTTAATTCTTTCATGAAAAATTGTTAGTGAATATTTGCAACCCACCGAACATTTTTGTTTTACCATTTGAAGAAATAATAATTTGTCTTTATTCTAAATTTGAATTTGAATCGGGTTTGAATCAGCGCGAGATTAACGACAGTAATCATAGTGACGTGGCATCGTTTGTAGAGGGTTACTATAGCTTAATTATCTGGACATCACAATTCTCCTCCACTACAAGAAATCTCGTCCCGAGATTTAAGAGGTAGAGTAGGGGGGTTGGTTACAAAATTCTAACGGATCTTCTCGGCCTTGGTTGCTCTTCTCGAAGAGGTCGATCCATTACATTGATGCTTCATTTCTCTGCTTCGGGTAATCATGAGGAAGTCGGCATCCTTTCTTCGGGAACTCCATCGTACTTACGAATAGGTAAGGGGCAGGTTGATAACGATAGGATGCTATAAGGGGTAATCATCTGGGGTTATCCCATGAATGAACACATGACTATCTCTCGAGTTGAACAAATGAAACACATCGAGAGCAAAGTAAGACGGTACAATAAGAAGTTTCAAGCGGATAGACAATCGTTCGATGCCTGTTGTAGGGCGTGAAAGCGGTTCAAAGCAATCGGGAATAAGTATTGTGTCTTATACCAGAATATATCAACAGGCAGGTGGCCCGTGAATTACATACAAAGTCAAGCACGAGGAATAACTTTAACAACAGGGTGTACAGGAGAGTCAGGTTTCGATCCTGTGGAACTGTCGGTTATGGGCCCACCATGTGGGTTAAAAGTAGAAGGGGGGCTGACATCTTGTACGATCCCGATAGCAAGGCATATCAGAGGGTAGCCTGCCAGCTATGTTGGCAACAACGTCGGTACCAAGGGCGAGGGACAAAGAGAACCACTTTTCTTGCTCGTTGAACGAGGCGGACCAATAGGCAAAGTTCTCGTCCATCGGTGGCTACCGGAATATCATCAACAATAGTCACAGGGTCTTGCTGACGGAATTGTACATCGAGGTGCTTACATAAATAGTGAATCTTTACTGCTTAGGTTATATAGATCACAAGAAAGGTCAAACAAACCAATGAAAAGGAAAATGCGATCATCAGGTTAAACAGAACAATGGAAAGGAAAATGTGTTTAAACACATATTTCAGGGGTATATCCTTCCGAATGATAAGCAGAGCATGATATCCATGACATGATATAATGTGGAAAACTCTTTTGTTAAGGGGAGAGAAATTTCATGACTTTACCCATACAACGGTGTTTGGATAATTGAGCAAGAAACGTTTAGCATTGGGCTTCAAATGTTCTTGTTGAAAATCGGAGTACCACAGACATGCTTTGAGATAGCATTGACATGGTCTTCAAGCAAAGGTCGGACTTGGATATACAAAGGATTCATCAGGAGCAACTTATAGAATAGCTCTCACAATTTCCTCATGGAAGAATGGTTAATCTTGCTAAGATGGAAACTATAACAATAGGTCCTCCGGCCAGGTGTGCTAGGCATGACATCACCTTACCGGGTCATATAAAGACCAATGATGTGACTCTTGGAAAATGTTCCAACCATCATATCTGACCGAGATTCATATCTGATCGGTGTCAAAATACCTCAGACACGGGATGCCTGAGAAAAAAGGTGCAGCACAATTGTCGAGATGACATTGTAAGATTCTCGGGAATTGAACTATGGAAGCGAGTTCCGAAACAAGAGTTCATCAATAAACCAAGAAGAGGATGAGGAGGTGGCTGATCGACCCAGCGACAATTCATTGAGATTTTCAAAAAATGGATTTCCACACTTATGTGAACAAGGAGATAACATTTGTCATATCAAATGATATAATGAGGTATGCTCGAGGAAAACATACACAGTTAAACATTGGTTGAAAGGTGCACCCGAAATATGGGCTTAGGTAGCACGATCAATGTTAGAAAGGTGATTCGATAACCAATGGTCTAATAATGAAATATCGACCATTAACTTCAAAGCAATAGGGTTGATAGAATTTTGAAGTCGCACAGCATAATTCAATTGTCGGTTTTCCAGTTAGAAACAACACAGGGACCAAGGAATGATCGGAGATGGCAGGAAGCATCACTTGTACCAAGAATGCATAAGAGGTGGAGAAATTCTCATGACATTATTGACATAAATGATGGTAATACTCCAAGGTAAAGAAGAACAGTTGCTAGATAGCATGGATCTCAAAGTATAACACAAAACATGAGCAAGTTTGTGTTGGAGGGAAGACAATAAAGTGGTCGATGATAACACAAATCATCGAGGCAAGTATGGTATTTCTCATCATGAATTCAATTGATATCCTGGAAAGCTCAGAATACTAATGACTATCACGACACATTTGTCGAGAGATTTCATGAAGATGTAATCGATCGACGATGACATCGAGTCAAACAAATGATGAAGTGAAAGGTTATTGGAACCACAGGTAGGACACAAACTCGAAATCAAGTTTGTTGTTCAAGGAGAAATGATATGATGAGGAAATTCGACATAAGCTTAGCTCATCGTCGAAAGTTGTGCTCCAGGAATAAGGACCAGGTAGCACAGTTAAAAAGTTACACGATAATGATATAGCTGATCATGCTAGCGATGACTTGAAGGATTAATAAACTCATAAGCAATGAAGATTACTTAGAGTTATTGAATTGGGGTGCGGAATTGATTCACTTATCACTGTCCTCGATTGACGACAACCCAGAACCAAGGAAAATTCGAATCGGTGAGAAATAATAATTGATGAAGAACCCATAAGAAGTTATGCAGTTCCATGATATTCTCGAGGTACCAGAGGGTATACTCAAAGGTAGAGCGGAATAGAGGTTGGACAAGTGAAATCATTTTCAGAAGGCAAGCACTTAATCTTGTCCAAGAAATGGGATCAAAGAAGAACAATATGGTCGAAACCACGATTGCAAATGACCAAATCCCAGATATAAGATGAGCTTACACCAAGGGGACAATTTATTTTAAGAGAAGCTTTCATGATAAGATCTACATTGTGTCCATGGGCATGAACACAAAGTTCAAGGTCGACTCCCACTTCTCCAATGCATAACCTTTCATTCACTTCTCACTTTCGAAGAAGTTGTAGTGTTGAAATTTTATCTGGCAAAATACCATAAGAGTATGACTCGTGAAACTTTCGAGTTCACACATATTAAGGAAGGCATAGGTTCAACCCATCAGGGTATCAAGGAAATATATACCACAAGCTTCAATAGTAAATATCCCCAGCTCGAAAACATAGCATGGTTGGCCAAATCAGAGAATAGGATTTACCAATGGCATTATGTATCAGGGAAAGAACTTCTCGAGGTTTTTGTATACGAAGGACACTGTCGGATGATATTTGAACAAAGGATCCGACGGTCCATAGTGAAACTGATGTGAGTATCGGCAGACAACCAGAGGAAGAAACAATGCGAAGGCATTGGATTATAGAAGCAACTGACTAATTCAGACCTCACATGTAAAGGAATTATGATTACCAAATCAAAGGATCAGAAGCAAACACTCTGATTAAGGATGGATAAGTTGAGTAAGCTTAGGGGTAAAATCGACAACAATTTGATTGGTCGAGATCCAGCTCATGTTTAAAATGACGTCTGAGCCGGAAAGATAATTTAAAAGGATCAACTGATGATTGCATGCATTCGCACTCATGTTGAATCAACGGACTCAAAATGATAATGACAAGAGATGCCAATAAGATTACGAGACTTATGGGATTAACCATAATGCAAGAAAGCAAGAATTTCAAGAGCAATATGGTGCTCAGGATTTTCGGAAGATCGAATGGTATTTTAAAAACTTTTGTGAAACACATGAATCAACTGGGGATGAACGGATACTCGGTAAGTGCGAGTAATTATCCGTAGGGGTATTCAGGTGGCAAGGAACTGCAAGGCAGTAGGCATAAAATATTCTCGGAACAATAGAGGGGATTTCAGGGTATCTTGTTATAACAAGATCAACTGGGAATAAAAGTAAGAACGGCAAGTGTATGTAATTATCCATAGGGATATTTCGGTGGTAGGGAATTGCAAAAGCAACAAGCTCAAAGTCTCGAGAGAACATCGGAGAGTATCATCGAAATCCTTCGGTGGACCAAGTAATCATCTGGAGTAAGGGGCTCTCCGGGTGGAAGTAGTTACGAGAACCTAGAGTTGGATTTTAGAAAATAATTTAACCCGAATAGAAGAGAGATCAGAGTCCCAGAGTATAGACGAGAGTAAAAGATGCTAATACCACCCAATGGCGACGTGGGTCCGTAAGACACACATCCATGTTAGTAAAAGTTATGCAATGTCTAGACTCGACTTCGGCCAAGGAGTGTGGAAGGGGGATTCCTACAGGCAGTCGGCTCTGATACCAACTTGTGACGCCCCCGATTCAATCGTACACTAATCATGCACGCAAACGTGTACGGTCAAGATCAGGGACTCACGGGAAGATATCACAACACAACTCTAAAAACATAAATAAGTCATACAAGCATCATAATACAAGCCAGAGGGCTCGAATACAAGTGCTCGATCATAGACGAGTCAGCGGAAGCAACAATATCTGAGTACAGACATAAGTTAAACAAGTTTGCCTTAAGACGGCTAGCACAAACTGGGATACAGATCGAAAGAGGCGCAGGCCTCCTGCCTAGGATCCTCCTAGCTACTCCTGGTCGTCGTTAGCGGGCTGCACGTAGTAGTAGGCACCTCCAGTGTAGTAGGAGTCGTCGTCAACGGTGGCGTCTGGATCCTAGGCTCCGGCATCTGGTTGCGGCAACCAGGTAGAAGGGAAAGGGGAAAAGAGGAAGAAAGGCAACCGTGAGTACTCATCCAAAGTACTCGCAAGCAAGGAGCTACACTACATATGCATGGGTATATGTGTAAAGGGCCATATCGATGGACTGAACTGCAGAATGCCAGAATAAGAGGGGGATAACTAATCATGTCGAAGACTACGCTTCTGGCAGCCTCCGTCTTGCAGCATGTAGAAGAGAGTAGACTGAAGTCCTTCAAGTAGCATCGCATAGTAATAACCCTACCCGGCGATCCCCTCCTCATCGCCCTGTTAGAGAGCGACCACCGGGTTGTATCTGGCACTTGGAAGGGTGTGTTTTATTTAAGTATCCGGTTCTAGTTGTCATAAGGTCAAGGTACAACTCCAAGTCGTCCTGTTACCGAAGATCACGGCTATTCGAATAGATTAACTTCCCTGCAGGGGTGCACCACATAACCCAACACGCTTGATCCCATTTGGCCGGACACACTTTTCTGGGTCATGCCCGGCCGCGGAAGATCAACACGTCACAGCCCCACCTAGGCACAACAGAGAGGTCAGCACACCGGTCTAAACCTAAGCGCACAGGGGTCTGGGCCCATCACCCATAGCACACCTGCACGTTGCGAACGCGGCCGGAAGCAGAACTAGCCCCCTTAATACAAGAGCAGGCTTACGTTCCAATCCGGCGCGCGCCGCTCAGTCGCTGACGTCATGAAGGCTTCGGCTGATACCACGACGCCGAGTGCCCATATCTTTCCCACGTAGTTGGTTAGTGCGTATAGACCAAATGGCCAGACTCAGATCAAATACCAAGATCTCGTTAAGCGTGTTAATGATGTAACCGCGGACACCGACCAGGGCCAGGCCCACCTCTCACCTAGGTAGTCTCAACCTGCCCTGTCGCTCCGCCAACAGATCCACTCGCGGGTGCTCCTACGAGCCGACCCGTCTTTAGTCACCACATGTATCATGTATAAAGTATATAGTATATACCCGTGATCACCTCCCGAGTGATCACGGCCCGATAGCATAGCATGGCAGACGGACAAGAATGTAGGGCCACAGATAGAATACTAGCATTCTATACTAAGCATGTAGGATTGCAGGTAAAGGTAACAACAGTAGTAGCAAGGACAAGCTATGCATCAGGATAGGATAACGGAAAGCAGTAACATGTTACACTACTCTAATGCAAGTAGTAGAGAGTAGAGTAGGCAATATCTGGTGATCAAGGGGGGGCTTGCCTGGTTGCTCATGCAAGAGAGAGGGGTCGTCAACTCCGTAGTCGTACTGGGTAGCAGCGGCGTCGGTCTCGGGGTCTAGCGGAAGAAGAGGGGGAAGAAACAATGAATACAATGCAAACAGGTGCATAACAGGACAACAGGCAGAGCTAGACGTGTTCTAACACGGTAGTAGGTGATACTGACGAAGGGGGGGGGGACATCCGGGAAATTATCCCCGGTGTTTCGCGTTTTCGGATAGAAGAATCGGAGGGGAAGCGTTGTGTGTTCGATATGCTAGGGGTGTGTGGTAGACGAACGGGCTGCGTATCCGGAATCGTCTCGTCGTTCTGAGCAACTTTCATGTTGAAAATAATTTAATCCGAGTTACGGATTAAAAGATATGATTTTCTAAAGATTTACTAATTTGTGGAATTTAATTAATTATTTAATTTAATTCGAAATTGGATTAATGACATCAGCATGATGTCATGTTGACATCAGCAGTCAACAAGGGTTGACAAAATCAAACTGACATGTGGGTCCAGTGGGACCCACCTGTCATACTCTGTTTTAGGTTAACTAGGATTTAGCTAAACTAATTACTTTTTAATTAAACTAAAAGAAAATCAAATTAATTAAATAGGATTAATTAAGTTAATTAATTTAGTTAATTAATTAATTAATTAATTAACATTTTTATTTACTTATTATTTATTTATTTTAATTTCTTTTTTTCTTTTTTTTGTTATAAAACGTTTTGGGCACGGGGCCCCACTGTCATAGGCCCCTGGGAGCCTAGCGGGCGCACGGGCGTGGGGGCACTAGCGGGCGTCCAGGCGCAAACGGGCGTCGAAGGCGGGCGCAAGGCAGAGCAGCGGGCTTGGGGAGGCGCGGCACGGGGTCGATGGACTCAGCACGGGGCGAGGAGGAAGCCGCGGCACGCGAGGTGGTGGCGAACTTCAGCGGGATGGGGCGCGGCGATGACGGCGGTGGCCGGTGGTGCTGCAGGCGCGGTGCGAGGACGGGGAAGAAGCTGCGGGCCATAGGCGGCAGTCCTCGAGCGCGGGCGTGCTCGCCGTGGCCGCGAGGAGCCGATCGGGAAAGCGGGGCGCCGTCGAGGAAGGGCGTCGCCGCGGAAGTTGTGGCGGAGGGAGGGGGCGCAGCACCCCGATCCAGGTCGGGTCAAGGGGGAGGAGACGAGGGAGCGAGGGGAGTGGGGGAACGTGGGAAAGTGAGTGGGGGCGTTGATAGGTTAGGGTTTGGCTGTGGGTGTTATAGGCCAGGGAGGGGGAGCTGGGCCGGCCTAGTGGGCGGCTAGCTGGGCTGTGGCCCGGTAGGGGAGTTCTCTTTTATCTTTTTTTATTTGTTTTACATTTTTGTTTTTTTTTCTGGTTTTATCTTTTTCTTATTTTCTTTTCTGTTTAATTATTTAGCTACTGTTTTGTACTTTCTTTTGTATCAAAATACTTTTGTAAAATGTAAAACCTTGCCATATAATTACTATGCATTATTTTGCACTGCCACAAAAATTAAGTTGGGTTCAAAATAATTTATTGAGTTTGAGTTTATATTTAAATAGGATAAAAAGGTGTTGTTGGTCCACTGTTTTAATATCCAGGGGAAATTTTATATTTTGAAAAGAATGTTAATTCTTTCATGAAAAATTGTTAGTGAATATTTGCAACCCACCGAACATTTTTGTTTTACCATTTGAAGAAATAATAATTTGTCTTTATTCTAAATTTGAATTTGAATCGGGTTTGAATCAGCGCGAGATTAACGACACTAATCATAGTGACGTGGCATCGTTTGTAGAGGGTTAATGTAGCTTAATTATCGGGACGTCACACAGGCATAATTTTTTAACCCAGACGGGCCCCTCAAATGCCCGGGCTGACCGGCACCCCCCATATCCAGCCCAAATATGGGACAAATATGGGGGCACCTGGGCACGCCCGACCCCACCCCAAATTGCATCAAATCCATCAAACCCTTCCTCCCTCCTCCCGCCGTCCTCCAACCATACCCGCGCCTGGACCCTCATCGTCCTCCACCCTTGCTCCCAATCCTCACCTCCGGTCCCGATCCACTGCCGGAGATGTCGTTCAGCCCGATCCACACCGCCACGACGGAGACGCAGTCTGCCTCGTCCGTCGGCGGCGTGATTTCATCGGCGGCGACTTGCAAGGCGGAGAACGTCGCCTGCAAGTTGCGGCGGCGCCGGCAGCGAGAGAGGGAGGTGGTGGCAGTGTCGCAGGGAGGTTCGGATGTGGTGGAGCAGCTGTCTCCTCCGCCGCACCCACGCCCGGAGTGGGACCGCGAGAGGGCGGGAAGAAACTGAAAATTGAGTTGGAGAAGCAACAAGCGACGATCAAATGGGAGCTCGAGAATGCCAAGACATTTGGCGACATAGAGCTTGAGAAGGGGAGGTTGCAACTCGCACGGGACGCGAAAGATGTGAGGATCATGTTGAAGGACGAGACCCTCTATGATGAGCATGCAAAGAAATGGCTTCTGGACAAAAAGATGGAGATCAACGACCGCAGGAGTACTAGGCGGCGAGGGCGGCTGCGGCACGGATGCAGGCGGAGGAGGCAGCTCGGATGCAGGCGGAAGAGGCTGCCCGGATACAGGCAGAGAAGGACGAGCAGGACGCATTCCGCTCGGAGCAGGCGCCCACCCAGTGATCCGAGGCCACCCGTCATGCTGGGACATCATTTTACCATGTCCGGTTTGTTAAACTATGATTTGCTTTGCTTTGTTTCGAAGTTTGGCATTCGAGCAGTTTGTACCATATGATTGACGTGCATGGATTGCATGACTTTGATGATCGAAATTTGCGATATGTGAATGTGCGGCGCAATATTTAAGGGGTGTCCGGTCAGTGACCGCGAACGCGTCCGCGGGCGTTTGAGGGGCCGGATTTGTCAAGTCCAGTTGAAGTTGGTCAAAAAACGTGGCAACGTTAGGTATTACAACAAAATGCACTGTATCTAAATAGGACACCCCCGCATCGGAGCTTTGCTACATTTACGTAATTTTCGTACTAATGCTTGTACTCTTTCTTCTTCAACTTCCCCAGTTCATACTTTAATTTGTCTTCTTCTTCTTCCATCCCCGGCAACGTTTTCACAAATCAACATGAAACCGGTGGCGGCATGCAAGCAATCATCCACCGCCATCACCCGTCGAGGGATTTTATTGCCCATCTCCTTCCGTTGACGGGACGAATTGGAGCCCTCACTCCGCCACAGACGCCTGCTCTGCGAATCAGAATTTAGAATCCTTCATCAACCTGAGTTGAAACACCCACCGTGATTCATCTCCTTCCGGTACTACCATGTGGGGGCTGGATGGGACAAGGCTGCACATTCTTCTTCTCCAGCGCCAGCGACGCAATGAAACACCTTCTTATAGTAATCTTGATGATTAATATCGTTACGTGTTGTTAGTGTCCGGTTAGTACTATTGGGCTACGTCTGTGCGGCTATTTCCATGTACTACCTCCGTCCTGATTTATTGGTCCTCTTAGTATTTTATGCCAAACTTTGACCATTAATTTGACTAAGAAAATAATAACGCATGTTATCAAAAATTATATCATTAGATTCGTATTTGAATATAGTTTCCGATGATATTACTTTTGATCACATGCATTAACAATTTATTAGTTAGATCTAAGGTCAAAATTGAGCATAAAATGCGAAGGGGACCAATAAAGCAGGACGGAGGTAGTACACATCAACGGTGCCGATGGAGAAAAACAAATGAGTAACATTGTCACTTGTTCCAGATTTCTACATGAATCTAGAACATAAGAATTTTCCAAGTGGTGCCCTAGATTTCTACATGAATTTAGGAGGATTTCAGTGAAACGAAAGCAAACATCTTTTGAAAGAACCCAATATGAGAGTAGCATCATACTGTTTATACGGGAAAAAAGAAAGCTCTTGTTCATTAGGAAAGAAGAAAACCATTAGATACTCTTTGCTCTGCGAAAAGTAAAATTGAGCAGTTCAGGCACCTAGCGGCAGATCGCTAGCCGCTCGTCTTGTCTAAAAATTAGTGCAACACTGTGCAATATAAAAAACTAGTAATTTTGCTTCAGTTATCTAACATGTTAATATGGTACACGAGGTCCCATTAGAGTTAGCTTTTAGTCAGATGGTATAGGGTTTGCGTGCATGTGCTGTCATTGTCTCTCTTCTCTCTTCTGAACTAATTCATCCATTTATTTCACCTTTAGTAACTTAAATCATTCATATCTCCTAACCAAAGTTCTGATTCCAAAACTTTTTATATATTTGAACTCCCGCACAGCTCGCTCGATCCCCTTTCTCCTCTCGCTTTCCTGTCTCTCTCTCCACAAAACACCGCCGCCGCCGCCACCGCCGATTCCTCCTGGGCATGGCCGTCTCCGGCGCCGCCATCAATAGACGGGACTCCACCTCGCCCCACTCTACCGATTTCCCGCCCTAGCCGCTGCTCTACGCCCCCGCTTGCGCCCGCAAAGATAACCCTAGAGAGTAGGTCGTGGGGGAGGACGGAGAAGAGGTCATGGGGGAGGAAGAAGAGGAGGACATGGAGGCCACGGGGGAGGAGAATATGGCCCCCTCGTTCCGGAAGTTGGTCTTCGCATCAACTACGCTCGCTCCGCCTCTGCTTCCAGCGACCACGCCCGCCACAGTCTGGTGAGCTTCTTCTCCTGTTATGTTCCTATATCATTTGGTGGCCTCTCTCCCTTCCCGTTTTAAGAGAGGAGTCAGGTACTGGCTAGGTTTTTGTAAATAGGTTGTTGGTTTCTTCTCGTGGAGTAGATTCTCAGGTCTAGCTAGGTTCCAAATAAATTTTGGGTTAGTCTTGTTATGTTGGTACCTTGCTGTCCTGGAGATTTGGATCTAGTTAGGTTTTTACATAGTATGTATTTGTGATAATTGACTACAACAAGACACTTGAAAGTAAATCTAATTCTAAGAGAATGTCTTGTACAACCTGCCATGCGTCTGCAATTAACAAGAATGAAGCTACGAACAGGCTATATAGATTTGGCCATTTTCTTTTTTGCATAATTGATTTCCTATGACGTTGTCTGCACTATTGTTCAAGTAAGTATTAAGAGCAGTACGTACTTGTTTCCTATCAAACTGCATCTACCAAGCACTGTACATTTCCCTATTCTCTGTTCTCTGCCAAAAACAGAATAAATTTAGGCTTAAGGCCTGTTCGGAGTCCCTCCGGCTCCACGACTCCGCTCCCAGAGCGGACGAAGCAGTAGCTTAAAATGTTGGAGCGAGCAAACAGTAGCTCCGCAGATCCTGGTATTTCAAGGAGCGGTGGTTTGCCGAACGGGCCCTTACTATATCTAACAATAATTCTTCTGTCCATTCGAAGTGTTGTGATTTCCAAACTGAATATTTTTAGCATATTATTTTCACCAAGCATGATGTGATATTGTAGAGTTTTAGGATGATGTGAACCTCATGGCTGCCATGAACCGACAAGCTTATAAATTCTCTTTCTCCTGGTCAAGGCAATTGCAATTACTCATGTGGTTATATAATGCAATATCTAGGATGGACCTTTAGCTGCTGAGACCAGCAAATTAGAAAGATGACAAAACGATCTCATCTTATTTGGATTAATTCCTCGGTTATCATTTTCTGGAATTACTTGCTTTTTAAAAGGACTTTAGAAGCTTCTTGGGTTCAGTCGTTCAGTTATCTGTGTCACTATTCCTTATCAAAGCAACACCATTTTATTGCTCTCTCATGCCAAGGTCTTCTTGGTTTCTTATCAACGCGAGTCAGCTATAGTCTCATGTTAAATTGCAAGTTTATACTTTTATCATTACAGAGGTGTTGTTGATTCGTTTGATCTCTTGAACAATATTTACTTGTTCACAGTCACACATATCCAGTTGGAATGCTATGACAGGGTTATTAGCCAGGCATGAGGCCTTTTGTCTTCTTAAAAACTATTTGGTTGGAATGATTGACGTGCCACGCCACCCCTGCACTATAAGACCCCTCAACAGTGATCAATCCCGTGTTTGCTCATACCGATTGCCAGATTCACGCTCCTAGAGGATGTGAACGACAGTGACATCCTGATGCAGGAGTAGCAGCGACGACGGCTGGTGAGAAGCAACCTGAGGTGCCGGTGTTAAGCGCGGATGGCCGGATCTGTGCGGCGGAGGGCGTGGCCGATGCTGGGATGGAGGTCTTGCTGCCGGCCTCCAAGCAGTCGGTAGGCGCAATGGATCCTAAAGCTCCAGGCTGGATCAAAAGGTATGTCGATTTGCAGTGTTACATGCTCATTGTGACTGAAAACTGGACTTATTAGTGTAGGCATAAACATTGCAGGCACTGGTAAGAAAAGATATCTTAAACAAGTACTGCACCTTGAGATCTAGATGATTCTGCATTTAGTGTTATGATCTGTAGTTATAGCTGATACTACTAAATGGCTCAGATGTACTTGCATCTTTAAAAATCAGTGATTTAGCGAACATTCTGCCAATTGACACATGAAGCAGAGTATAAGAAGTTATAGCATGTTACAGATAAACCAGAGGAATTGTCATGTATATGCATGTGTTCCTGATTTTGTAGGGTACCTTACACATTCAGTTAGGATATGTGGTCAAAGATTGGGACACTAATATCAGTGTAGGTTACATTTATAGTTGCTTAATTCATGATGCGCTCGTCTCGTCATTTTCATTATGTGCGTGCAGGGTGAGGATTGCGGTGGAAGCACCTGTGAGGACACCTTGTCCCAGTCATGCACGAGCTGGCGGCGGTGACGCCGCATATGTTATCCAGGATCCTGCTCAGGGGTTTAGCCATCGGCGACGAGATCCAAAAGATGGCCACGGCGGCAGTGGTGGCGGCAGTTGCCCCGGGTGGTGATGTAGAGGGGAGGTACCAGTAGCAGGTGATAATGTGCAATTTCGCTGTGAATCATTGTTGATTATTTATCGTACTTCTTGTGTTTTGAAGATTTGATTCCACTCTTCTTGATACCCAAAACAAATTCATGAATTCAAAAGATACTGAATTTAAATGTCTAGTTTATATTTCGGGAGCTGACTCTTTTTAAAAATTGACATCTGAATGTAAATAAATGCCCTTGATATGTTCGAATTCCTATCATGCATTGTTGCAAATTTCCTCTTAACTCAATACATCAGTTTCTTATCTTTTTTTGGTCCACCTTCGCTCATCCTGACATTCATCGCCATCAAATATTTTACATTGTTAGCCTGCTTATTTGTTCATTTAACAGGCTTGCAATATATTCTACAATGCTGATAGTGATGGAGGGGTTTGTTTGAGGTGTACTGATTTTGAGCCCTCCAAGTTTTCAAGTATTTTAGCTTCCTATTTTTTGAAATTTAGAATGTTTCATGATACATTTTCTTCTGCAGTCTTATTTAGGCGAGCACGAAGATCTCTGAGATTTTCTTCGGCATTTGTTTCGTGCGCATACATAAATGGATGACTCTTCTTCTTGGAGCCCCAGGTTGTGGCAAAACCCCCTATTGCTAGCACTTGCAGGAAAGCTCAACCAAAACCAAAAGGTATTTTTCTTTTTCTCATGTACAATGAGCAGCACTCAAACCACAAAATGATTTTCATCTCTTTCATTTTTCCGAATGTTCAATTTATGACCTGGCTTTTTGGTCATGGACATTTCTTCATTACTTACCATTTTCTGATGTTCATGGTAAGGCGCAACCGTTGGTGGATTTCTGGTGGTACCTCAAGGAGACCTTCTTCCCAGGTGACCCATTCCACGTGACGGTGCAGGTGCGTGAGCGAGCTGCCCGACCGCACGTGGCGGCGGCGCTTCGATACTTCTTCCCATTCCTGGAGTGGGCGCCAGCCTATGGGCTGGGCACCTCAAGTCGGACCTCATCGTCGGTACTTCTTCTGGTTCCTTGAAGTTTGATATCCATGCCCCCCTTGTTAGAGCGGTGGAGAGAGATGCCACATGGAGTGAGGGAACTGTCGGCACCGGCATAAGAGGTTGATCTCCGCCCCGGTTTCCTCTATGATTACATCAAGGATGTATTTTGTTGCTTGTTGGTTCTGTGTGCGGGAGCTCGATGATTGGGGGAGTTTAGATCTGTGGTTTCATTCTCAAATTATATTCGTATGGATTGAGATAGAGATGAGAAGGTAGGCCCCTTGTTCATGTAGGTTTTCTCTGTACCACTAAATGTTTGTTTGATTTTTTCCATGTAGGTTCTCTCTGATTTTGCATTAGTCTATGTTCTTAGTCTTCATTCTTTTATTTTTAGTTTATGAGATTTCAGTATTTGATTCACTTACTCTTGGTTTGGCAGATATTCAGTATCTCTGTTCTTATTATTCAAATTTTTTATTTCTCAGATTAGGATTTTAGTACTTTTTCTTTTATTAGTCATCAATTTTCTTCTTTATTCAATCATATTCAGCCTTAGTTCTTGTTCAGTCTTTCTTTAACTTCTTTTGTCCTTAGTCTCCAGTTTTCCTCTTTCTTCAGTCATATTCAGTCACACTTTGTTCAGCCTTTCATTATCTACTCCAGTCTGTAGTGCTCCTTGTGCATATATACTTTGTTTTGCTCATTCTTCTTTCTTAGCTTTGTTCTCTCATTTTGTATCGGCACAACCAATAATTCACAAGATCATCTAATCCACACAGGCAAAGGAAAAAATTCGTAGTAAAATTCAGTAGTGGAGGGAAAGGAAGGTTTTTCATTGTAAAATTCACTACACTAGAGGGATAAAGTTTCAATGTTATTATCTAATTGTTTCAAGGTTTTCTTAGTCATGACTTTCTTTTCTCTACCAGCTTTAGGGGGAGGTCCATCTAATTTGACTTTGCCCTGGGCTGTCTACAGGTGGGCTAATCAACCAGATTTGGCGGATTAGTTGGACTGTAAATAATTTTTTCTGATCCCAACACACTTTATATAGAGAAATAGTATTTCTTCATATTGTTACTTTTTTGTTTGCATTTGTGCTTATTGCTCATAATGTTAAATGTTTGTTAGACTACCAACATATATTATTAGTATGTTGCAGTTCTTTTCAGTAAATCTTCAGTCACTTCTTTCTCTGGTCACCTTCAGTGCACATGTTTCTTCATTATTTCAGTAACTACCTTCTCATTGTTCCGCCTTCATTTCTCAAATCCATGCTTATCAGTTATCCCTCTGTATGCATCAGTGATCAATATTTCTCTTCAGCCTCATTATTTCTTTTCGAGAGTACGCCAAAGGCTTACCTTAGCTTTATAGAAGGAAGGAATATTATTTACAAGTCAGCCTCATTATTTCATTAAGTCCCTGCTCTACCCAGCCTTCATAAATTTAGTATGCCCCTGCTCATTATGTATAAAGACTTTTTTGAGCATTCTTATTTTTTATCTTTTTGTTTCAACAGGAGGTTTTATTACTAACCAGAGGAAGTTTCTTCTCCCACTTCTTCAAGGAAGAACAAGGTTCCAACTTCGTTTTAGCGCACGTTGTTTTAGATGTGTTATGTAATAGTACTACATAGAAGAGTTTTTTGCTTCAAGAAGTGTTATGTAATAGTACTATGTATTTTCTGAGAATAGTTCGTTCTGTTCTATTTTTGTTCACTAGACATTGATGCTATTTGTGCTTCTTTAGCAGTGACACCATAGTCAGTTTGCATTTTCTGTCTTTTAGCTACACTAAGCCTTTGATTTGTTTGTACCATTAGGCTGTAGGGAAATATTACTATATGTAACATGTATTTTTTTGTTCTTATAAGATGTTGTTTCTCATTTCTGAAATTTAGTTCTTGATGCAGCCTCATTTGGATTTATGTGAATATAAGCGTAATAGGTCCACCGGGAAGGATACAAAATAATTTCAGACGTGAGTATCCGGATCGCATTGCTACTGGTCGTCTCTTGCGACTGCGTACAGCGTACATCGGGCTTTTGACAACGCCAAGTCATGGCCTCATGAGGATGCTTTTGGATTAGCTGTAGTGCATTTGTACCGTTTTATGCTCCATGCGAGAGTTGTACATATCCTCATTAGATGTACCCCTGTCTATGATGGTTCTGAACTCAAATATTATAGTACCTGTATGTTTGATCAATGTGGTACTATTATATCCTCAAGTTGATATACATGAGTGAGATTAAGGACAAAACATGGCAACCCAATGTGTTGAAACAAGATAAGTGCGCATAGGCCTGCCTCAGGCGGCGCCACCAGGTGGCGCCCCAACCTCTAGTCACGGTACATGGTGGCGGATCTAGGGGTGGGAGGTGGGGGCATGGCCCCCACATACAATTTGCAGAACTTATTTTGCTAGTGCATTCGTATATATATTCAGTACTTTATGAATTTATTAACCATTTCTAATGTGTTTTGACAAAAAACTACTACCCTTCGTAATGTTGCCCCACGTTGGTCAAATTCTAGATCCGCCACTGACGGTACAAGATATATCACTGCCACCAGCAGACTGACAAATATATAGTTCAAACGATGTTGTGAATCTATAACAGAGATATGCTGCGAAGTATCATAAAACATTCTAATGAATCGCTGCGATGAATGGTTCCTAAAATCTTTCAGTGCTTGGTATATGTTTCCTATATTATTCCATGTTCTGGCTTCAAGTTGCCGGGACCTTCCTGTTGGGCTCAAAGACATACTTGATCGATAAGTCTTTGATCGATGGCAGCTCGGGGAACTCTCTCTTCAGCTTTGTCGCGTCCATCTCGTTGTTGCTCCGAGGTGCAGCTATGACCTTAGCCCGTTCTTCTAGCATGAAGTTTGTCCACTTGTAGGTGGTATCCATGTACTTTTTATACATCTCCAGAATTTCATTGTGGTTGGCCATGCCAGGATTGGTGAAGTTCCAGATGCCCCGCAGGTTCCTTATGTTGGAATAAGCCACGGCGTCTGACGCGGTCGGGCTCATCGGACGAGCCGGATGCGCGCGGGACGTGCGGGACGCACTAATGCGATCGGGCTCGTTGGGCGCGTAGGTGCGCGCACGACGTGCGGGGCGCAGCGAAAGCGTGGCAAGCGTGCGTGCGTGGCGTACGCGTGTGTGTGCTGGTGGCTGTAGCGTGTGTGTACACGTAGTGGTAGTAGTCGGTCTGTTAGGGAGTAGCCGGTGGAGCTGGCCGCGTCGTGGGTCAGTGCATGCATAGTTGATTAGTCCGTGCATGCATCAGATAGATAAGCTAGCTACTTGTGTGGGTGCGAATCAACCTGTGGTTGAGTTGGTTAGGTGGACAGTGGTATCCCCAACCCATCAGGGTTCAAATCCTGGTGCTCGCATTATTCCTGAATTTATTTCAGAATTTTCGGCGATGCGTTTTCAGTGGAAGGAGACGTTCCCGTCGACGACGAGGCGCCTACGGTGACTTCGTAAATCTCAAAATGATATGCCGGCTCAGTCTCTCGGAGGTGCTCATAGGGGTAGAGTGTGCGTTCATAGGGATAAGTGTATGCGCGTGTATATGAGCGCTTGTGTCTGTACTGATGCTAAAAAAAAAGGCTACTTGTGTGGGTCGGTCAAGTCAGTTTGTTAGTGCAGGGTGGATTAGTGAGCTAGTGACCGGTGTGGTGCGTGCGTGCGTGAGGCCAACGCCTGGTGTGAGTCCGGCTATATAAGCAATGTATTGGTGTTGTGTTTGAGTTGGTGCTCTGGTGAGGAAAAACGAGGCCGTGTGTGCGGCCGGGTGAAACTCTAGTGTATCCTTCTCCTTTTTCTTCTGTACTCCTCCTTCTTCTACCTTCAGTCCGGTGAGAGAGAGGAGGGTTGGCAACAATATTTGGTATACAGAGCTTCGGTGCGATCCTGCCGGCGGCCATGTCGCTCGTTCCTCACGGCGGTGGTGGCAGGGCGATGTCGTTGCAGCAGCCGCCGCTGACGACGACGAGCTACACCTCCTGGGCGATCAAGGCGGAGGCTATCCTTGACGCCCAGGGGCTGTGGAGTGCGGTGGCTCCGCGGAGGACGCGGCGGTCGACGCCGGGAAGAGCAAGACGGCGCAGGCGGCGATGCTGGGTGCGCTGCCGGAGGACTTCCAGATGCAGGTGGCGATGAAGGCCACGGCGAAGAAGGTATGGGACTCCCTCAAAGTGCTCTTCGCCGGCATCGATCGGGTGCAGGCGTCGAGGCTCGGGACGCTGCGCGGCGAGTTCGATCGCCTGCGAATGGACGACGGCGACGAGCTGGACGAGTACGCCGGGAAGGTCAGCGGCATGGCGGTGAGGTACGCGATGCTCGGGTCGACGCTCGACGACAACGCCATGGTGAAGAAGTTGCTCAACACCGTGCTGGACCGCCTGTACGCCGCGGTGGCCAGAATCGAGCATTTCTGCAACGTGGAGGAGATGGCGTTCGAGGAGGCGCTCGGGCGGCTCAAGGCGTTCGAAGAAAGGACGCGGTGGCGCGTGCAGGCTGGCGGCGAGCGCACGGACGGGCAGCTGATGATGACGGCGACAGAGTGGGCGGCTCGGGAGCGACGGCAAGGCGGACGCGGCTTCGGCAACCACGACGACGACGGCGCGGCAAACACATCGTCGGGCAATGGACGGAAGCGCCATGGACGCTACTACAAATGTGGGGAGCACGGGCACTTCCGGTGCGAGTGCCTGCAGCTGCGGAAAGGACCGCCGGCGGAGCAGGCTCTCCTAGCCAACGCCAACGTTGATGAGAACAGACTCCTCTAGGCTGTGGCTTAGGGAATGTATGTTGCAATAAGCCACGGCATCTGATGCGGTCAGACTCGTCGGGCACGCCAGGTGCACACGAAACATGCGGGACACACTGGTGCGGTCGGACTCGTCGGACGCGTCAGATGCGCGCAGGACGTGCGAGGCGCAGCGAAAGCGCGGCGAATGTGCGTGCGTGGCGTGCGTGTGTGTGCTGGTGGCTGTAGCATGTGTGTGCACGTAGTGGTAGTAGTCAGTCTGTTGGGACTGGCCGTGGAGCTGGCCGCGTCGTGGGTCAGTAAATGCATAGTTGATTAGCCCGTGCGTGCATCAGATGGATAAGCTAGCTACTTGCGTGGACCGGTCAAGTCAGTTTGTTAGTGCTAGAGCTACGTAAAGGCTTCTACGTAATTAATGTAACCAACCAAATGGATGAATCTGATTGGAGGTAAGAGGGAGGACGGGCCCACCCCTGAAAATCGGGGGGAAAGAGGTTTAGTTGTTAGGAAGTTTACGTAAAGCTGTACGTAACTTTTAGTAGATGTAGGATTTTCGTGGGTGGATTAGTGAGCTAGTGGCCGGTGTGGTGCGTGCGTGCTGCGTGCGTGAGGCCGACGCCTGATGTGAGTCCGTTTATATAAGCCATGTACTGGTGTTGTGTTTGAGTTGGTGCTCTGGTGAGGAAAAACAGGGATGTGTGTGCGGTCGGATGAAACTCCAGTGTATGCTCCTTCTTTTTCTTCTGTGCTCCTCCTTCTTCTACCTTCAGTCCGGTGAGAGAGAGAGAGGAGGGTTGGCAACAACACCTTATTGCCATCTCAACTGAAATCGGCAAAAGCTCATCCAACACAGTCATGCTGTTTGGGATGTTCTGCTGGAATTTAGCCTATTTTGGGCAGCCCAATAACTATTTCGGAAATTCGTAATAAATTCTAGAGGCCCACTCAGTCCATTTTTGCAAGGCAAGATACTACTAAAGTTTAGTCCCACATTGCTAGTTTAGTGGGAGTTGGACCTCCTTATAAAGGAGGTTCTTTCCCCACTTGTACGAGCATGAGAACAAGAGGGATATCCACACGCGCTCCTCCTCCGCCGTCCGCCTCGTCATGACGCGACGCGATGCGACGCGGGTTGCGGGAATGAGCCTAGCCGATATCTAAATTTTTGCCACAGTTCTTTGCTCTAGTTTCTGCCCTACATGTGTTAGGTTCTACTTCATATATGCAACTTGCTATACTGTCTGCTCTACATGTGTTTAGTTACAGTTCATATGTGAAGTTGTTGTTTACCTTCTCTTTGTCAAATCGCATGACTTGCTTTATCACTGCTATATTAGTCATGCTCTATCTAGTATTTCTGTTAATAAAATCATTTGGTAAATTACTCATATTTCCAACAATCCAAAAACCTTATTATAGGCAATTTACACCAAGTGGTTTTGCTGCTTCCATGAGACCTCCTATGTTTGAGGGTATCCACTATAAGAGGTGGCGCATGAAAGCAGTCTTATGGTTTCAAACCATGAGTTGCTATGACGCCACTCTTGGCAAACCTGAAGGGGAGCTTGATGCTCAACAGGCACAAGCCTTTCAGAAAATGGATACTCTGTTTAAGGCTGCTCTCTTGAGTGTTCTCGGTGAGAACATAGTTGATGCTTATGCGTCAATTGATAATGGAAAAGATATGTGGGATGCACTCGAGGCCAAGTTTGGGGTCTCGGATGCTGGCACTGAGCTGTACATCATGGAGCAATTCTATGATTACAGGATGACTGAAGAGCGCTCCGTGGTTAAGCAAGCTCATGAGATACAGTCATTTGCTAGAGAACTTGAGCACTTCAGTTCTATGTTATTGGACAAGTTTGTTGCCGGAGGTATCATCACTAAGCTTCCTCCTTCATGGAGGAACTTTGCTACCTTACTGAAGCATAAGAGGTAGGAGTTTTCCGTTCCGGATCTCATTGGCACTCTTGATGTGGAAGAAAAGACGAGAGCAAAGGACACACGTGCTCGAGGTATTGAGGAGGGATCTAGTGCCAATGTGGTACAGAAGAAGGACTTCCAGCCCCACAAGTTCAAGAACAAGGGCAAGTTTGATGGTAAAGCAAAGTTTGATGGGAAGAACAAGGCTGTGCAAAACATGAACTTCAAGAAGAAGAATGGCAAGAAGAAAGGTGCTTGTCATGTGTGTGGGGATCCTCATCATTGGGCTCCTAGTTTCCCTAATCGCTTTGACAAGCGTCATCCTGGGAAAGGCGGCAAGACCGCTAATGCTGTCATTAGAGACACTAACATGAAGGATGCTGGGTATGGTATATTTCTCACTATTCTTTCAGTATGTCATTCTCCTGACTGGTTGATTGACACATGTGCTAATGTGCATGTATGCGGTGATATTTCCATGTTTTCGTCTTATCAGACCGCAGGGACTTCAACCGTGCTGATGGGCAACGGTTCAAGTGCTTCTATTCGTGGTGTTGGCACGGTCGATTTGAAGTTTACTTCGGGGAAGATCGTGCGGCTGAAGAACGTGCATTATGTCCCCTCCGTCAATAAAAATCTTGTTAGCGGATCTCTTCTGTGTAGAGATGGCTACAAGCTTGTCTTTGAGTCGAATAAATTTGTAATATCCAAGTATGGAACCTTTGTTGGTAAAGGCTATGAGTCAGGAGGCCTGTTTCGTTTATCCTTATAAGACATTTGCAATAAAGTTGTTAATCATATTTGCAACAATAGTGAATCAAATGTGTGGCATTCACGACTTTGTCATGTTAACTTTGGTTGCATGTCGCGACTAGCGAAGTTGAACTTAATCCCTAGTTTCACCACTGTCAAGGGATCTAAGTGTTAAGTGTGTGTGCAAGCTAAGAAACCTCGTAAGTCTCACACGATTGCGGAAACGAGAAATCTTGCACCACTAGAGCTCATACATTCAGATCTATGTGAAATGAATGGTGTTTTGACAATAGGTGGAAAGAAATATTTCATGACGTTAATTGATGACTCCACTAGATACTGCCGTGTGTATCTTCTGAATTCTAAGGACGAGGCTTTGAACTTTTTTTAAGATCTATAAAGCTGAAGTGGAAAACCAACTTGATCGAAAAATCAAGAGGCTTAGGTCCGACCGTGGTGGAGAGTATTTTTCCAATGAATTTGATGCTTTTTGTGCGGAACATGGTATAATCCATGAGAGGACGCCTCCCTATTCACCCCAGTCAAATGGGGTGGCCGAAAGAAAGAACCATACTCTAACAGATTTTGTTAAACGCCATGTTAGACACTTTGGGTCTCTCCAAGGCATGGTGGGGGAGGCGATATTGACTGCATGTCATGTCCTAAGCCGAGTTCCCACAAAGAACAAAGAGATAACTCCATTCGAGGAATGAGAGAAGAAAAGGTTAAAACTCTCTTATCTACGAACATGGGGTTGCTTGGCGAAAGTCAATGTTCCAATTCCAAAGAAGCGGAAACTTGGACCAAAGACTGTGGATTGTGTTTTCCTGGGATATGCTTTTCATAGCATTGGCAATAGATTCTTGGTTGTAAAATCTGAGGTACCTGACATACATGTCGGTACGATCATGGAGTCGAATGATGCAACTTTCTTTGAAGATATCTTTCCCATGAAGGATATGGCTACCTCATCTAATCAGGAGATGCCTAGTTCATCGAATCAGGAACCAGTTACAATTACTGAACTTGCCATTTCGATGGAACACTTTGAAAGTTCTGTGGATGAGAACAATGAAGTTCTTACTAGGAGCAAGAGGCAAAGTCCTTTGGTGATGATTTTCTTGTGTATCTCATAGATGACACTCCCAGTTCTATTTCAGAGGCCTATGCATCTAAAGATGCTGACTACTGGAAGGAAGCGATTCGTAGCGAGATGGATTCCATCTTGGCGAATGAAACCTGGGAGATAACTGATCGTCCTTATGGGTGCAAACCTATAGGATGCAAATGGGTATTCAAGAAGAAGCTTAGGCCTGATGGTACTATTGAAAAGTACAAGGCTCGGCTCGTGGCTAAGGGTTATACCCAAAAGGAAGGTGAAGACTTCTTTGATACTTACTCACCTGTGTCTCGACTGACCACTATTCGAGTTCTACTTTCACTAGCTGCCTCGCATGGTCTTCTCGTTCATCAAATGGATGTTAAGACTGCTTTCCTAAATGGAGAGTTGGACGAGGAAATTTATATGGAACAACCAAATGGGTTTGTACTAGATGGTCAGGATGGGAAAGTGTGCAAGTTGCTGAAGTCTTTGTACGGACTTAGCAAGCATCCAAACAGTGGCATGAGAAGTTTGAAAGAACTTTAACAGCTGCAGGCTTTGTTGTGAACGAAGCTGACAAATGTGTGTACTATCGTCATGGTGGGGGCGAGGGAGTTATCATGTGCTTGTATGTTGATGACATACTGATTTTCGGAACAAATCTGAATGCTATTAAGGAGGTCAAGGATTTCCTATCTCGTTGTTTTGAGATGAAGGATTTAGGAGTGGCCGATGTCATTCTAAACATCAAGTTGTTGAGAGACGATGATGGTGGGATTACTTTGCTTCAATCTCACTATGTGGAAAAGATCTTGAGTCGCTTTGGCTATAGTGACTGCAAGCCCTCTCCAACACCATATGATGCGAGTGTGTTACTTCGAAAGAATCGAAGAATTGTCAGAGATCAATTGAAATATTCTCAGATTATTGGCTCGCTTATGTACTTAGCAAGTGCTACAAGACCTGACATCTCTTTTGCTGTTAGCAAACTGAGTCGGTTTGTCTCAAAACCAGGAGATGTGCATTGGAAAGCTCTAGAGAGAGTTTTGCGTTATTTGAAAGGCACTGCAAATTATGGAATTCACTACACCGGGCATCCAAAGGTGCTTGAAGGGTATAGTGACTCGAACTGGATCTCAGATGCTGATGAGATAAAGGCCACGAGCGGTTATGTATTCACTCATGGAGGTGGCGCTGTTTCTTGGAAGTCTTGCAAGCAGACCATCTTAACGAGGTCAACAATGGAAGCAGAACTCACATCACTAGATATAGTTACGGTTGAAGCAGATTGGCTTCGCCGGCTCTTGAATGACTTGTCGGTTGTTGAGAAACCTGTACCGGGTGTCCTTATGAACTGCGACAATCAAACTGTGATAACGAAAGTGAGCAGCTCAAAGGATAACATGAAGTCATCAAGACACGTTCAGAGAAGGTTAAAGTCTGTCAGGAAAATGAAAAACTCCAGAGGTATTGCGTTGGATTATATCCAAACGTCTAAAAATCTGACAGATCCTTTTACTAAGTGTCTATCACGTAATATGATAGATAATGCATCAAGGGAGATGGGTATGAGACCCACAATATGAGTTGTTCACAATGGTAACCTATTCTTTGTGATCGGAGATCCCGTGAATTAGATGTGGAAGACAAGCTGTTGGTCAACTGAGAGGAGAGTATCCTTACTGTTTACAATACCACTCCATGAAGATGCAATACTCTTCTAATCTGCATGGCAGGTTGATGTATATCTTAATGTGTTCTAAGTGGCTTATTTAAGCAGAGATGTTATCCTGCAGAACATCTTTTGAAGAACACACCTATATGAGTCTGATTGTCAAACGTCGCAATCTATGAGAGTAGGGTTCTCTTTAGTAAACTCATGAAAGGTCACGGAGTATGACGCATAAGCTCCACCCGCGGGGAAGACCCACGGTAGCCACGTATCGGTCAAGGCTTTATGTGAAGCTAGATTCGCAGAAAACTTGCAGTTCAAGGCCCAGTCCACTGTTCAAGTTGCTTACTAGTGTAGCATAGAGTTCTAGGTGGAAGTTCAACTTAACGGTCTCCACTGCAGTACCGGTATATAAAACAGTGTTTTGGAACCAAAGGCAAATTTCTATGTGCCTCTGAGATCTGGTGGGGGATTGCTGGAATTTAGCCTATTTTAGGTAGCCCAATAACTATTTCAGAAATTCCTAATAAATCCTAGAGGCCCACTCAGCGCATTGTTGCAAGGCAAGATATTACTAAAGTTTAGTCCCACATTGCTAGTTTAGTGGGAGTTGGACCTCCTTATAAGGGAGGTTCTTTCCCCACTTGTACGAGCATGAGAACAAGAGAGATATCCACGCGCGCTCCTCCTCCGCCGCCTCGCCACGCCACGCCACGTCACGACGCGCCGCGCCGCGCCGCGGGTTGCGGGAATGAGCCGAGCCGATATCTGAGCTACCGATGTCTTCCTCATCCAGGCTTGCGGCGTGCACCACGAGTCGGGACAGTAGGCCTCCGAAACCGCACCTCTTTGTCCTGTACGGGAGAAGGGTGATAAGGTTTTTGGGGAGCGTTCGCGCGGCTACTGACTTCTTCATCACGGACTCCGATGACTACTTCCCCGACGACGACTTCTTCCCCGACGTCGACGACCTCATCGACGACATGGCTGGAGAGGACGTGCTGCTGTTGTCCCGTACGTATTTATGCTCTTTCTGTTAGACGTCCTGCCACAGTTCTTTGCTCTAGTTTCTGCCCTACATGTGTTAGGTTCTACTTCATATATGCAACTTGCTATACTGTCTGCTCTACATGTGTTTAGTTACAGTTCATATGTGAAGTTGATGTTTACCTTCTCTTTGTCAAATCGCATGACTTGCTTTATCACTACTATACTAGTCGTGCTCTATCTAGTATCTCTGTTAGTAAAATCATTTGGTAAATTGCTCATATTTCCAACATGTTCACCACCCTATCGTAACGGCTAACCTTTGTGATGAAATTTCGGGGATTGTTGAGATCAGATGATATTGGCATCCGGACTCGCAGAGTGCAGACATTCTCCTACTCCTTCAACAGTCCTCAACCTACATTGTCGTGGGGAAAATGATAAGAAGTTTCTTCCATGATTTGCATCTTAAATTTAAAAACATAATATCGCCACACAGATAAAATACTAACAAGGTAGTCATTACAGAAGAGAAGAAGCAGTTACCATTGCCTTGGTCTTTGAGTAGAATGAACCAGTAAAGTTTGGTTTATCCCTTTCTTTGAGCAGAATGAACCAGGTATCAACTACCTAATATAAAAATCATCACAGATTCCCACCATTTGTTCTTCAGATGTTCTAACCTTATAGTTTTGATATCTTTCGTTTCACTTTTCAGTGGTTACAAAGCTCTGGAGTATGCATCTCGAGGAGTTTACTCGATGAAGACAGATGTCTTCAGCTTTGGCATTTTGGTTCTAGTGATTATCGGTGGCCGAAAGAATACCATGCTCGACAAGCAAGGGGATACTATTGGGGTGATCTTGTACGAGATGTGAGTGAACTAAACATATATTTTAAGCAAGATTTCTTATAGTTGACATTCACGAGATGTTTACTTTTTTTGCCAGGTTATTTTCCTTCTTTTGAGCTGTTGTTCTCTTATGTCAAGCTTGTTGAAAAACTATTTCAGGCCTGACGTATGTGGAAGGAACAAAGGTTGCATGAGCTCATGGATCCGTTGTTAGGGGATGGATATGAAGTCGCTGAGATAACGAGATGTGCTCAGGTGGCTCTGCAGCTGCGCACATTTACAAATGCATCATGATCTCCAAATAAGCGTTCCTAATGTATGTAAAAAAGTAGAATGTGTATAAAAAATGTTGACCATGAAATTGAAAAGTATTAAACGTGCATATATAAAATGTTTCTGATGTAAAAAAATGTACAATGTTGCTAATACAAGCTTTACGTAAACTAACTGAGAGCTTGCTTTGCTTCGGTGGCAAATAATGTTTTTATCTTTGGACTGATGATGTTATTGCCACGTCCTTTGCCTCCCGCCGATGCAGCCATCGATCCGCCTCGTCTCCGGTGGCCTTAGGGCCATGGTGGCGTGGTGGATTTCGGCCCTTGCTGGTGGGAGAGCTCCGTTTTTAGATGTTTCTTCAAGTTTTGTTAGGGTTTGTGTCCTGCTCAGGAAGACGAGACGGCGACTGCTCCTTGATGATGGAATTGAAGGAAATATGCCCTAGAGGCAATAATAAAGTTATTATTTATTTCCTTATATATCATGATAAATGTTTATTATTCATGCTAGAATTGTATTAACCGGAAACATGATACATGTGTGAATACATAAACAAACAGAGTGTCACTAGTATGCCTCTACTTGACTAGCTTGTTAATCAAAGATGGTTATGTTTCCTAACCATGAACAAAGAGTTGTTATTTGATTAACGGGATCACATCATTAGTTGAATGATCTGATTGACATGACCCATTCTATTAGCTTAGCACCCGATCGTTTAGTATGTTGCTATTGCTTTCTTCATGACTTATACATGTTCCTTTGACTATGAGATTATGCAACTCCCGTTTACTGGAGGAACACTTTGGGTACTACCAGACGTCACAACGTAACTGGGTGATTATAAAGGAGTACTACAGGTGTCTCCAAAGGTAGATGTTGGGTTGGCGTATTTCGAGATTAGGATTTGTCACTCCGATTGTCGGAGAGGTATCTCTGGGCCCTCTCGGTAATGCTCATCACATAAGCCTTGCAAGCATTGCAACTAACGTGTTAGTTATGAGATGATGTATTACGGAACGAGTAAAGAGACTTACCGGTAACGAGATTGAACTAGGTATTGGATACCGACGATCGAATCTCGGGTAAGTAACATACCGATGACAAAGGGAACAACGTATGTTGTTATGCGGTCTGACGGATAAAGATCTTCGTAGAATATGTAGGAGCCAATATGGGCATCCAGGTTCCGCTATTGGTTATTGACCGGAGATGTGTCTCGGTCATGTCTACATTGTTCTCGAACCATAGGGTCCGCACGCTTAAGGTTTCGATGACAGTTATATAATGAGTTTATGAGTTTTGATGTACCGAAGGAGTTCGGAGTCCCGGATGGGATCGGGGACATGACGAGGAGTCTCGAAATGGTCGAGACGTAAAGATCGATATATTGGACGACTATATTCGGACATCAGAAGGGTTCTGAGTGGTTCGGGTATTTTCGGAGGTACCGGGGAGTTACGGGAATACGAGGAAGAAGCAATGGGCCTTGATGGGCCTTAGTGGGAAGGACCAGGAGGTGGCGCGCCCCCCTCCCAAGCCCAGTCCGAATTGGACAAGGGGTTTGGGGTGCGGCCCCTCTCTCCCTTCCTTCCCCTCTTCCCCTCTTTCCCCCCTTGACCTAGTTGGACTAGGAAAGGTGGAATCCTACTCCCGGTGGGAGTAGGACTCCCCTGGCGCGCCCAAACCTAGGGCCGGCCTCCTCCCTCCCTTGCTCCTTTATATACGGGGGCAGGGGGCACCCCATGGAGACACAAGTTGATCTTCGTGATCGTTCCTTAGCCGTGTGCGGTGCCCCCCTCCACCATATTCCACCTCGGTCATATTATAGCGGTGCTTAGGCAAAGCCCTGCGACAGTAGAACATCAAGGTCGTCACCACGCCGTCGTGCTGACGGAACTCCTCCCCGACGCTTTGCTGGATCGGAACCTGGGGATCGTCATCAAGCTGAACGTGTGCCAAGAACTCGGAGGTGCCGGAGTAACGGTGCTTGGATCGGTCGGATCGTGAAGACGTACGACTACATCAACTGCGTTGATATAACGCTTCCGCTTTCGGTCTACGAGGGTACGTAGACAACACTCTCCCCTCTCGTTGCTATGCATCACCATGATCTTGCGTGTGCGTAGGAAATTTTTGAAATTACTACGTTCCCCAACAGTGGCATCCGAGCCTAGGTTTTATGGTTTGATGTTATTTGCACGAGTAGAACACAAGTGAGTTGTGGACGATACAAGTCATACTGCCTATCAGCATGTCATACTTTGGTTCAGCGGTATTGTTGGATGAGACGACCCGGACCAACCTTACGCGTACGCTTACGCGAGACCGGTTCCCTCGACGTGCTTTGCACACAGATGGCTTGCGGGAGACTGTCTCACCAACTTTAGTTGAACCAAGTGTGGCTACGCCCGGTCCTTGAGAAGGTTAAAACGGAGTCTATTTGACAAACTATCGTTGTGGTTTTGATGCATAGGTGAGATGAGTTCTTGCTTAAGCCCGTAGCAACCACGTAAAACTTGCAACAAACAAAGTAGAGGACGTCTAACTTGTTTTTGCAGGGCATGTTGTGATGTGATATGGTCAAGACATGATGCTATATTTTATTATATGAGATGATCATGTTTTGTAACCGAGCTATCGGCAACCGGCAGGAGCCGTATGGTTGTCGCTTTATTGTATGCAATGCAATCGCCCTGTAATGCTTTACTTTATCACTAAGCGGTAGCGATAGTCGTAGAAGCATAAGATTGGCGAGACGACAACGATGCTACGATGGAGATCAAGGTGTCGCGCCGGTGACGATGGTGATCATGACAGTGCTGCGGAGATGGAGATCACAAGCACAAGATGATGATGGCCATATCATATCACTTATATTGATTGCATGTGATGTTTATCTTTTATGCATCTTATCTTGCTTTGATTGACGGTAGCATTATAAGATGATCTCTCACTAATTATCAAGAAGTGTTCTCCCTGAGTATGCACCGTTGCGAAAGTTCTTCGTGCTGCCGTTGCGAAAGTTCTTCGTGTTGAGACACCACGTGATGATCGGGTGTGATAGGCTCTACGTTCAAATACAACGGGTGCAAAACAGTTGCACACGCGGAATACTCAGGTTATACTTGACGAGCTATGCATATAAGATATGACCTCGGAACACGGAGACCGAAAGGTCGAGCGTGAATCATATAGTAGATATGATCAACATAATGATGTTCACCATTGAAACTACTCCATCTCACGTGATGATCGGACATGGTTTAGTTGATTTGGATCATGTGATTACTTAGAGGATTAGAGAGATGTCTATCTAAATGGGAGTTCTTAAGTAATATGATTAATTGAACTTTAATTTATCATGAACTTAGTCCTAGTAGTATTAGCATATCTATGTTGTAGATCAATAGCTCGCGTTGTTGCTTCCCTATGTTTATTTTGATATGTTCCTAGAGAAAATTGTGTTGAAAGATGTTAGTAGCAATGATGCGGATTGGATCCGTGATCTGAGGTTTATCCTCATTGCTGCACAGAAGAATTATGTCCTTGATGCACCGCTAGGTGACGGACCTATTGCAGAAGCAGATGCAGACGTTATGAACGTTTTGCTAGCTCAATATGATGACTACTTAATAGTTTAGTGCACCATGCTTAAACGGCTTAGAATCGGGACTTCAAAGACGTTTTGAACGTCATGGACCATATGAGATGTTCAAGGAGTTGAAGTTAATATTTCAAGCAAATACCCGAGTTGAGAGATATGAAGTCTCCAACAAGTTCTATAGCTAAAAGATGGAGGAGAATCGCTCAACTAGTGAGCATGTGCTCAGATTGTCTGGGTACTACAATCGCTTGAATCAAGTGGGAGTTAATCTTCCAGATAAGATAATGATTGACAGAATTCTCTAGTCACCATCACCAAGTTAGTAGAACTTCGTGATGAACTATAATATGCAAGGGATGACGAAAGTAATTCCCAAGCTCTTCGTGATGCTGAAATCGACGAAGGTAGAAATCAAGAAAAACATCAAGTGTTGATGGTTAACAAGACCACTAGTTTCAAGAAAAGGGCAAAGGGAAGAAGGGGAACTTCAAGAAGAACGGCAAGCAAGTTGTTGCTCAAGTGAAGAAGCCCAAGTCTGGACCTAAGCCTGAGACTGAGTGCGTTTACTGCAAAAGGACTGGTCACTGGAAGCGGAACTGCCCCAAGTATTTGGCGGATAAGAAGGATGGCAAAGTGAACAAAGGTATATTTGATATACAGATTATTGATGTGTATTTTACTAGTGTTCATAGCAACCCCTCGGTATTTGATACTGGTTCAGTTGCTAAGAGTAGTAACTCGAAACGGGAGTTGCCGAATGAACAAAGATTAGTTAAGAATGAAGTGACGATGTGTGTTGGAAGTGGTTCCAAGATTGATATGATCATCATCGTACACTCCCTATACTTTCGGGATTAGTGATGAACCTAAATAAGTGTTATTTGGTGTTTGCGTTGAGCATAAATATGATTTGATCATGTTTATTGCAATATGATTATTCATTTAAGTTAGAGAACAATTGTTGTTCTGTTTACATGAATAGAACCTTTTATGGTCATACACACCCAATGAAAATAGTTCATTGGATCTCGATCGTAGTGATACACATATTCATAATATTGAAACCAAAAGATGCGAAGTTAATAATGATAGTGCAACCTATTTGTGGCACTGCCGTTTAGGTCATATTGGTGTAAAGCGCATGAAGAAACTCCATGCTGATGGGATTTTGGAATCACTTGATTATGAATCACTTGATGCTTGCGAACCATGCCTCTTGGGCAAGATGACTAAAATGCCGTTCTCCGGAACAATGGAGCAAGCAACAGATTTGTTGGAACTCATACATACTGATGTATATGGTCCGATGAATATTAAGGCTTGCGACAAGTATCATTATTTTCTAACCTTCACAGATGATTTGAGCAGATATGGGTATATCTACTTGATGAAACATAAGTCTGAAACATTTGAAAAGTTCAAAGAGTTTCGGAGTGAAGTAGAGAATCATCGTAACAAGAAAATAAAAGTTTCTACGATCTGATCGCGGAGACAAATATTTGAGTTACGAGTTTGGTCTTCAGTTAAAACAATGTGGAATAGTTTCACAAAATCGTGCCACCTGGAACTCCACAGTGTAATGGTGTATCCGAACGTCATAACCGTACTTTATTAGATATAGTGCGATCTATGATGTCTCTTACCGATCTACCACTATCGTTTTGGGGTTTATGCATTAGAGACAACTGCATTCACATTAAAAAGGGCACCATCTAAATCCGTTGAGACGACACCGTATGAACTGTGGTTTGGCAAGAAAACCAAAGTTGTCTTGTCTTAAAATTTGGGGTTGTGATGCTTATACGAAAAAGTTTCATCCTGATAAGCTCAAACCCAAATCGGAGAACTATGTCTTCATAGGATATCCAACGGAGACTGTTGGGTACACCTTCTATCACAGATCCTAAGGCAAGACATTCGTTGCTTATAATGGATCCTTTCTAGAGAAGGAGTTTCTCTCGAAAGAAGTGAGTGGGAGGAAAGTAGAACTTGATAAGGTAATTGTACCTTCTCCCTTATTGGAAAGTAGTTCATCACAGAAATCTGTTCTTGTGACTGCTACACCAATTAGTGAGGAAGCTAATGATGATGATCATGTAACTTCAGATCAAGTAACTACCGAATCTCGTAGGTAAACCAGAGTGAGATCCGCACCAGAGTGGTACGGTAATCCTCTTCTGGAAGTCATGTTACTAGACCATGACGAACTTGCGAACTATGAGGAAGCCATGATGAACCCAGATTCCGCGAAATGGCTTGAGGCCATGAAATCTGAGATATGATCCATGTATGAACAAAGTATGGACTTTGATGGATTTGCCCGATGATCGGCAAGCCATAGAAAATAAATGGATCTTCAAGAGGAAGACGGACGCTGATAGTATTGTTACTATCTACAAAGCTAGAATTGTCGCAAAAGGTTTTCGACAAGTTCAAAGTGTTGACTACGATGAGAGTTTCTCACTCGTATCTATGCTTAAGTCTGTCCGAATCATGTTAGCAATTGCCGCATTTTCTGAAATCTGGCAAATGGATAACAAAACTGCAATCCTTAATGGATTTCTTAAAGAAGAGTTGTATATGATGCAACCAGAAGGTTTTGTCAATCCTAAAGGTGTTAACAAAATGCAAGCTCCAGCGATCCATCTATGGACTGGTGCAAGCATCTCGGAGTTGGATATATGCTTTGATAAGTTGATCAAAGCATATGGTTTTATACAGACTTGCGGTGAAGCCTGTATTTACAAGAAAGTGAGTGGGAGCACTACAACATTTCTGATAAGTATATGTAAATGACATATTGTTGATCGGAAATAGTGTAGAATTATTCTGCAAAGCATAAACGAGTATTTGAAAGGAGTTTTTCGAAGAAAGACCTCAGTGAAGCTGTTTACATATTGAGCATCAAGATCTATAGAGATAGATCAAATCACTTGATAAGTTTTCAATGAGTACAGACCTTGACAAGATTTTGAAGTAGTTCAAAATGGAACAGTCAAAGAAAGAGTTCTTGCCTGTGTTACAAGGTGTGAAATTGAGTAAGACTCAAAACCCGACCACGGCGGAAGATAGAAAGAGAATGAAAGACATTCCCTATGCCTTGGCCATAGGTTCTATAAAGTATGCCATGCTATGTACCAGATCTATTGTATAACCTACACTGATTTTGGCAAGGGAGTACAATAATGATCTAGGAGTAGATCACTGGACAGCGGTCAAAATTATCCTTAGTGGAATAAGGATATGTTTCTCGATTATGGACGTGACAAAAAGGTTCGTCGTAAAAGGTTACGTCGATGCAAGTTTTGACACTAATCTGGATGACTCTAAGTCTCAATCTAGATACATATTGAAAGTGGGAGCAATTAACTAAAGTAGCTCCGTGCAGAGCATTGTAGACATAGAAAGTTGCAAAATACATACGGATCTGAATTTTGGCAGACCCGTTGACTAAGCTTCTCTCACAAGCAAAACATGATCACACCTTAGTACTCTTTGGGTGTTAATCACATAGCGATGTGAACTAGATTACTGACTCTAGTAAACCCTTTGGGTGTTGATCACATATCGATGTGAACTATGGGTGTTAATCACATGGTGATGTGAAGTATTGCTGGTAATCACATGGCGATGTGAACTAGATTATTGACTCTAGTGCAAGTGGGAGACTGAAGAAAATATGCCCTAGAGGCAATAATAAAGTTATTATTTATTTCCTTATATATCATGATAAATGTTTATTATTCATGCTAGAATTGTATTAACCGGAAACATGATACATGTATGAATACATAAACAAACAGAGTGTCACTAGTATGCCTCTACTTGACTAGCTTGTTAATCAAAGATGGTTATGTTTCCTAACCATGAACAAAGAGTTGTTATTTGATTAACGGGATCACATCATTAGTTGAATGATCTGATTGACATGACCCATTCTATTAGCTTAGCACCCTATCGTTTAGTATGTTGCTATTGCTTTCTTCATGACTTATACATGTTCCTTTGACTATGAGATTATGCAACTCCCGTTTACCGGAGGAACACTTTGGGTACTACCAAACGTCACAACGTAACTGGGTGATTATAAAGGAGTACTACAGGTGTCTCCAAAGGTAGATGTTGGGTTGGCGTATTTCGAGATTAGGATTTGTCACTCCGATTGTCGGAGAGGTATCTCTGGGCCCTCTCGGTAATGCTCATCACATAAGCCTTGCAAGCATTGCAACTAACGTGTTAGTTATGAGATGATGTATTACGGAACGAGTAAAGAGACTTACCGGTAACGAGATTGAACTAGGTATTGGATACCGACGATCGAATCTCGGGTAAGTAACATACCGATGACAAAGGGAACAACGTATGTTGTTATGCGGTCTGACCGATAAAGATCTTCGTAGAATATGTAGGAGCCAACATGGGCATCCAGGTCCCGCTATTGGTTATTGACCGGAGACGTGTCTCGGTCATGTCTACATTGTTCTCGAACCGTAGGGTCCGCACGCTTAAGGTTTCGATGACAGTTATATAATGAGTTTATGAGTTTTGATGTACCGAAGGAGTTCGGAGTCCCGGATGGGATCGGGGACATGACGAGGAGTCTCGAAATGGTCGAGACGTAAAGATCGATATATTGGACGACTATATTCGGACATCGGAAGGGTTCTGAGTGGTTCGGGTATTTTCGGAGGTACCGGGAAGTTACGGGAATACGAGGAAGAAGCAATGGGCCTTGATGGGCCTTAGTGGGAAGGACCAGGAGGTGGCGCGCGCCCCTCCCAAGCCCAGTCCGAGTTGGACAAGGGGTTTGGGGCGCGGCCCCTCTCTCCCTTCCTTCCCCTCTTCCCCTCTTTCCCCCCTTGACCTAGTTGGACTAGGAAAGGTGGAATCCTACTCCCGGTGGGAGTAGGACTCCCCTGGCGCGCCCAAACCTAGGGCCGGCCTCCTCCCTCCCTTGCTCCTTTATATACGGGGGCAGGGGGCACCCCATGGAGACACAAGTTGATCTTCGTGATCGTTTCTTAGCCGTGTGCGGTGCCCCCTCCACCATATTCCACCTCGATCATATTGTAGCGGTGCTTAGGCAAAGCCCTGTGACAGTAGAACATCAAGATCGTCACCACGCCGTCGTGCTGACGGAACTCCTCCCCGACGCTTTGCTGGATCGGAGCCCGGGGATCGTCATCAAGCTGAACGTGTGCCAAGAACTCGGAGGTGTCGGAGTAACGGTGCTTGGATCGGTCGGATCGTGAAGACGTACGACTACATCAACCGCGTTGATATAACGCTTCCGTTTTCGGTCTACGAGGGTACGTAGACAACACTCTCCCCTCTCGTTGCTATGCATCACCATGATCTTGCGTGTGCGTAGGAAATTTTTGAAATTACTACGTTCCCCAACAGGAATAAGGTCTTCTCCGCCTAGCCCCTGTTCCGGTGGTGTGTCTGGCATCGTCCGTGGGCGTGTGAAGGTGTGTCTCCGGCGGATCTATCCTTGGTGGATTTGCTCGAATTTGGTTGTAGTTCGTCTACGTTTGTGTTTCTTCAGGTTGGATCATCCCGATCTACGCTACTCTTCATCGACGGCTGTTAATGTTCTGTTTTGCTGTTCCTATGGGGTCTTAGCACGATGACCTCCCGACTGTCTATTACAACAAGTTTTGCCCGACTCCGGTGAGGGAGGGGCGATGATGGCGGCGCGCCTTCGGCTCGCTTCACTGCTTGTAGTCGTCGCTAAGTGGTCTACGAACCTGGATATAATTTTTACTATTTCTAATGTCCGTTGTATTGTCATGATTGAATATGAATAGATTGAAAATTTCTCGCAAAAAATACTTTGGACTGATGATGTTATTAATGGAAGAAGTGTAGACCGGAATCCGCACCTTTTTTAACTGAAAACATGCAACCCGCACATGATTTTTTTAAGGGAACCCACACATGAATTAGTTTAACTGACATGCAGATCACACATGAATTAATTAGGTGATCATTTTCCAGAATGGATGGCCGCGGCAGAAAGTCAACAACAACAACAACAACAACAACAACAACAACAACAACAACAACAACAACAACAACAACAACAACAACAACAACAACTCGATCTTTTTTTAGGGAACAATAACTCGATCTTTATGCAGTACAGTTGACGTGTGAACAGTGGCGGACCTAGCCCACTGGCCCAGGGTGGGCCAGCAGTGCTATGAACATTTTTTTATTTTTTAGCTTTTCTCCTATGATATAAAATAGTTTTCCAAATCTTAGGGTGGGCCATGGCCCATCCTGGCCACCCTCTACCTCCGCCACTGCGTGTGAACAACTCAGCCAATGTGAAGCTAGATTTAATCGAGGGTCGACCAAGGGCGCAAGAGATCCAACGGCCAATATTAGATGCCACCATAGTTCTAGCAGTGCTCTTTGTCAGACGAGATGTCGTCGTGAGAGAAGGCAAGTGTACAAACACGGTGGAGACTGCTTAAGCCTACACCAGCAGAGGTATCTGTCGCTAATGGGCAGGGGCGCACCGGCGGCCCTCCATAGGCATCAAGCTTGACGGCATCAGCCTCTACGTACATGGAGGAAGCCAGGGCAGTGACCCCATGTTTGTGGTGGATGCTGCAGGTCGGCTCGCATCAGCATGTAGCGGCATGGGTGGCCCCCAAATACCATGGAAGTTGTCTATGGTGGGACGACATCCTTCCTACACATTCACTAGCATCTCTTTGACCTGGCGCCGAGGACTGTCTGAGATGATTATCAGTAGATACCTGGCGTTGAGGTCTGGCTGAGATGATTATCGGTAGATACCTAGCGTCGAGGACTGGCTGAAATGATTATCGATAGATCAAAGTGATAGATGTTTTATTCATCTCATCGTAATGGTTCAGCTGTGTTTGTTTTTATTTTATACTTTGCTTAATAATTAATAATAATGACTGTATGCATCATCATGATGGAGAGGCTGGGGATTTGAACCGCCTTTCCAGAAGAAGAAAAAAACTCTAGGCCATGCTGGTCAAGAAGAGCGGACAAGGGTTCAACGCCTGCCCTCCTGGCCACCTAAACAGACTAAAAGGTCGGCTCATCGTAGCAGGCTTGGTCCTGATATTTTGAGGGCCCAGGGCGAGATGAGAATATGGGCCAGTATACAAAACAAAGATGCTTAAATACAAAGTCTTTGTTGATGGTATCAATAGAAAGAGAATTAGAGACGGTCTTCTTTAAAATGGTGTCGTCACGTCGGCAAATAGGTGTTGTGCAGTCTCCTATCAGTGTGGCGGCACGGGGCTGGTGATGGGGTGTCTGTCTAGGGCTGGTGGCGGCACGGGAGATCACGTCGAATTACCTTTACCCTCCTATAAGCCTAATTGCGCACCCGTGTGGATGGCGGAGGTCAAACTATATGTTGGCATGGCGAAACCAATCGCATAAAGAGAATGTTCTATGACATAAATCTTTAATCAGTCAATGCCAGTTGTGTCATCCTGCTTCACTATCGGTGAGGTATGTTTTTTTTGTTTTGAGACAAATCGGTGAGGTATGTGTATGTCTGGAGCACACAACATGGCCGATGGTAGGCCGAGCAGACATACACACATGGCCTGCGTCGGAGTTGCCCTTACGCCGCTGGTGTTTAATTTGCGCGTACGTGTTGGTCGTTCGATCTCATCTCTGTTTGCGACGTGTGCCACGTCCATCCGGCAGCGTGCGACGAGGTGGGCGACGTGCAGGCTCCCCCGATTCCGAAACAACTCATGGAGTCATGGTTGAATGAATAATATATAAAGCTGGAGCATCCATCCATCCCGCACGGCAGCATGTACCACTACCATACCACCACGGCCCCACCCATCAGAGCATCTCTAACAGCTGCCCAACGCGCGGCGCGCTAAAAAATACTTTGCAGCGCGCTCATCGCCTGGTTTGGCACGGCAGGCAGCGCTGGTTTGAGCAGCCGCGCTAAAATTTAGCGCACACGCGTAGCTTCAGCAGGCGCGCTAAAATGCAGCGCGCTCTCGAATTAACACTAGACTAGGTGGCATATATATTTTTTTAGATATAAATGATACATAGTTCATAGATAAAACGATACAAAGATATTTTACATAGTTCATAGTATAGATAGATAAAACTACGCTGCAACTACATAAAAACTACAGTGCAACTACATACTATGGTGCAACTACAACCTACTCCGAGTCGTCCTCATCATCATCATCATGCTCGCTGGTGTTGTCTGAGGTATCGAGCCACATGTCCTCCCAACAAAGATCATTATCCCCAAAGATCGACTCCCCACCTGCTTCAACGATATCGCACTGCGATATCGCCAGTGCCTTCCGCCAACGCCTGTCCACCCGCTCCGCGCGGCGCCTTGCCGTCCTTTCCGCCCAGTAGGCGCGCTCGGCTGCGACGTCCTCCGTAGTGGCGCCGGCGCCACTCCGCCATGGCTCGCTGGTCCTCCTCGGCGATGAGGAGGCGGCGCTGCCGCCGCCGATGCTCCGCACGCTCCTGGTCCGTGATAAGAAGAGGCGGAGGGGCGACGGCCTGCGCCTGCTCGTGCGTGTAGACGTCGCGGAAGTTCATCTGTGACGGAGGCCTCTCTAGGCGCCACGCCGACGCGTCGTACGTGCGGACGGCCTCGTGCGCGGTCCCGAACATGCCGAGGTCGAGCCGGACGTCGCCGGACCGGATCTCGGCGTAGTAGCTGCTGCCGGGGCGCTCGCGGACGCGGCGTTAGCCAGACGATCCCCGGCGGTGCGGCGACATGGTGGCGCGGTGGGGGCGGGGCGAGGAAGTGGCGAGCAAGCGGCAGAGAAGCGGCAGAGGGAGCGGGGAGAGCGCGCGTGGCAGTGTGGAGGCTGCGTGGCGAGCGCCGCAATTTATAGGCGCGCCGGAAACGGTGCGCCAAATCTAGCGCGAGAGCTGCCGCCTTTTCCCGCGCGCTACTCGCCAAAAAGCCCCGCGCGCGTCTTTTGACGCCGCTGTTGAAGATGCTCTCACCCATCACCCATCATCTTAGATTTAAACCTTTTTGGTGGAGTCTTAAAGGCATGGTCGTTTTTGTGAAATTTATCCCTTGTTATTCAGCAATATTGCAACTCCCGTCTACCAGATTTCGATAAAAGGATAAGAAAATTTGCATTCATGTCTCAACAAGATGCAGTCCTCCATAGACCCGGATCCTAACCCGAAATGAGAGCAGATGCGGCTCTGCATTTTTTGAGATCGGAGGTGCTCTTCCATTATCTAAGAAACTCAGCTGGCTTTGCATCGGTGGCAGATAATACTTTCAATCTTTGGACTGATAATGTTATTAATGGAAGAAGTTTAGACTGGAACCCCTATCTTTTTTAACTGGAAAAAAACATGCAAACCACAAATGAATTAGTTTAACTGACATGCAAATCACACATGAATTAATTAGTTTAACTACCTCCCAGTCTGGATGAATAGGAGGCGAGGTGATCGTTTCCAAAATGGAGGGTCGGTGCAGGAAGTCAACAACAACAACAACAACAACTCAATGTT